>OX421972.1:91811155-92411155 GCA_949128135.1 Parasteatoda lunata | reverse complement strand
GTTTGAAAAATATGTTTTATATCCTAAAATAACAAAAAAAAAGGAAAATATATTGACTCCAAAACATTTTCATTTTGTATAGAAACTTTAATGAATATAACAACTTCCATCTCATAATATTACTAAATATCAAAATTACATTGGATTATTAATTTTTTTTAATATTTTGAAATGTAAACGAGCGTTTCTTGTCTGAAAGTTAATTTAAGTTAATTTTTATACCTGAAGAAGCTTCTTTTAACGTCTACTGATGTTATTGGTGCGTACTTGAAAAAAACGGTCTCACTTACTGACAATTCTTCTTCAATTTGAAAAGATGTTGCTTCACCTCTTAATATCCTAGAGATTTTCTTCATTGTTTGGAAGCCAATGTAATAATAAAAAATGATAAAAAATAATAAAAATTGGAAAAAATTAGCAAAAAATTTAAAAAATGCTTTCAAATGCAAAATATGCCCCAAAATTTAAAGAAAAATGCCCTATAAATCTAAAAAATTCTCTAAAGGACAAAAAATGTCCAAAAATGCAAAAAATGCAAATGTCATCAAAATCCGGGCCTTAGTAATGACATTTCTGGAAAAAAATAACAAAAAAACATATTTCTGTTAATAAAATACAAAATGTGCGGTATTTAAACCAATCATTTAGTTATATTCTCCTTCATATAGTAAAGTTAACCGTAAATTCTGGTCTTCAAAATTATAGTTTTTATTATCACACATTTATTTAAAAATACAAAACTGAAAAGTAAATATGACCGAATAATTCATTTTTATGCCAGTTTCGAAGGTACCATGATAAAATTACTCACTTTTACCATGTATACCAAATTTGATCATGTATTATAAAACTACATTTTATTGTTACTTTTACCAAAGCTATTCGGTAAAATTTACCATGGTTCTGGCAGCATGGTTGCGATGACAACGAAAAGATGGAATGCAGGAGTTGCAGAAAAGCAAAAATAAAAAATCTGTTGTAAAAATGTCTGGACGTAGAATATTATTTTATTAAATCTAAACAACATAAACGATACAATTAATATTGATCAGTCTTGCGCCCAATAACTGGTGACCTGCGGACGTGATATGAACTTGCCAACGTTAATAGATGATCCACATAAAACAGTTGATTTGCTTAAAATATACTGCTCAAAGAAAAGTGAATAAAAGAAATTATAAAAAAAAATCCGGGGAAGAAAATAAAGTCTCCCGGTCAATAAAAAAAAATATTGAAGAAAAAAAATAATAATAATGAGCAAAATGCTGTTAAAAAAAAATGAAGGAAAAATAAAAAAAAAAAGTTATGTGCGAAATGCTATAAAAAAGTGAAGAAAGTATAAAGAGCAAAATTGATCTAAATATATTAACAGCATGAATCAACTAGTGGTAATCGTTCATCGAATTCTATTACTAATAAAATTCTGGAAGGGGAGTAATGTGGCGTATGTAACTACCACTATTATATAAGACATGTTAACTTGTTTCTATCATGAGGTACCTTTTGATAGATGAAGGTTGTCATAGTCGATAATTGAATCCCAAATTTGGAAATTTTTGGTAAATAGTGAGTTTTGAAGTATTTGAGCATAAGTAACAGGTAAATACCATGCTCGTGCTTATATGATACTGTACCGTAACTTAGTTACTGGGAAGGGAGTACTGTTGTGGCTTATGGCTTACTGTGTAGCACATAAGTATGTTTTGTTATTGTTGGGGGTTCTGGCAACATTGGTTGCGATGACAACGAAAAGATGGAATGCAAGAGTTGCAGAAAGGCGAAAATAAAAAATCTGTTGTAAAAATGTCGGGACGTAGGATATTATTATATTAAATCCAAACAACATAAACGATACAATTGATATTGGCCAGTCTTGCGCCCAATATTTCCTCTATGGCGAAATTTACCGTGCTCAGAAACATAGTAAATTTTACCATACTTTGTTTGACCGTTATTTTTTTCCCTCAATGTACAAATGTTTATTTTTGGAGAATAAAACCATTATAACCTCAAAACCATGGATCCGATTAGTTAATTCGATTCAGTGGAAAAACTACATTGAAAATAATAACTTATGATGCCTAAATAGCTGTATGTAAGCTGCACTCTATTTTCCTCGATTTGTCTTCTTCCTAATGTTTCTGGTTGTGCAGTTTTTTACAACTTACTATAAGGATGGTACTTAAAAAAACTTTAACAGGCTTGAACTGTTTTTTTTTTTTTTTTTTTTGGATGTCCAATTTTTGGCAATATTTTTAAAATCATCAGAAGACTACTATTAAAAAAATTACAAAAATATACTATAGTTAAATACTAACTAATCCTTATGAATATTTATAATACTGCAAACTATCTAAAAAGTATTTTTTGAGTTGTTTGGAGGATTTTTGAGACGCGAACCTCAATTTTTGTGTTTTTCGATATTTCTTATATTTTCCCTATTTTTAGGGATTTTATGAAAAAAAAATCCCTTTTGACAATATTTATTTAAATATTTAGCAAAGAGAGGTATAAGCATGTTAAAAACATTAATTTCAAGTCCATTTCTTTTTTTCTTTTTTTAAAATTCATTTTAAAGGTCCCGTGTCCCCTTAAATATTTAAGTTAAAAAGCAATTAGCAAACTCATTTTTATCTTATTTAATTCAACTGGGCTATATTAGTAAAGTAATGTATTAAAAAAAATTATCTATATTATGAAATATTTGAGAGTACAACAAGATTGAAAAAGAAAATTATCATGAAAAAATGTTTTAATGTGAAAATTTATTTAAACAGATAGCTTCCAAACATTTTATAACCTTTCTGTGAAAAGCATTAAATTTTTACAAGGAAAAATCCATTTAAACGCAATTTCACCGTCTCTCTTTCATCAAAGTTTGAAATTTCTTTCACTAAAAATGAAGAAATACATCGGTAGAAGGAATTCTTACAAAATATTTCTTTTAGAATCTACTTCTTAATGCTTATCAGTGCGCTCGGAGGACTTTTCGCTATTTTTAAAATGACCATGTAGAAAAAGTCCCTTTTTTTCTTCCCAGGATTATGAAAAAGTAAAGAGTCCAGTACGTGAAATGACAGGATTACGGCTTAAAATAAATGTCTTTCCACATAAAACTGCTACTTTATGAACACTTTGACCTGCGGATTTCTTTAAATCTGTCACTATACTAAGTTATTGGACCCAAGATTATTTCTTTTAAGGGTTTAGCAAGATGTTTGTTTAGGTCTAAATAGGTAACTTGAAGGAAATTTCTTTGGACTAGACTTTTTTAAGATATATATGAAACTGCAGAAAACAGCATGTGGGAGCATTATTTTGGTTATTTTAGTTTTTAGCTCAAGTAATGTTTAACTTAAAATTTATAGTTGTTTGACAGTTTGTACTTATTTTGAAACTGCCTCTTGGCAATGTTTCTTATCCCGTGACATATTTTAGTAGACTATATTAAACGAAATAAATAGATATGTGTATATTTTTTTGTTCAGTTTTGTTTGCTCAAGCATCTCTAATAATAAAGCTGCACATAAATATATTCAATATTGTTTTTTGTAATTCAGAAAAGAAAAGTTACTCAAATTATGAAAGAATAAATATGTCTGTGGGATCTGTTTTGGGATCTAAGCCTTAAAAATTCTTTTAACGGATCTGACAACTGATTTTCATATTTAATTTAAAATTTAGTCTATTTTCCAATAAATATTTCCCTTTTTTTATTTCCATTACAAACTATATAGTATAGTCTACTTAAATTCTGATTGTTTAAATAGTTTTAATTACTTCGAATTTTATCTTTATGTTATACACTGAGTGGCCAAATTATTATGACCACCTCAGAGTTTTATGCAAATGAGTTATTGCGTCACAGTGCTGCCGCTAGAGGGCAAGATAACTATAACACGGGAATGCTGGACAAGTGAGTCATCAGTTATACTGTGTTGCTTGCTCAGATATGGGAAAGAAAAGTGATTTAATTGAATTTCAACGTGGAATGATTGTAGGTGCGAGATGTGTCAGAACGAGTATCAGCAAAACGGCTGCACTTGTGAAGTGTTCTAGAGCATCAGTTGTTAATGTGTACAAAGAATGGACAATCAAGCGAAAAACCGGGTCTCAACGTCAGACTTGTGGTCGTCACAGGGTACTGAATGCTCGATCAGAGAGAAGGCTGGCCAGGGTTGTGCAACGCAACAGGAGAGCAACAGTGCGACAAATTTCAAGTGAACTTAATCAAGGAGTAACTGTGAACGTCTCTGAACGGACTGCTCGACGCACATTGTGCCGTACAGGGTATGGAAGCAGACGACCTGTTCGTAAGCCTCTACTGTCTGCTTTAAATAAGCTCAGATGTCTCCAATTTGCAAAGGAGCACAAACATTGGACAGTAGATGACTGGAAGAGGGTCATGTGGTCCGATGAATCACAATTTCAAATGCATCGCGCAGATGGCAGGATGAGAATATGGAGAAAACAGCACAAAAGCATGAACCCCAACTGCATTGCCACGACACTTCAAGCTGGTGGTGGCAACGTTATGGTATGAGGAATGTTCTCTTGGTATTGTATGGGTCCTTTAATTCCTGTACCACAACGCCCCCTGTACCACAACTACTGCAAATGTTAAAACGAAATTAATTCTTATTTAGCGATGCACCTTAATATTATTGTATTGAAAAACAATTAAATTATAATAAACTGGCCAAACTATTATTTATTGCAGCAAAAAT
The DNA here is from genome assembly GCA_949128135.1 of Parasteatoda lunata. Classification (NCBI taxonomy): domain Eukaryota; kingdom Metazoa; phylum Arthropoda; class Arachnida; order Araneae; family Theridiidae; genus Parasteatoda; species Parasteatoda lunata. The sequence goes on along the minus strand of OX421972.1, from coordinate 92,406,428 downwards.
GTAAGTTTTTATCAATTGGAGTTATTACAAATAATTTTTTTTAGGAATTAGCGAATATTAGTTGAATTACACATTTGTTTAGTTATTGAACAGTTTATCAATATTCTATCCAGTTTTTTCTCTCATCTGGACTATCATTTTGTAACATTAGACTAAAGAGTCGAAAGCCTACGGTATAGCTTAACTTAACTAGAGAAAAAAAAAGCATAATTGACTGCACTGTGTATGGATCAAACTGAAATCTAGTAAAATATACCGTATTCTGTGTTAGTGACAATTCCGGTAAAAAAAAAAAAAAGGTTGTTATGGTTATGGTTAACAGAGCCAGAATATACGGTTTTTAAACCATTTCCATTCATTTCCCCGCCATTCAGTTTTGATTATTTTTCCATTTACGGCAAATTCTAGATTTAGTCTAAACTATAGTTCTTATTACCACACATTTAGTAAAAAATACAAAACTGAAATTTAACCCAACAAATGGTTTTTATAACATGCTCTAAAACAACATGATAAAACTAACACATTTTCCACAATTACTAAATTTTATCACATTACTAAATATTATGGAAGCATGTTTACTAAAATCACTACCAAAGCCCTGCGGTAAAAATTATCGAGGTTTTTGGCATTTCCATAAAGCCAGAAACACTGTAAATTTTTGATTGTTCTAGTTATTTTAACCACACTTTATTTCTCGGTATAAGACTGACTAGGTAGTTTTGATTTCATCGAAAAAACTGCAATGTACAAGTAATTATTATCATTTTTTTTACTTTTCATGTCTTATCTAAAATTTAGCATGGGATTCTGAATCTTTTTAAAGAAGTTTTTCATAAGTGTAAAATTATTTAAAGGCAAAAACTTTTTATTAAACAATATTAACGCTTGTTGAAAGTTAATTTTTTTTTAATTCAAAATTTGTGGGCTAGAAAAAAATTTTATACCTGGTGATCTGGCACTTGGTTCATGTTAACGTAATAAGTCACATAGTTTATGTTAACGACTTGAAACAGGTTTTAGTAACCATTTAAAAGACCTTTTAAAACAGTCAAGAAGATAATTTTTTTTTAAGAATTTCATAAAATAAATATTTTTACAGAAAATATCTAATGTAATTGACAAATTTAAGTGCCATTTTCAATTTAAATGGCATGCTATGCTCAAACCTATAACCACATTTTAATTTAACAGGTTTATTAAAAGTCAAATTATCTTTCGCACCAGGTGAAAAAAAATTGCCTTTAGATAAGATTGCATCTACGCAGTCGGTTGCAGTTTAGAAAATGGATGTGTTACTTCCTGTTTTCAGTGAATGGATTTCAACATTCTTTCAATAACATTAAAGTTTTAAATTGTCATCCTGCACTTGGTGACAAACTACTCAGAATAAAACTGGCCATAACATCTCAGAATTAACTGGCCAAAACGTGATTTTTTCATTAAAACAAAAAATTTATACAAACAAAAAACAAAAAACAAAAACCCTTTCAACCCTGTAAACATAAGTGCACTTCCTTATTTTCATGAAAATTTCCAGCTAATGTTTATAAACCAATTAAAATTAGAAAATCAGGAATATCCTGTTTTATTTTCGACTGCCCTTTTCTTGATGTTAAGTACAGTTAGAGGACATTTAGATTGTAATATGAATATGATCTACTTCAAGAAAAATCTTAGTATATTGTGAAAAATTAAGGATTTCAAATAAAAACTTAGCAGCATAAAAACTGCAACTTAAGACAAGGTGATGAGATAGTTAGATCAAAAGTTATCAAAGTATTCCTTTTACTTTCCTTACACTATACTTTAATTACACTCGATTCCCTTAGGTGCGATTATCTTCGAACTAAAAACAAACTTAACGACAGGTTTCAATTACACTTTTTACAAAAAAAGAGAAGTGAATTATCTTTACATTTGTTTATCTTAGATAAATAAAGATTTAATTTATTAAAAAGAAACTCTTTTTTAAAACTTATTTTCCCCTCTTCCACTAAACTACTGCAAATCGTAAAACAAAAGAATGGCTGTATATTTATTTGTTTTAAGAGCATTTGTATGCCAGATTGTCAATATCAGTTTATTTACTTTGCTTACTATATTAGTTCGTGCTCTCAGTTAACATTTGTGTTTAACTATCTCTCCCTTTGCGTCATTAATTAAACTGCAGCACTTTATTTGGTTATTCTTTATTAGAAAAGATTAGATTTGCAGACGCAACATTTGAATTAAAGAGAAAATTGTAAAAGAGGAAGAATGAACGTAAAACAGTGGCACAAAACTAAATGCATCAGAGAATGGAATATATTTTGTTTTTGCTGAATAGTAAAACTGAAAAGTGAATTCCTGTGTGATTTCTCCGATTGCGCACGGTTTCTGTTGGAATGTCTTTAAGTTTATTTGCTGAAAAGTATTTTATTTATGTTTCTTGCTCCCCTGCTTTACCAATACGAATTCTCCTTTTGCGACTGAACGCAAATAGAGAAAATGTAACGGGAATAAATCTATTTATGGCTTTTTTTCCTCCCCACTGTTGATTTTTATTTACAAAGTTATGCCTAAGGAATGCAGATGTGGGCACAATTCCCCGAACAAATTTTGCAAGAAGAAATAAGAATACAGCACGATTAATGCTGGTCTATAAAGTCATGTCATTTGGAGAAAATGTATTTGATAACTTGTAAATAGTTTTAGAAAAAAAAATTCAGAATACGCTAGGAAAGAATATACTTTGGGAATATATATTAATAACTTTTTACAATGTTATTTTTGATATTATCAATCGTAAATGCAAATTCCACACATTGATTAACTTTTATCTTCAATTGCATTTTATTTCTCTAAAAATATATATTATTTGAAAAATGAATTAAAAATTAAGCTCTAGAAATGAAAATTTATAAAAATCAATTCTCATATTTAGAGGGATTTTAAAGTTAATTATCCTTGCATTTGCTTACCTTGGAAAAATAAAGATTAATTTATTAAAACAAATTTATTTTATAAGATTTTTTAACTTGTACACTAAAAGCACAAACTACCGCAAATAGTAAAACTAGAGAATTGTTATATATTTATTTGTTTTAAGGGCATTCGTATGCTAGATTGCCAATATCAGTTTATTTACTTTACGTACTATTAGTTCGTCCTCTCAATTAACATTTGTGTTTAACAATCTCTCCCTTTCTTCATTAATTAAACTCGAGCACTTTATTTGCTATTTCTTTATTAGAAAAGATTTGATTTACAGCTGCAACATTTGAATTAAAAAGATAATTGTAAAAGTGGAAAAAATAAAACAGTGGCATAAAGCTAAATGGGTCAGAGAAAGTAATATGTTTTGTTTTTTGCTGAATAGTAAAACTGAATTCCTGTGTGATTTCTCCAATTGCGCATGGTTTCTGTTGAAATTTATTTAAGTTTATTTGCTGAAAACTATTTTATTTATATTTCTTGCTCCCCTGCTTTGCCAATACAAATTCCCGTTTTGCGACTGAACGCAAATAGAGAAAATGTAACTGGAATAAATCTATTTATTGCATTTTTTCCTCCAACTGTTTATTTTTATATAAAAAGTTATGCCCAAAGAATGCAGAGGTGGGCGAAATTCCCTGAACTAATTTTGTAAAAAGAAATAAGAATAGTATACGCTGGTCTATGAAGTCAAGTCATTTGGAGAAAATGTATTTGATAACTTGTAAATAGTTTGAGAAAAAAAAATTACAATGCACTAGGAAAGAGTATATACTAATATATTGGAAATATATTAATTTATTTCAAAAGTGTTATTGTTTTTTTATCAAACTGAAATGAAATTATAAAACTTCATACTATGGAATTATAAAACTTCAAATAAAACTTCAATTACAGTTGTTTTCCTTAACTGTTATTATATATATATATATATATATATTATTGATGGTCGTCCTCTGGCACTGACATTAAGACGATTGAAGACAATATCACCCTCGCTCTAAAAGATGTGAGTGACTTTGCTCAAAATCACAAACTGGTTTTTAACTCATCTAAATCTGTAGTTAGTTTTTATACTGCTAATAGGTACATATAGAATTATAAACCTACTATTTGTTTCAACGGTCAAGATTTGCCTTATGAAAAGAATGCAAAATACTTGGGTTTTATTATGGAGCTGGAGATTCTCGGTAATAAGCACATCGAACTGCTGGAATCGATGAGTAGAAAGAGGTTAAATATCCTGAAATATATTTCTGGGCAAGACTGTGGAGCAGATGCTTCAACTTTGAAATGAACTTACGCCGCAGTTATTAGACCCATTCTGTAATATGGGGCACCTATTTATTCCTGTGCTTCAGAGACAAACCTGAGTAGATTGGAAAGAGTTCGAATTAGTGCGGCAAAAATTATTACTGGTTTGAGGCGTAGCTATCCAGATAAAATTGTTCTGTTTGAGTCTGACCTCCTGCCGTTATACATGAGAAGGAACTCAAGTCTCAAGACTACAATAAGCTCTAGTTTTGGAGACCAGAACAGAACCTCTTCCTATCTTAAAAAATGGAAAAATAACCATAGACTGAAGAGAAACAGTCCCTTCTCTTTGGCCACCTCAACTTATCTTGTAGACTTGCAATATCCCTGCCGAATTGAACCTCATTCCTTGAGATCTTGTTATAGCCCGGTTACTGATTTTTCTGGTATCCACTTCCTTACGAAGCTGCTGTACCCTGCCCATGAAAGTAAAGACAACCCAGAACTTATGAGACAAACGGCTCTTAAAACTATTAGCCAAATACCAACAGATGCTTTACAACTATACACAGATGGCAGCAAGAGCGACGAAGGTCATCCAGGTAGTGGGGTTTTTATTAAAACACCCACGTACACATTTAGTCTCAAATTTAGAAATTCTGAATTTTGCTCGGTTTTCAGATCTGAGCTTATGGACCTGGTCTTATGGGATAGACCACTTGGGGATTAGTAACAACAACAACATATATTATCGGAAAAATGAATATAAAATTAAGCCCGAGATATAAAAAATTAATAAAACTCGATCCTCATGTTTCGATACATAATTTAATAACCTATAATAATTTTAACATTGTTATGCTTTTGTAATTTTCTTTTGAATATTCTTTTGCTTTGAGGCTAAATATCTCAGACGGACTCTAAATAAGCATTTTAAACAGAAAAATTGCAAGAGAGTCAAGTAATTAAAGAGAAGACGCGAATTAGAGCTTCGCGTAATTAGGGAGAACGTAATTTATAGAGAAAATAAAGCTTAATGTATTTCTTAGACGCGGTTTTGTGACATTTTTGCCAAATTGGCAATAATCCTGGCGACTTAGTGACCATTTTTTGTAACAAAACGATAGTTCTGGAAACTTCTATGTAGGGGAAACGATCGATTCAATATTTACAGAGTTATGCGAGAATTGTCTAGAGCAGGGGTCGCCAAACTTTTTTGATCATCGACCCCTATATAATTTTTCGGAATCTCCATCGACCCCCATAAAAGTAATTTTCTGTTAATTAAAATAAAACTCTATTAGATACTGTGTTTGTACATTTATTTTATGATTTTAAACATTTATTAAAGTAATAGTAAATTTAATTAATTAATTATTAATTAATTATTAAAGTTAATTAGTACATTTAATTAATTATTAAATTTAATTATTAAATTTAATTAGTACATTTAATTAATTATTAAAGTTAATTAGTACATTTATTTAATTATTAAAGTAATAGTATTTTCAAAAATACAAAGTGTGCTATAGTTTTGTCGCGGGTTGTACTAATCCATATTATTAATGCTTACCTTCTTTTTTACATGTATTAATAATTAGAATTGATATCTAAACTAAACGAATGGTTTTATCGAAACAATAACTATTTATTCCAAACTATAAAAGTTTTAATAATGACACTGCAAATATTCAACATTGTTCACAGTTAGCAAAGATAGCTGAAACTGCGTATGATATTTGCGTTTGTAACGTCAATGCTCGTTACACGTGACATTTGGACAAGAGCACATATTCATATGACTTATAAACCAGAAGTGCAGAGTTCGTGCCACTACGCTCTGGTACGTAAATCTTGTTTCACCCGAATAAATATACGTTTATTAATTTATGTTCTATGTTTATGTTCTATATACCCCAATCGACTCTTCTGATTCAGATCAACCCCCGCTTTTGTTAAATAGACCCCTGGGGGTCTATATAGACCACTTTGGCGACCTCTGGTCTAGAGCAATGTTGAAAGTTCCGGAGTTGCGTCACCAAGCCTACATAAATAGGAATGTGCCTCGCAAAGCAGATTACAAGAGGCATATTTACAACGTGTGTATTTGCCCTATTTTATGTTATGCTTCGCCAGCTTTATCTTTGAGTACAAAATCCTAAGAAGAATCACAGGAACAACCTGGTGCGTGAGAAATAATTTAATCCATAATGATCTAAATATTTACATAATTACCTCCAAAAACTAAACGCATTCGTTTTTAGTAACGCCACCAAATGCACTAAGTATTATTATAATCAAATCTTTGGTTTTGAAATAATTAACGCAAGTATAGAATTTATTCCTACGACTGTAATGCAATGATGGTGAATTAGCCTCAGTGATGGAGTATTATTTAAACATTTTAGCCCTTCTTCGAATTAAATTCTCAGCACATTAAGATTAACTATATTACTCCAACGTAGAATCCATTCGGAGCGTGGGAAGGAGACGAGAAAGTGACACAGGTAATCAAGATGCATGTTGATTTTCATCACTTTTCGTTCATTTGTATATGGGTAATAGCTATTCCCCTATCCCTGATTATTTTTTGTACTCACCCTCTTAGTGTGTGATCTTATTATGTTTATTATTATCTTATTAATGATTTACTTATGCAATATTCTCACTCACCCCTCTCCTCTTATCCTTTTTCAATTTCGATGAAGGAGCAGATATGCACTTCATACCCTAAATTTAAATCGGCAAAGCAGATTAATAGTCTGCTTGTGAGAGCTATAGTGTTTTTATCTTCGAGTCTCTAGTGAGTTAATTGAACCCACTGAGGTTTCAAATCCAGTGTTTTGAGGTGTTATTTGAGCTGCATTTGAGTGATAGAAATAGTTGCAATTACTGCAAGATTCAACTAATAAGTTTTAATAGTTTTAAGGACTGTTTCCTTCCTCTCCAACCAAAACGAATCTCTGTGCTCCGTACAATATATAATTTGATATCCTCATGTTTTTATACTAACACTTAGTTATATTTTAATGATATAATTAAATAAATAAAAAATTTCTTGAAATTAAAATCATATTTTATTCTAGCTCTCTCTTGCAACCAGCTGGTCCTACCATTTTAAATAAGTACACAGCAAAAAGTGTGGATCAAGATACGAAAAAAAGTACTAAAACTCTGTGTGCAGCAACCGTAAATCAATTTTTAAAGTAAAACTTTATAATTTAATTTTTGCAATTATATTTATTAAACAAAATTGATTCAGTTATTTTATGTTAAACAATTATGCTAAATACTGTAAAAATTTCGGTATATTAGATTTTTGGTTCGGTAAAATTTTTCGGTAAAAACTACCAGCACTCAAGAATTTGGGCGACAACAGAGGATAGATACCCCAAACAGACATCTATCCTCTGTTGTCGCCCAAATTCTCATTTCTTACTTTTCAGTTATGAAGACCATGCGTTGGCGACTGCTTTTGCGAGTTGCCACTTACACAACATCAGCACCCATAACTAATGAGTACAAATTTCAATATCGTGACGCATTGTCAAAACTATGTAACGATATTTTCCTAATTAATCTAATTTCTATATGGGCATAAATATTTTTGTTGCTCATAAAAATGTAGCAATATTCACAATAATGTATTTAATAATTATCGCTTTGCATAAGATATCGGTAGCCGGTGACACCGTAAATCACTTGTTAATGAAATTATTTTCATAGTTTCATTTGCAGATTAGTATTGTTTTTTTTTGTTATATATATATAATTTTACGATATTTTTATTTAAGAGATAATAATATAATGATTAAGAATTTAAAATTCGTGATTAGAAAAGATGTGAACAATTAATTATTATTATTAATAATTTGTATTAAAATGTTTTAGTATTAGAATTTAACAATTTTTAAAGCCTTGAAATTTAAATGTCGTTTGGTCGAATAAGAATATGCATATTAATGTTTTATATCTATAAATAAATAAAGAGTTTCCATTCCAATGATAAGACATATAAAAAAATTAATCGTTTTTTTTTTTTTTTTTTTTAATCGATGCGCGCCAAATTAGCAACAGTCTGACCCGAACGGTACTAGCGCCATGCTATGGATGGCAAAGGCTTAATTATCAGTTAGATTGATGAATTGATTAGTTTATCGTTTTCTTTTATTATTTTTAATAAGATTTATAAAAGTCTTTAGAATCGTTTGATCATTTGCGTTATTTCAATTCCATGAAATGCTTAAATGTCAATTCGGTAAGGATGTCGCTCGTTAATAAAGACAAATATACATTTGGTAAAGTAAATTACGATTTACTTTAATATTTTAATTTCTCATCATTTTTCATGTTCTTATATTTATATCAATGTTTAATTTAATTCGTATTAGCATGAAGGAAATGTACCATTAATCCTTTTGAACTGATAGAAGAATAAATACGGAAAAGCGCTATTAAAGCGGAAAATCTGATCGCAATATCGGAGAATTACTCGTCCAGAAAATGACACATCCTTATTTAGAATATTGTTTAACAATGAAATTCGGTTCTCTTTCGTATAGCTCTCCATTTTTAATAACGCTGAACTAACAGATGAAAATTTGTCTTTTTTTGTTGGCAACATTATATAGCAAACAGGCATATTTTTCAAATCGTTCCAACATTTTCGGATTCCTCTTAAAATGAAGTAATATTACTCTTTGCTTATTCATTGGAATGAAGTGATATGCGAGAAAAGGATGAAAAATTAAGCATTCTGTGAAAATTCTATTGCTGAATTATTAATCAAACATTAAGTTTTAAGAAATCTGAAATATAAATCTTAGTTGCCGATTAAACTCTTATATAGCTGCAAACAAACAATGTTAGTGTATTTGTAGATATAATAATGAATACCCATAAAGAAATTTGCTGTTGTAAAAAACTTAACCAAACTAGCCCCATTCCTGACTGAAACTTTGCTAATGGGCTATTAAGGACAATCTCAGAGTTATATCCTTGGTTCTCCTAGTAAAACTGATGTGCTCCTTTCACAGTTACAAATAAGCAAATTTTCTAGCAGAATCCATATATGACCATTTACTGGAATGAGCTTTGCTTATTTTTATTGATCTCTATTTTAGCTATGCAAATCCCCATTTATTTCTGAACGTAAGCATGGGAAATTTAGCTAAAATAGATTTATATCTTTTTTACGCCTTGAGATTGCAGCTAAAGAATCAAATCCTGAGAAATTTCATAAGCGAGGAGAAAAATGAATACATAATTTATTCGGAAATCATTAGTAATATTTAGTGAAAATCTGTTACTAGAGAACTTTTGCGTTTCGTTACATTTTCCGTTAATTTAAACGCTAATTAAGCGCATGATGTCGATTCATTTTTCTTTCATGTAGCACTCCATTTTTAATAACGCTGAACTAACAATTGAAAATTTGTCTTTTTTTGAAAGAAAGTCTTTTTTTTTATTTGTCTTTTCTTAATAAGAAACACCAATTTACTAATTAGTGTTTCTTATTTAAAAAATGGTAGGCGTGTCTTTCAGCCATAATATTGTAAAAGACTATACCTTAATAACGAATTCACTGAAAAGATATAAACATAAATATGCTTTAAGAAATTACAAGCCTCTGTGTTTTAACTTCATATGATTTTTTAATATCATATTTTGGGTAAAATGTAGTTTTATGTTTGATAAATTTAAATAATTCTAAAGTTGATGTAATAAAAAAAAATCATCTTTTTTTTTTTTTTTTAAATTATTTCTGAAATAATGATTTTTTATAGATTTATCTCAAACTTAGCTGAATTTTTCGATGCACCAGCTAAGAATTATTGATTATATTTTAATAAGGTGCAAAGCGTAAATAAATTCTTCTAAATATGCACATTTTATTATTTTCAGCCAACACCTATATACAATGTTATTTTGATGTTAGCTTCCGTACGCTCCCGTACGTAAGATTGAAGCAACTGCTCATGCTCGCATATATTTTAGAAGCTACGTATCTTTGCGTTATGTTGGTGTGATTTATGCTACAAAGACAAAGCTTCAAGTACGCTGTCTATAGCTGTTAAATGTTGTTTTCTGTTCAAGACTTCTTTCAAACTATAAACATGGACATGAAATGAGAATTTGAAGAAATGTATTGATGAAATTCAGAAATGAATCATGTGATTTTACAACAATTAATGAAAAAATTCAATGTAAAAAAAAAAAAAATTAGGATTTTTTTAAAAATTTTAGTTATCGAATTGCACTAGTTCCTTAAGAAACTAGATATATTTTAATTATTTTTAAATTATAAATTATATTTATGTTAATTACACAATTATTTAAAATTAGTTAAATAATCAATAAAAGATCAATAACATTTTTTAAAATATTAATAATAATAATAATAATAATAAGCTGCATTCTTTATTGCTGAATTCAAAAAAATCCTTAATCTACCGAAAAGTTTTTCTCGGAGAATCGCAGTTTTACGTAGAATAAAGCATATTGAATTGTATGCCACAGCCTTAAAGAGATAATCTACACACATTGTAAATGTTTGTTTTAATTTTGTGGTCGAAGTTAGAATGATGTACCACTACGTTAGCATTTTTAACTTACGGATTTTTGAAAAATCTCGTATTTTTACTTAAGTTTCATATTTTTTCACAGGTACATACGCAATTACTTGAAATATTACGGGAGCGTACGGAAGCTAATATAAATTTGAGAAATCCCTCTAAAAATAAATTTTTTTAACAGTTTTACGCATTATCCAGAACGTTCTCATTAGTGATATTCCAATCCAGTGGCCATTAACCACCCGCTCTCTTATTTGGCACTTTCTTAAATAAAAGAAAACTTGATTCTTGATACTTTTTTTAGTTCAGGTAACAAATTTTTAAAGAATATAATTGGGACCATTCACAACCAAGAGGAAAATATCCACGCAAAAAAAAAAAAAAAAAAAAAAAAACGAGATCGAGTCGTTAAAGACCGCTGGATTGTAAATTAGCCTTTCATAAGGGTTGAAAAAACTGCGCGTGCACTCGTGAAGTGTACATATGTCAGTGTCCATGAAGTGATATCTGCACAAAAATTATAAATGCCCTTATTTTGCTAAGCATAATGAAATTACTTTCGATTTTTAGCATTTGGCACGAAATTGCATGTAGTTTTAATCTTTATTTTGATATATTTACAATATTTTTTTTATAAATTTCTCTTTACTGCGTCAATTATTTCTTCAATCATTAAAATGTATTTATCCGTTTAATTAAGACATTAATTGCATATTATTATTTCAATTCCTTTTTAAAAATGAACTTATTGAAACCATAAAAAATGGATGACTAACTAGTTATAGTTTGCTAACAAACCATAACTAGTTAGTCACCCATTTTTAATGTTAAAATAAATTTCAAAGAAACTAGTTAAGATATGCAAGTCGAAACTCATGCTTCACGGGCATGCAGACAGATTTTTAAATACGCGTTTGTTTTTTTCTCGAAGCTTTTGAAGTTTTTATGCATCACTTAATGTTTTCGAAATGAGACGAGAAGTTTATGACCTAAATTTCTTAACTTACTATTCATGTCATGAAACATTAGTGTTTCTTTTCAATTGAATAAACAATTAATGCTGTTTTCAAAGTAAACAACAATGAACTGATTTATTGACAATTTTTACTGCTATTTTTTCTTGTATAATAATTAAATAAAAAGTCCAAAAAGATTTATTACATTTTTAAAAGTTAAGAGACAGCTACAACTGTTCTTAAATGTTTTTTATACGTTAAGGGAGTTGAATTAACTATATTGCAATATAGTTACTGAACCTTTTATTTTAAACATACGTCTAAAGGCGCATTAAAGAAAAATAAATTGATTTAAAATACGACTTCAAAGAACTGAACTTAGTCCAAAAACATGATCAAGAAAACGACCACATAATTTGATCTTGTTTTATAAGCTACTGTAATTACAGTAAATTAAAAAAAAAACTAAGAAACGAAATAGTAATATATTATTTGATATAAAAAAATCATTCGCATCAAAAATCAAAATGCTTTTGAAGCGAATGAAATTTTCAATTAAATAATATTATGATTAGTGTTGTCTTGGGAAAGAAAATAGCTGATGAATAATGATCCATTACAGTACTTTAAAAAAATTGCCAATTTTTTATTCATTTGGAATGTGCTTTTCTTAAATAAATAAATAAAAATAGTTGAAAATTTGGTTTCAAATTTAACAGTGAAAAGACACCTTTTGTGCTATATTTACTTTCTTAAATGCACATTTTGATCTATGTGCTACGACCGCAACTCATACACAGATTTTTACACATTAATATAAAATTAATATAATTTTCAATGCTAATTGAAATTTATTACACGAGTAAGATTGCAAATACAATTTAACCTTTTTTAATGTACACTGAAACGTGTATATGCACATTAAGCCCAAAGCTCATGCACAGAACTCAATTAATTTATATAAAATTGATATTTTTTTCCCATGCTATTTGTACTGTATTTGATTCTGTAAGCACGACCCTATTTGGATTTGTATACTCAAAACTTGTTTGTTCCAGTGGCTAAGCCTCAACTCAAAGTATACATCACATTAAAATAAAATTTATATATTTTTTCGATGACACTTAGAACTAATTCGGTAAGTAAGAAGATAAATGCTACTTAACATTTATTGTATACTCTGAAGCAGGCTTTTGCCAATGCACAAGCCCACTACTCCTACAAAAACCTCAATACATTAGTATAAAATTAATATATTTTTTTCGATGACACTTAGAACTAATTCTGTAAGTAAGAAGACAAATGCTACTTAACATTTATAGTATACTCTGAAACAGGCTTTTGCCAATACACAAGCCCACTACTCCTACAAAAACCCCAATACATTAATATAAAATTAATATATTTTTTCGATGACATTTAGAACTAATTCTGTAAGTAAGAAGTCAAATGTTACTTATTATTTATTGTATACTCTGAAACAGGCTTTTGCCAATGCACAAGCCCACTACTCCTACAAAAACCCCAATACATTAATATAAAATTAATATATTTTTTTCGATGACATTTAGAACTAATTCTGTAAGTAAGAAGATAAATGCTACTTAACATTTATTGTATACTCTGAAGCAGGCTTTTGCCAATGCACAAGCCCTCTACTCCTACAAAAACCCCAATACATTAATATAAAATTATTATATTTTTTCAGTGCCATTTTTTAATACTGTAAGTAAAATCAATAAGGCCGTATATTTTGTATACTTGAAAAATGCTCGTGCCAGTGGCTAAACCCTCAACTCTCACACAGGCCAACAATGTCGTTTGGGACTAATTCTCTAAGTAAGATGATGCATACAATTTAACATCTATAGCTTTTGTAAACATGTCTGTACTAGTATATAAGCCCACAATTCATACTAAGACCTCAGCACATTAAGATAAAATTAACATATTTTTTCAATGTCACGTGGATTTTATTGTGTACGCACCGGTCGCATTTATACTATACTCGAAACTTTGTGTCAGTGGCACAGGTCTCAACGGACACACAGTCTAACATCTCATTAATATAAAATTTATATTTTTTCTCAATGTCGTTTGGACCTGATTCTGTAAGTAAGAAGACAAATACGACTTAACATTTATCGTGTATCCTGAAACCTGCTTGTGCCAACGTCTAAGCCCGCAACTCATCCACAGACATAAAAATAAACTTATTATTCAACCATGAGAAACAGACACCTTCATAAAGCCCTCGTAAACCCACAGAAAAAAATATCGCAGCATATAAACAAAAAATAAAGCAAACATTCCTATCCCGACACTTCTTTCTGTTTTTCCACACCACTTGCGCCAGTCGATCCGTTTATTTACTCCCACTTGCCTCCAAAGAAAAGTCCCATTACAAGACCTCTTCTATAGTACGTTTACTGAAACGGACATAATGCACCTTCCATTCCAGAAACTATGGCTAGAAAAGAAAAACTTGCGGTTGGATAGTCTGTAATAGCAAAGAAGGTGGAGGGTGCTTTTTTATGCCCGGGTGGAACTTATCCCAAACTGACATAGGATATACCCTTCACTCGAAGATAAATTCTTCGCCCCATTGGAAATAGAATTCTTACCTTTCCTTTAAGCGTTCGATAGTAAAAGTGGCACTATTAGAAACCTGTATAACTCGTTATGTCAGAAGCAATAAAGAGCAAAGTGATCTAAAAGCAGCTTATTGGAATGTAATAAGCAAGCCGTCCAGCAAATAAGAGTTTATTTATCAATTAGTGTGTTTATTGTGTTTTTTTTTTTCCTTCTTGGATGTATAATAAGGTTTCAGTTGTTTTTTACTTGTTACAATGTTAGTAATATAACTATTTTCCTTATTTATGTACAATTGCTGTTTTGTTTTTCTTTCTTTCCTGACGGCAATAAGATTTCAGTTGCTTACTAATATGATTGTAATAAGAATGAATTTCTCTATGTATTAAATACATATATCGATGTATTTAATAATTTTCATTTCTTGCATTGTGCCTGAATTATTTATAACATGCAAATAAAAATAAACATTTTTTTTAATTAATTTTAACGCATGAATAAAACTTAATAAAGAAGATGGCAGGAGAATGGGCAAAAATAAAGAAAATGACAGTAGAAATAATTTTTAAAATCTGGTATTGAATATTATTTTAAATATATAACAATATAATAAGTTAAAGTTGATGTAAAAAATCTTTATGCTCGAAGTGGTTGAGTAAAAAAGTATACATATTTCAGAGAAAAATTACATTTAATTCTGCAACTGAATTCATACATTTATTTTATAAGATCTGGCCTTTTTTCGTAACTTTTGAAGTAAAACTATTTTATAAATGCATAAAGAGATTTAAAATAAATCTTCCCAAAAGCTTAAAAGGTCTAAGTGCGTGAGATAAAACATTAAGATAACTTTTTTTCTTTTAAAAAAAAAGAGACCATTTATATTTAAAAGTTAAAAATTTAATCTCATTGTGTGCTAAAAATGTTCTGATTACAGTAGATTTTAGTCTATTATATTCATAATAATAATCTGAAAAAAGTATAAGAAATAATAAGTACAGTAATAGATAAATTTAAGACATAAATTTAAGACATTTAAAGGCATAGTTCTTTTTTATAATGAATTCAGCTTTTTCTCAATTCGCATAAAATTTCTGAACATTTATTTTAATTTAGGTTTAAAAATATCTATATAAATAAATTTCAAGTATATACTTAGGTGAAAGGACATAACTTGACTGTGTTTTAAACTATGCCATTATTGATCAACCATAGTGAAACTGACACGTTTAATAGTTCAAACTTTAATTAGAATTAAGCCTTTTTATGACTATGAGAGATTTTCAATCTTTTAATTGCAGTTAAATACAGCTATATAAATATAAGCATTTCAAATGTAACCTAGCTCAATTTTTCAGAACTTATTTAAAATGAAACTTGTTTATGAGTATGGGAGAACATAACTTGTTAATACATTAATTCTAACTTAAAATAACTCGTTAATACATAATAATTGGTGTTAAATACGGTTATATAAATGCATGGGAACGTTACTTCCAAAATATAACGTGTACAAGTACAAAGAAAAAAATAAAGTAACGATTTTTAAGTACATTTCTAGGAAATCGAAAACTTAAAGTAACTTTAAAATATCTTGAAAATTGTAAAGAAAAAAATATAAAGTTTTTAATTTAAAATGTATTTCGTCAATGTCCATGTTTGAAATTTTAATTTAAATGTATAAAGTTTTAAAATGTAAGAAAATATTCTTATTTTTTTTTGCAAAATAGTAGAAAATAAATCGATAGATCAAAATTTCCTGATTTTAACTCATGTTAATTTTAAAACTAGGACAAATCTTTATTAATTTTATTCTTACTTTCGGAAACTACAGTTTAACAGTCTGTATTCATATCACAAATAGTTCCCTCTCTCAAAGCCGAAACTTACTGGCTATTAGTACTTTAAAATAACTCCAGAAAGACTACAGAAGTTTAGGCTTGAAATATTTCGAGATAGAACGTTTGAGTGTTTAGGAATCAAGTAGCCGAAACTTACGTATACTGGTAGAAACTCATAGAGAACTAGATATCAAAGCAGTCAGTCGATGTCAGAATAGTTATAGTCTTCGAATGTTTATAGCTTCCGATTAATTATAGGTCCGAATATAAGTTTGGATGCACTATTTTTTTTTGTAAATGGAACACAAATATTATACTCAGTTTACAGGACACAATTTCTTTAGAAACTTCTGAGAACTTTTTCATTTTGATTACCTCTCAATACTGTAAGTATTCGTATCGTATATCTGATACACAGCTGATACTTATAAAATGAATATAACTTGATCTAAAAGAAAGGATAGTGCATATGCTACTCGAACTGTCAATTCAATGACTACTTTTATAGTTAAAATTAATTTTCAAAAGATCCGCTCCTTATTGGCTGCCCTCTTTTAGGATATTGCAATTCTGAAAGGTGTTTCATAAAAATGAAGTTTCATATTAAAAAATACAATTTAATTTATAAATTTAAAAAAAAAAATTCAAACTTCAAAAAAAAAAATTTTTTTTGTTTTTCTTTGAGAAAAACTTTTACAAAAAATTCCAAACAAAAATTTACTATTTCTTTCGACCTTTTCGCTGCAAATACTTGTTTTTTTTTATCTAATAAGTAACGAAGAAACAAGTAAAAGTACTAAATTTATGAAGTAAATGAATACAATAAAAGTATCTACTATTTACTTTTACATTCGTTGTAAGTAATACAAATCAGGAATGTTTGTTACGGGTGACTATTTTTTGTTTTAAAAAAGCTTTTAAAATATTCTAGGAAAAAAACCCAACGATTTATTCTGACATTTTCATTACAAGTGCTTGTTTTTTCTCTAAAAAAAGTAACGAAAAAATAAGTAAAAATACTAACTTTATAGATTAAGGAAGTATAATAAATCTAAATTTGTAATGGAAGTAAAAGTGATTGAAATACATATACATTTCAATTTACCCATATGTGAAATACATATATACATTTCAAATATATTCCCGTTAAATAGATCAGATCTAATTTAGAATGAAACATATTTATGATTATGAGAGATTATAGCTTTTTTTTAAAACAAAATCGAGGTTAAATACAGCTATATTATTTAAACATATATATAGTCCCTGGGCAAATCATTCGACGCACTATAAGATTCTATGTAAAATCTTAATTACCAGGTGATACTATTACAGTTTTATTGTTTTTAAGCGACTGAAAACGATTTACAATTGTTTATGTTAGTGTATCAATTGGTTAACATTGTAATACAATACGTTAAAAATAAATACAATAGGAAGTATTTAAAAATAAATACAATAGGAAGTATATAAAAATTCTACTGAATAAAACTCCATTACATTTATGTTTAAATATAAAAGTATTGAATATAAATTCGTGCAAAACATGTAATTATTATAACATACTAATATATATATATATATATATATATATATATATATATATATACAGCAAAATAAATTAATACAAAAAAAACCAGAAAAGAGAAAAAAAAAATAAGTATCCAAAAAAAGAAATCGATAAACTCTTTCAAAATTTGATAAAAAACAATAGTTACCCAACTAAAGTAATAAAATTCTATATAAAATCATTGAGTTAATCGCATTTTTGTAAATATATTTACTAAAAACTTTCTTTATTTATTTATACAATTTTCACGTGTGCAAATCCATTTCGGGTAAATCCGCGGCCAAACATTTTTTACTAAAAATTTCTTCGTTAATTTGTATAATTTTTCCTTGTGCAAATCCTTGGTCAAAATTATTTACTAAAAAATTCCTTTACTAAAAAAAATCCTTTGTTAATTTATAATATTTTTCCATGTGCAAATCCATTTCGGGCAAATCCGTGGCTAAAATTATTTACTAAAAAAATTTTCTTTATTAATTTATACAATTTTTTCATGTGCAAATCCATTTCGAGCAAATCCGTGGCTAAAATAAGTTTTCTATATTTTTTTTCTCTTTTTTTCTTTGTAATTTATATAACTTTTCCATGTGCAAATCCCTTTTGGGCAAATCCGTGGGCAAAATTATTTACTAATAAATTTCTTTATACAATTTTTCCATGTGCAAATCCATTTCGGGCAAATCCGTGGCTAAAATTATGTGCAAAACTGGCAATTCATGTTTCTTTCTCTTTTCTATTTTATATATATATTTTTTTTTTCTTAAATAAATATTTATTTTCTAAAATTATTTATAGTCAAATTCTTTAAATTATCCAGTTTAATATTACCTCGCGTACATCAGTTTTCTGGCCCATCCTTGGTAACTAACAAATCTAACGCACATCAGTAATGCAGCAAGAACGCAATTTAAACTCCTCTAGTTACTTTCAATTTGCGCTTTTGTTTTCAAAGTTTTCATATTTTGCAATCTGGCAATCTTGTTACGTAAACACTTTAAATCATTCTTGAAAAATTTCCCGTTCATGTAAGTTCATTATTTTTCGCTACTCGCTTTATAGATTTTGTTTTGTTCTGCTCTTCCTTTTTATTTTATTTTCTGTTTTTACGTGTTATTTTTACTTATTGTGTTTTATTTTATTTGTCGTAATTTTTGTAAAAAATTTTTTTGAGTGCTCCTCACACTATTGTATTGATACATTTTGCTTTGGCTATATTGATACAATATTAGAAAGCACTCTTTTTCGGATATAATCGTGTGGGCTGATGAAAAGATTATATCTTTTATTTTCCGGTTTTTTAAAAAAACTTTTTCCTCTTTTTTTTTTTTTTTAAATTAATTCTTTTTTTCTTTTTTTTAATTAATTCTTTTTTTTTCTTTCCCCAGTTGTTTATTATTATTATTATTCGCCCCCCTTTTTTCATTTGTCTGTAATTTACCTTTGTTTTATCTTCATTTTGAACTTATATATATATATATATATATATATATATGTAATAACAGAGCTTCATCTCTGTTATCAGTGGTGTATTTAGCTTTAATAATGCAGTCGTAAGCCATGTTACACTCAAAAAATCTTTATTAATGGTAGTAGGCTGGTATCGATAACACTTCACATCCACACTCCGCAAGGGAGGGGGTGGACAAGACTTTGGACAATTCTGGAACAAATTACCAGGATCACAACATGATGGAAAAGCCATGCGAAAAGCATTGCTCTCGCTTTTATACTAACACAGATTTGAGTAAACAGGCACAGTCGTTGACATTCTTGTATCCTTACGCATTAAGGAAAATCATTTCGTGCTTCCTTATATGGAAGTGAAAGGGGGAGAGATTCTATAAATAACTCAATCGTATGTTTATCAGCCTTGACTTCCCAAAATAGAATCTCTCTACGCTTATTCTTTAACAAAGACATTTTATTAAAACGAAAGAGATTTAATTCTTTTATTAATACAAAAGTATTATACTTTTTGTATTACATCCCCCCCAAAAAAGATTTTTGGCAAGCAAAAAAGAAATCATAAAAAAATTTAGAATTCTCTGAACTTTTAAAATTTATGTTGGTACGACTGTTCCTTTTCACTACTACAAATAACATTTTTTCAATTATCTGTAAAAAAAAAACAACCATATACAATGACAACAATAAAAACATGATAATACACTTTATCTGTTTAGGCAACTAAACAGAAAGAAAAATGAAACATATTTTTATAACTAATCTACTAAAATTTTCAAAAAAAATTTTTTTTTCACACAGAAATATACAAACTTTTTATGGAAAAGAATTCAATTTCACTATTCATGATTTAATTTCAACATTTGTGGGTTGTGATATTTCTTAAGTTTTGATACATGAACTATTTCAAAATTTTGTTTACTTAAACAATTCTTTTTATTTCCTATTTTTTCGTCGATGTTAACCTGATAATGTATGCACCCATTACCTAGTTCTATCTTCGAATCATTTTAAATGTTTGGCCTTTCTTTCTTTTTCCTGTACTTTTTGTTATTAACTTCTTGGTCATTCTTTCTTTTTCCTATTCTTTTTATTTTTGTTACCCCTCACATTATTTTTTTTTTCAAAATGTTTACTTTTACTGAAACATCTTAAACTTTTTCAAAATGTTTACTTTTGTTGAAACATCTTAAACTTCTATTTTTTTTTTTTTTTTTTTCTTTTTTTTTTTTTTTTTTTTTTTACACTCAAAAACATCTTTATTAATGGTAGTAGACTGGTATCGATAACAGTCCACATCCGCTCTCCACAAGGGAGAGGGTGGACAAAACTTTGGACAATTCCGGAACAATTTATCAGGAACAGAACATGATGAAAAAGCCATGCGAAAAGCATTGCTCTCGCTTTTATACTAACACAGATTTGAGTAAACAGGCACAGTCTTTGAAATACTTGTATCCTTACGCATTAAGGAAAATCATTTCATGCTTCCTTATATGGAAGTGAAAGGGGGAGAGATTCTATAAATAACTCAATCGTATGTTTATCAGCCTTGAATTCCAAAAATAGAATCTCTCTACGCTTATTCTTTAACAAAGACATTTTATTAAAACGAAAGAGATTTAATTCTTTTATTAATACAAAAGTTTTATACTTTTTGTATTACATATATATATATATATATATATATAATAAATATTATATATTTATAAAATATATATCGTCTAAGTTATCCAATCGTCGAATTTATATTAAATATCGTCTAATTTAGCCAATTGATAAATGAACGTACGCAAGTGCAAACCGGTTTCAGTCGCCCAAAAACAATAAAGCTGTATAATTATCGCCTGATAGTTAAGATAGTTTATATACTCCCTATTTGTATTTATTTGAAACGTATTGCATTACAATGTTAACCAATTGATACACGAACATAGACAAGTGTAAATCGGTTTCAGCCGCGTAAAAATAATAATGCTGTATAGTATCAACTGATAATTACGGTTTCACATAGAATCTTATAGTGCGTCTAATAATTTGTCCAGGGACTGTATCTTTTTTTAAGTAATATTTAAATGGTTGAAATATTAAAACTTACGATATAAATCTATGTTCACTGACACCCTATCTGGAGCTGTGAGATTATTGTTCACAGAACGGCAAGTTAGTGTGCTTAAAACATCAGATCGTTGAGGGATGAAGGAATAATCACTTCTCGCAACTCCATGGGACGAAATAGAAGGTCCTCCTTTCAATGCAACAAGCCCCCGCCACCAAGACAATTGTGGACTTGGTTTGCCTGCAAATTAAGGTAACCAGAGATTAAAAAAATTATATAAAAATGAATAACCAAACAAATTAATTACTGCATTATACGCGTCTGTTGGGTGATGAGATTTCTAGTAGACAAAACCATAATTCTGGTTAATAAAACTAAAATGTTCAGACAGTATTCAGTAATTTTTTTTTTCCATTCGTATGACAAAAGTTTACCTAGAATTCTGGTTTTCGTAATTATAGTTCTTTACCTTTCTCAAGGATAACAAGTTCACAATTATAGTTCTAGATCTGTCAATTCATCACATTAAAAATACATTGATACGAAAAAGTAATAACTTACATATTTCTATTTATTTATTTTCATTTTTGTGTTTTCGCTTAATTTCTTGAAAGAAACAATAAAAAAAAAATCAGTATCATTTAATTTGATTCGAATTGAGCAATTTTTGTTTGTCTTTAAGCAGGTGGCAACACCATGACACATTACCATACATTTAGTAATAATTACAAAACTGAAATGCAAATTTTATAGAAAAATTGGCTTTTATGCTATGCTCTAATGTAGCAAGATTACCAAATGTTACCTCATTTACTATCAAAAATGATACAAAAAACTTTAAATGATAAAAAAACATATTTTATTGTTAATTTTAACGAAATGATTACCAGAGCGCATCGGTAAAAATTAGCCAGATTTTGATATGCTTAATAAAGCCAAAAACAAGCTGAATTTTACTAAATTCTGGTAGTTTTAACAATACTTTTCTTTCTCGATGTACTACAGATTAAAATACTAATTAACTAAATAAGTAAAAGGTAGGATGATTTTGGAAATTTTTGTAAATGAATGCAATAAGAAATGATATGATCTATTGCATTTTTTTCAATCAATTTAATGATCACCAAATTTATAATCCTTTCTAGAAACAGTTTTTATTACTGTTGTAGAAAGATTCCTCCAAGTAATAATTGTTTGAAACAAACTAAGCCTACTTTTTAAAGCCACTTAAGTTTAAAGTAAATGCTTCAATATGCTAGAAAATATCGTAGTCATAGGGTATAATTTACTAATCTGAAGATAGACAATTTCGCTTAAATAATCTTAACCCTTAGGCAGTACTCACACTGAGAAGGCAAGCGGTAAGAAGAAAGAAGCATACCGGTGGCAAATTTCTATATTTTTACGCTAAGATGCGCAGAGGTGATGTGCGCATCTACATCTCCTATGTCTCTTACTTATCGCTTGCCTCCCCAGTTTGTGTGGCCTGCCTTAGGTAATATATATCCACAACAGCCCTCTATAACCAGGAAGTCATAATGGTTAATTTCATGACCAACGTTGTCATGCGGCTTTATAAACTTTCAGCTCCAGTCAGTAAAAAAAATTTTCCCCAAATATATTTTTAAAATAATATTTTTAAGAGAGTTCTATGATGGAAAAAGTACTGAGTTTATAGATATGAATACATTTATTATAGTTTAGATGAATTAAGAAAGCGTTGAGGAATTAAATAAGAACGAAGACATTTTATTAAAAACACACGAAAGAATGTAAGGATAAACAGCGTATTCAACGTATCATTGAATGTTCCATACAATTTTAATTTAACGTCCACTTATTTTTGCATTTGGATGTCAAAGAAGAATATTTATACGTTTTCCAGACCAAAAAATGTCAAAATAATTGCATTAACTCAAAACGTATTTTTTCCCTGACAATAATAAACTATGACACAAAATAGCATGAAAGTTATTGAAAGCTAAATTAATTATTTTTCCCTTCCACTTACTTTCCATTAGTTCAAAAACTAATTCATTGGTTTTAAATGTTCTAATTCAATTTCAAACATTTTCAATACAAAGAAGCTGTGGTAAAAACTTAATACGGCATACCGAAGCTTTAATCTAAATTTAATCAAATATCTTGAGAAGGAGATTTATAAAGAATGCTCCAGGTTTCCATTCCTTGGCAAGGCAATAAATAAAATCCTCATCGTTGTTTCAATATTCTTTAGACAATATTCGGTTTAAAAAATTTTAATAACATTTCTTTCATAAAATTAAAACGATTGCGGATAGCTTTTTTATTATTTTTATTTTGAATGGCTGTTTTAGATTTATTATTACATATGAGCTTTGACTTCAGCATATTTAATTTTATTATATAATCTGATAAAGAAGAATACAAAATTCATTTGAATGTGAAATTAATTAAAATATTTTTACCATCGAATATCAAATTTTTCATTAAATATGAAACAACTGAGAAGATAGTTGTAGAGTGAAATATAAAATTAATATTCTTTATAAAAAAAAAATAGATTTCTTCGAAATTATCGATTAACTCATTGATTTTTATAATTAAACTTTTAATGCTAAAACTTACGTTATAATTTTAAATTTACTTGAATGCTTAAGTTTCGCAGTATAAAATTTGAAAAACACTAGTTAATATGAAACAGAGTTGATGTCATAAATAATCACAGAAACTTGCCTAAATTATATTAGTAAATGATTTTACAAAATAGTTATAAAAATTATATTTGAAGGACATGACAAGAATATAAACTCTTCAAAATATTCCAAAAATGCTTTGTTTTTATAACTAACGTAAGAATGTTTGTTTTTGAGCTATCACTTCTAAATCAATGAATTTGCAATTTCCGAAATTCATTACAAAAATGGCAGAAAAGTTTCAGATAGCACTAAACTTAGTTGTTTTATTTATCGATTGAGATAAAAGTAGTCAATCACAGAGAACAGGTTGAATTAATCTTTATGAGAATAACGATTAAAATTAAGATTAACTAACATCTCTCAACTTTATCATAATTCACATTTTGACCCTTGTTGACCCCGGGACAGAATTTCTGACCCGAGGTCAGAAATCCGTTTTTGTAAAATTGTGAAAAAATTACTCGTAATTTGTGAATATAAAATAAACGTTAAGTCAAAAAACTTGTACAATTAAAACAAACAACAACAACATAAACTCCTTGAAAAAAACTTTTTCAAGGAGTTTTTAAATTGTAAAGACATACAAGATTATGCTCAACACTGTAAAATTATAATTAAAAAAATTAAATTTTAAAAGATAAACAGCAAATGCAGCTACTAAATTAGCGATGCAACATACAAATATTTGGTATTTAGCCTATACTGCTGAACGCAGAATAATAATTTCGGACGAATGATGGAAGAATCGTCTGCCGAAGACAAAACTTAATTCGTTTACATCCGTCTTTCTTGTTTTCTGCCCTGGGAAGGGTTTATTCAATTAACTAAACAATAATGAAGATAAAAAAATTTGTGAAGGGTCCGTTTAAAAGAAAAATCATTTTGTGAAGGGTCCGTTTTTAAGTTAAAATATTTTGTGAAGGTTCCGTTTTTATGAAAAGATATTTTGTGACCGTTAACGGACTAAATTTCTTCTAAACAGACCCCTGTATACATATATATTATAAAAATTTCGAGAAATGGATTAGATATACTCTAAATCTATATCCTCTAATAAATAATGTAGCTTTTTTTTCTTTCAAAAACTGAGCTATTTCATTTTAAAAACATTTAAATGCCTGTAAGGTATTAATATATTCTATAACCAATACAAAATGTAGGTATAATTGTGTGTAATTGTTTGTAACGACAAGCTCGCTAGAACGACCACCAATTTTGAAGTGTCATTATAGCTGTCTCTAACTGTTTATACCCTAGCTACAAATAAAGTTTTATTATATAAACATCATACTCATTAAAAATTGGCAGTTTCAAAACTTTTCTTGAAAGATAATTACAAATTCAGATGTCCCTAAATTCTAAATAAAAGTTTATTTGCATTTATAAGCTTCTTGTGTTTATCACTCCGATAAACTTTAGTTTCTTTTCTTGCGTTAACCAAGTTTTCTTAATTTTTCTTCGAAATTTCCTCATTGTTTCAAGGCATATATCCTCCTTTTAGAATGAATAAAGTACTCATACACTATTTATCCTTAATCCCTTACAGAAGCTCCAATAAAGAAGCCTTCTATCTTAAACCACGAAACTTTATTCAGAATATATTATTTTTCTACTCAATTTATTTTAAGCACAAACTAAGCTTCTGAAAGATTAACGCTTTGTGCGATTCCAGAAAAATGTAAAGATTCTAACAAAATCTCTAAAAATCTCTTATGTACAACATTTGTTAATCGAAACTTTTTTAAAAAAAAGTTTTAAAAATTTGCACACTTCAATTACATATACTTGTATTTGTCAATTTTAAATTTCGAAGTGATACATACTAGATTGTTTATAAAATTTTAAGTTCTCATACTCATATGTGTTATGAAACAATTACACTATGGAAATTTTTTTTTTTTCATTTTCTGTTGCATTGGAGTTTTTTAAGAGACCTTAGATATTTACATGGCTTTCATTTTAAATCCACAATCAGCTTCTCTCTCAAAGCTAGTTTTTTAATGGACATTTTTAATCTATTACTTGTCAAACTATACAAGTTTTAAAATGTTATATACAGGGAGTTGCATAAATGTTGCAACAAACTTCTAAGAGAGGGCACATTACAAGGATTAAAAATGCATAGGAACCCATGCCCGTAAATGTCTGCATACTAAACTAGGGACGCTTCCTTATTATGACCTGGTCAGAAGCACACGAAGAAACAATTCAAGACAAGGAGATGCTCCTAGCGGCGTATGACTAAACTTTCGGGCATAGGTTTCAAAGCACTTTTAATCCTGAAGATGTGCCCCAATTCCCCAAAAAGTTTGGCGCAACACTAAATCGACCTCCTGTTATAAATAACGTTTTCAAACTTGTACATTTCATCAAAAATTGACAGAAGTTGTCCCTTTAACTTTCCATTTTATCATGTCATTTAATCATGTCATATCTTGTAAAATCTATAGCTTTAGAAACAAACTAATTTCGCATTTTATCATTTCGGATTTGAACTCGAGTCACGCAAGATCAAGTATTTGTATAAATGTAACTACAATTTATTCCGTAGTGTTATCAAAAGTATGATTACATTATCCTATGTTAAAATACACTATTAATTATTTTTCATACTTGACATCTATACAATGTACTGTTGTTTGTAATCGAAAAGATTATTAATATACGATATTCAATTGTTGTAAAATTATTATGTTTAGAATTTAAGTTGTTTTAAGCTTCTTGAAATAATCACTAGTAGCTCATCAACTTTAGTTAAATCATTTCCTTTTACCATGTTTATTTAACTGTTCTAACAATAGATAAATAGTGGTTCTAATTTGAATTCCTAATTTTAAAGTGCTTTAGTATAAAACACTTTTAGTTAAATTGGAACAGTTGGTAAATGAATAGTTAAATTTAGTTTAATCAGAATGTCTTTCTTGTGAATCATTTTAAACTATAGTTTAAAGTTTTAGCCAGGTTTTCATTTTTCAAATCTCATTTATAAAACAAAATATTTTAAATATAGACTTCTTTTTTTCTTCCTTCATGACACCACATCCTATAGTGAGCCTCAGCCAGCTGAACACAGTTGTTACAAACTTTTCTGTCCAAAACCTTGGTTTTCCAGTCTTTTAATTATGGTTAAATCTTTTGTTACATCATCTAGTTATCTATTTTTTTTTTTTTGGATCTTCCTTTTTCATCTCGAGTTCATTTGATTTCCTATTTTAAAATTTATCCCAATCTTATTTTTGTTCATTCTTGCGGTATGGTCCAGCCATGATCAGAATTTCGGTTTTATGAATGGAATGATTTTCTTTCGTTTAGTAAAATGGTCAAATTCAATACTTCTTCTAATCTTTCCTTGTAAACTGTTTATTTCAATAGGTTCAAAAATATTGATTTCATCAATTTTCATCACAGTCCAAAGTTCACAACACTGTAAAAAAATTCCAGTAAAAACTTCCGGCACTCTGAGTGCCAGTATCTTATAAAATTTATTTTACAATCTAATTCATTTTACAATCTAATCCATTTTACAATAAAATCCATTTTACAATAAAATTCATTTACAGTAAAATTCATTTTACCGTAAAATTCATTTTACCACAAAATCCATTTTACAGTAAAATCCATTTTACTGCAAAATGTTACGGAACAAAAAAAAATAATGTTCTGTACTTTTTTCGGGTAATATTTACAGAAAAATTACTAAATCACTGTAATTAAATAAATATCACTGTAAACCTTAAGATTAAATATTTTAACGTAAAAATGGTTGTATGTTAACTGTGTACCATATGTTAAAATAAGCCTGAAAACAGTTTGTAAAAGTTTCTATTTAATTTATAATGAAATATTATTATATTTGATTATTGGATCAAGATATTAAAATCTGTATCTTTTCTTAAAAATTTTAAAACTTATAAACTCAAACTCTTAACTAAACCTAAATGATTGTAAATCCTATGAGATAGAATACGTGTCCCCCTCCTAACTCTTCTATCTATATTACTCTAAAAATGACCGTATCATTACATCGATTAGTTATAATATAATATAAATTGTGTTCACAATTTCATCTTAAGAGAGCTAACAAAGTATTTTTCTCTTTCTAAAATTATTAGATTTATACATTTTTTTTCTTTGCTCAGGTCATTAGAGATATGAAATTTTTATAGTAACTATACTTTGATACTTTTATTACTATTGTTTACCCTGAAGGCCATTAAAGATATTTGATATTTATTTTTAACGAAAACTATCAAACATTTTAAAAGAATTAACAATATAAAAAACAAAAAACTTCAAGTATTGCTTATAAAAAGTTAATCATTGTTATTGGATAACTTGTGTTACAATCGATTTATGCCATAATGATAGTAATTTGTTAATATTTTTTTCTGATAAAAGCGTTAATTTTAATTGTAAAAATAAGTCCCCCCATATTTTAATGTTTTTTTTCACGTTTTGTCCAATCATTACGACTAAATAAATAACTAGCTGCAGTAATAATTTTCTCAAACAAACTAGTAGTTTCAAGCAATCGATTACTTCAGAACTTTTTCATACGCTGACTTCATGCAAATGGAAAATTATTATTCCTTATATGGAATACATTAAAAATTGAAGAGAGTAATATGTATGATGAAAAGGAAAAAAAAAAGAACAAATTAAATAATTTTTGGTCTACTGTTTGGGTCTTCAAGAGTTAGGACTCAATAGGTGACCTGAAATATGCTAATTAATTAGCGCAGGTTATATTTGAAGTTACAAAATCAGACACAGAGGCGTACTTTTTTTAAAGAAACACATTTTTTAAACAGATTTGGATTTTATCTTAAAATACGGAAAGTAGCCGAAATCTTGAAAATATGATATAAAAAGTTTGATCAAGAGATCAGTTTAATGTTTCGATCCTCTAATAGTTAATTAAGTTTTAGCGTATTTCGCCGTACCTCAATTATTTAAGCGGATCGAAAACTTTTTTGCACACAATTATAAAAGTAGTTTCTTTAAAGTAATTCCATGTAAAAATAATTTTGAATAATTATTTATTATTTTCCATGTAAAAATAATTTTGAATAATTATTTATTATTTTCCATGTAGAAATAATTTTGAATAATTATTTATTATTTTTTATTAATTTATTTAAAAATGGTCAAAATGATTTTAATAATCTCTTGTATCATTTTAAAGAATGGAATGCTATATTGCAGGACACAAATTTTAATCGAATAGTATTTGCAAAAGTGAATTTTAAAATAGACGTATGTTTAAATTACGATTTCTTAGAAACTATTCGAACGACTCCGTACAAATTGTGCATTTTGCCTCTAAAAAATTAGTTCTTTAAAACGATTTAAAAATATGCTTAAAATTTATACATTCTTACACAATTCTCTTTTTTACTATTAATAAAAATACAAAATAAAAAAATTTCCAGAAGCTGAAAAATGTTTCGCTTCAAACATGCGAATTAATATGTGCAGACGATATTTTAAGTTACGAAATAGGCACAAAAAATATCGTCTGCGCATATTAATTCGCATGTTTGAAGCGATGATCCCACGAGTCATTAATCCTAGAACGTTAAGATCCGATTAGATTGAGGCTACTCTCTTCCTTTAGTTTGAGAGTAAGGAATTAAAATCTGTTGACAAAGAATTTTGTTATAGCAAAGAAAGTTTTTGTGTCTGATTTCGTAACGTAAAACATCGTTTGCACTATTTATCATTATTAAGGTCACATCTTTAAACTAGTAAGATTGATTCCTATAACGGGAAGAGCCGATTATTAGTTTAAAAGTTATTCAGAGAGTTCCATTTTTTATTGCACTACACCCTGTACTACAGTATTCCCTTCTACTAATACATGAAGAGTTATTCAGAGTCAATGGAAGTTACTTTGATAGCACTTTAATAATAATTTTTCAAACTAATTAAAGCTGCTATTAGATTTGTAAAAATAAATCTGCCATATGTTTATCTTTTCTCACGCTTTGTTTTAAAATAAAATAACAAAATAAATATCAAAATAACAATAAGTAAATGACAAAATATATGAATTTTCTTAAACAGACGAGGAGTTTCTGGTAATCAAAGATTGATATAATTTCATAAACTTACATCATGTAATTCATGTAAGCATTAATTATGTAAGATATAAAGTAAAGTACATAAGAAATCAATGCATGAAGCATTCAGAAATATTGGAAAAAGAAGTTAATTAGATTACAATTATTAAATTAATGATTCAATGTAGCTATGCTACTTTGTTCGTGTTATGAATAAAAGTCTGTCCTAGCAACAAATTTTTTTTTTTTGCACTTCTTTATTTTATCTTTGCAAATATAAAAAAACTACTTTTTTACTGTTTCCTCTTTTTTTATACTTTTATATTTTCAATTGTTCTATACTCTGATGCAAGTTAGGAAAAAACCATTATCCCTAATGGAGAGAGCCTGTTTGCAGCTAAGTGCACGCTAAATAGATGTCAAGCTATAGGCGCGAACGAATATCAACTTCACCAACTCTTGAAACAACGTAGCGAGGCCCTCTTTTTCCTTATAAAAAATAGCATGAATTAAATTTCTGTCCGATGAGTTTAAATATTAAAAGCTTTTTTATTGTTTTGAAAGCATAATTATATAATTTGATAGCTAAATAAAACGGAACTATTTGCAGCCGCGGATGATTACTTAAATCCTATACCGCAATGGTCTTTTCTTAACTTACAACGGATTATAGCATGTTTGTTCACAGTCTCGCGTAAGGATCTAATATTATGCATCCCTTAAGTCTAATTATGAAGATTAATTAGCATGCTGTTCGAAATAATATGAATAATGCTGTTGAATTTGAATTTGGAATAAGTCCATAAACATTCCATAAATTCATGTTAAGAATCCACATTGATTAATAGTTATAAATTAGACAAAAAGAATTCAGAACATGGCTATTTATATCACTTAATTTTTCCATTCAGACTAGCATAAAGTTTTTTTTTTTTCAAAAATTATTTCATTTAAGAGAATAGGAATTTTGAATGAAAAAAAAATTTGTAATAATAAATAATTAATATTTCGTAAAAAAGCCAACAGGGGCAGTGATAATCAGAAAAAATTTCTCTGATTAAGAATCCATTATTTAACTAGGGAGCTATTAATTTCTTTAATGATTCACATTTAATGCACGCTTGACAAACTGAAAATAACGGAAAGTTGGCAATAAATAGTTTTTAAGTTAAAACAATCACATTAGAGTTTCTATGTTTTCAAACATGTATGCAGATATCTTAAAAATTAAAGAATACTCTCTAATGATAGAATTAAGGTTTATCACTTGAATGTTATCACTTGAATGTTATTATTGAAAAAAAAATTTTATGAGCATTTAGAAAAGGACTTACTTTAGAGAAGGCTTAATTGAAGCTTTGAAGGAATTACGCTATGTCTTATTTTACATGGTGATCTTTATTTATTTATTTATTATTTTTTTTTACAAAATTAAGATTTTGAGAAACACTTTCTTGAAAGTGACGCTGAAAAAAAATTAGTGTCTGTCTGAAAAATAGTTTTGTGAAACAGACAGAGATGATTTAATATATATATATATATATATTATGTGTGTGTGAGTGATAACTAGGCTCCAGCCCCGTTATTTTCGGATTGTTATTAGTTAATTAAGAGAATTCAGAAGGCCATACTACTTTACAAGCTTTTTTTGAATTGATCGATGGTAGAAGTAGAAGTTTCACCCACTCTCCCAGATGGAGGGGGGTGGACCAATATTAAGACAGTAGCGGCGAGGGTTAGATTGTCAACATCATACAGCAAAAGACAAGCAAAAACAGTTGCTCCCGCATTAAATACTAACACAGAGATAGGTGAAAAGGCTCAGTCTCTGCACACTCTTTGTATCCTTACGCATTAAGGAAAATCATTTAATGCTTCCTAATATGGAAGTGACAGAGGGACAAGATTCTAAAAATTACTCTTCCTTTGAAATATAAATCAAATTATAATTCATCGGTATGTTTTCAGCCATGAATTTCCAAAATAGAATATCTCTACACCTATTCTTTACCAAAGACATTTTATATTTTATAAAAACGAAAGAGTTTTAATGCTTTTATTAATACAAAAGTATTTATAATTTTTGTATTATATATATATATATATATTTATACATGTGTGTGGGGGGTGTAAGCATGGTCTCCTAGCAAGATTTGCTAGGAGACATAAAATCTATGTAATTTTCTTACGTTCTGAATGCTCTTTTATTTAGTTTAAGAATTAAAGTACATTGAAAATTTCGGAGAAAATAAATTCCTTTCCATTGAAAACATCAACGTTTTATGAATGTACAGTGCGAAAAAGAAATGAACCACCCTGGATACCTTTTGATCTAATGATAGGATCTTAAAGTTCTAGAATTTCAATATAAATGTCTCGCTGGGCTGACTTCAAATATGCTAATTAATATATACGGACAACATTTTAAATTACGAAATCAACCACAAAAACATACTTTCTCTGAATAAAAATACCTTTTTTGAGGAATTTGGATTTCCAAAATATAGGGGTAGCCACAATCTGGGAAACATGGTCCCCATAGTTTGATCCGAAGAACGTTCCCAAGTTTGGGCCCCTTAATATTAATTTTACTTTTTGCGTATTTCGCTTCATCTCGAGAACTTTTTAAGCGAATTGAAACAATTTTGCACACAATTATTAAATTCGTTTATCCATGCAAAATATAATTTTATTAAATAATTCATTTTTTTAAATTTTTTTACTCAATAATGGCTGAAAAAATGCTGAATTGATAGGTACAAAAATTTTTGCAAATTGAGTTCAAAATCTAGTTTTCGTTTACCGTACGATAACTCTACTTTTTTTTCAACTCATTTTACGATTATTTTTCTAAACTACGTCTTATTTTTCAGCAATTACGTTATGGTTCTGAACATCGTATAAATAAAACGGCATCAAATTTATTGTCAAATTGATACTTTGTCTGATTATTATATTTTTGCAAATATAATTTTTTTGATAAATTATATTGGCTGACATTTTCAATTGGTTGAGCCACTGAAGTTTCAAGCGTTTTTACACTTAAATTTTATTTCAAAATTTAAAACTTTTAAGATTAAAACAGTTTAGAATTCTTCTTCATGCTGAGACACCATAGCTTTGGTAACTCAGAGGACAGAATGCTCGCCTCCTAAGGAGATGACCGTGGTTTAAATCCCAACTAATGCTGTTAGCACTGATCACAATGCTAACATTTTTTTGGAATTTCTTTTTCAAATAACAGAGTTTATTTTTAAGTTTGTTAAAATACGTAACCATACTTATCTGCTGAAAAAACTGGCGTCTGTGTTTGAATGACAATATTTTTCTGTTAAATAAGCGGTTTTGTGCTGAAGATTACTTTGCCACTACCTTAAAGTTTTTTTCGGCAAATGTAATTAATTTTTTACAGTACATGTGTAATTTAATATTTGTTTTTTTCGAGGTTCATTTAAAGTATATATTAAATCAGTTTTTTTATTTTTTATAAATTGATAGTGAAGTTAATTAAATTTTGCCTATTAAATGCTTTCATTGAATTCCATAAATGTAATTGATATTGTAATTTTTATAACAAATTGATTTTATTTTTTTTTTATTTTGAAGCATATTCTTCCATAAATTCTTCCCTTTTAGACAGAAAATCTTGTAAATATTAAAATTCTTTCTTTTTCGAGAAACTTATAGAGTTAAATGCTTTAATTTGAGACAGGGATAAAAATAAAAAACTTTCTTAAATATAATTACACTTGTTACACTTTTTCTTACAAAGTGATAAGAGTTTTGTTACGTTACCTCCAACCGCTTCACAAGTCAATTTTATGCTCTGCCCTTCCAAATACGGACCCGCCGTATCTCTTATTTCTTCATCATGCTCGTTCAATATAGCGAGTTTCTGAGGGGGAACTGAAACGAAAAACATCCATGATTATGAAAGTAGAGAACGAAGTTTGAAAGAGAAAAAAAATGCAAATTGCGGTGTTTAGCTGTACCCTAATTACATCATAATACATGAAATTTAAGAAGACAAGTATACGCTTGTTTAAAAGATAATTATAGATATAAATCCATGCAACAGTGTATGAAAATTAACTTGAGAATTTTGGAAGTTTAACTTGAAAGTTTTGAGAGAGTGTAACATTTATTTTTATACACTCATATTTGTTCGATGTGATTATTGTTCATAAAATGATAAATAGTCGTTATATGTACATTTTAAGTTGTAAACGCAAAATCTATTATTATTACTCATAATTAAAATTAAAAATTTATTACAACATGTATTTACACATGTCTATGCGTACACTGTAAAAAATCCGGATCAAATTACGAAATAAAGTACCCGCACTTTGGGGGTATTATTTTACCGTAAAGTCCACTTGTACCGTAAAATATTATACCTTACAGTAAAGTTTATCAAAAACGGTAATAAGTATTACAGTAGGATTTTACCGTATTTTAACCCTGACATTTTTATAGTGTGACCATGAACCATACCATGACCATATCGCTGCCATAAACCATAACACTATGCATAATTTCTGCAACTTTAATTAGTCGTTAAATTGTCCACTGTACTAAAGTTCAAATTGAACCCCATTATTTAATAATAAATTTTAATAAGTAATGTAACCTGGTTTAATTTAGGAAAGATGCTACAAATTTGAATTGTACTCTGATTCAACACGCTTCTAATGTTTCTAACAGTTTAGTTGTGATACGTAACAAACTTACTAACAAGTACTTTACATTGTATCTGATGGATACAAGCTTAAGTCTTAAAAATGTGTTGACAACATTAATGTGCAATATTATAATTCTATATGACCATTCAATGCTTATCAATTCAATATTATTTTTTACAACAGCTATGCTTATATCTATTTTCTTTCTTCATTGGAATTATTTTGACTGTATTGCTAAGAAGTATTGGAGAGCTAGAATCCTAATAGCCTAATAGTCAATTAATTAGTTTAATTAATTTTTATTGGAATCATAATACTTCTCACTGCTCACAATTGTAAGTAATGGGATTTTTCGTATTTTATCGCCATATTTTGAGCTGGTACTATAGACTGAACTTAAAGTTAGAATTTACACTTACCAAATGGATTAAAAAATGAAAAAGAAATAAATAACAAAATAGTAGAACAGCTTTACATAATACAAATTACCAACTTCCATACGTTAATGACAATAATATAAATTACTCAAGCTTATTCTTAGGTTTTGTTGTGGTTTTAAGGTCCAACAAGAAATAAATAAATCTTTCGAAATAAAATAAAAGTTAAGCAAACATTAGTCGTAAATAAATATAACTTACATAACAGTGCAAAGTGACTTAAATAATTTAAATCTGTAGTCAGTAAATAATTAACGAAGACAAAGGGGATATTTATGAAAACTCTGTATTGCTTACTAACTTCCATCGACGCATAACAAACTTTTGAAATTCATAAACTTCTGATGCTTACAAAGTCGAGTCGAGTTTCCAGAAAAATGAAATGTGTTCTATAAGTTTACAGCTAACTACTACATGCATGATGAAACATTTAAAAGGCTCGAGATATTATTATTTAGAGAACATTAAGATAATGGATCAAACTTTCGCTCACGACTTATATTGACTTGATATGTTCTTGATTAATAAATAGAATGTACTAAAGTATTGCTGCCCTAAAAACATTTCTAAAAGTGATTGGAAAAATGTAACTCAAAAAAACACCACTTTCTTCAAAATATTTGTAATTATTTTTAGCTTTTTTTCGATAAATGTTCAATATGTGAGATTTGGGTGACGCGGCAGACAGGTCAAAACAATTATTGCCTTATTCACTACCACATGCCACACTGGGAAAAATCTCATTTACTATAAAAGTATATTTCAGATAGTTTAAATTTCTCAAAAATTTGACATTTAGAATAATAATTTAAACCTGCAGCTTTTTGTAAAGTACCATGCTTATAGTAAGTGGTAAAAAATTATACATTTTCAAGCATTAGGTTTAAACAGAAGGTGAAATGGGGTAAAGCTTATATATGAGTATTTAGACATATGAGGTATTACTTCGGGTGAATTTTTTTCATTAAATCATACGATTATTAGACATATTACATACTATTACATACGATACATACGATTACGATACGATTCGATACAACTCGATAGCACTATATACATATATATATATATATAATTAGATATATATATATAATTTTATATATATATATATATATATATATATATATATATATATATATATATATATAATTTTATATATATATATATATATATATATATATATATATAATTTTATATATATATATATATATATATATATATATATATATATATATATATATATATATATATATATATATATATATATATACCTTAAATAAAACTGCATGTCAAAAATTAGAACTTCAACTAACAGTTTTACTCCATTTATGATATCAGTAAAAATCAGAAGAAGAAAAAACATTTTGCCCATAAAGATCTTTAAACTGTCAAATATACAGAGAAAGTATGTACAAGAAGAGGGATTTCTAACATGACGGATAAAAACTAATGTTCAAACAGTCTTTTCTTTAACTTAAAATTAATCCGTCTTTTTTTTTTCTGTGAAAAAATATAATTTTCCTCTGTAGAATTTAGTTATTTTTTACAGTGTGTTAGTAAGTTACTAGCCGTTTTAAATGTGTATCAGTTCCAAATGCTGCATAATTAGTTAATATCATGGAACTAATTTAAAATAAAAAACACCTAATTTAATTTCATGTCCTTAATTTTTAATAATCGAAAGTAAAATTAAGAACAGAAAATAAGGCTAAGAAAAGATGAAAATAAATATAACTGGTAAATACCATTGAAAAAGATAATAAAAAAATTTTACTTTCAAAAATATTTTATCCAATGCACTATAATTTTATGCTAATGCCAAGCAAAAAATTCTGAATCTTTTTTGCTATTGTTGAACAATATTATGTAATTTTTTCACCAATAATAACGAGGCCAAGAACAATAAGAAATGGTTTCAGACAATTATATTTGTTTGTGGGAAGATATGACTACAAATTACTATAGACACATTAATAAAGATTATATTGATAGAAATATGAAAAATACCTTTTTTGAATTATGTGAATGTTCGAAAAAATTTATTTTTTAATCAATATTTTAGTTGTCCAACGCTATAGAAAGACATTAAAAATAAAAATAAAGTCAAAAGAATTTAGGTTTACTCTTTTCTTAAATTTAAAAGTAGCTTTTATTATAAAAAGACGTTGACGATGATAAAATGAACATTAAGTGTAGCCATTTGCTTCAGAACCAAATGATTAATAAACTTTTTAATGAAAATAATAAAACTTTTAATTAAAGCGTAATCACGGCTTTATCAAAAAGCTCTTATTACAAATTTCTCAAATAAAAAAAAAATAATTAAGAGAAAGTTAATACGTTATTTTTGCTAATTACAAAAACAATAACTTGACACGCGAGGCTATGCATTGCTAAATTGAAAAGAAAAGATATTAATTCCACTAACGAAATTTTTCAAGAAGAGAGCAGCCATAAATATAAAAGTGATTTAAGTCAAAATTAAATACAAAGAACAATGGTTAAATACCATAATAAATACTTCTAGATTAATGAATTAAATTTTTTATGTTAGTAAATAATGTATTTGAGATTGTACAAATTCATATTCTAAAGATTTGAAAAAAGTACAGATTTAAATTTCTTACAGAAAGAGGATTAAGCTTATTGTAAGCTAACAAAACTTACTTATATCACTTTTAAACACAACTTCGAATAAAAAAAAGTTCAAATCTTTGCTGCGAATATTTTTTTGCAGAATTACTCGTATGAGCGTGAAGATTTAATAAAGACAAATTACCCTCTTTAAAGGCTGCAAGATTTTTATATTTAATTCAAATAATGATTAATAAGCTAATCTTAAATCAACTAATTAAAAAATTCTCTAGTTAATTATGTGTACTCTACTTATGAAAGAGCTGATTGTTATTTTTTTAAATTTAAAGACATTACCTGTTGAAGGTTCATAATATTTGAATTTGAATGCTTTTACATTTGTTTGTTAAAAAAGCTATTGCAAAAAATATTTGATGAATGTGTAGTTCGGTCAGCAAAAAGATTTTATAACTATAGATTGATAAAGAAACACTGTGTGTTTACAACAGATTAAAGTGATTAGTTTAAAAAAAAATTTTAGTTTTTAGATCAAAAGTATGACCGATGCATTTATTTATAGTAAGAAAGATCATTTCATCGTTTAAATTATTGTGTTAGAAACCAATTTCTCCCTATTTTTTAAAAAAATTTTTTTTTTAATTTTTATGTGTGGTAGCTGATCATTTTCTCAGCCAGTTCCTTTGTATTTTGACACGAAATTTTGCACCAAAGTTAGTTTAATATCACCGTGACCAGCGCTTTGTTCGTCTTTGATGTAAAAATTTCAAAATTTTAACTTGACATGCAATTACGAGCGGCTATTTAAAGTATAGCACCATCTCCATACACAGCGCAAATGACTCGAGCAGCATTTGCAGCTTCGATTGAAAGCTAAAAAGAAGACGGTGAACAGAGAAGAAGATGAATGTTCCTCTAACAATGCTATGAGAGCATTTAAAAACTCTCTGGAGCAAAAATTCATCAAATTAACAAGATTAATTAAAATGGTATTTTAAGTAAATTATGTCTAAGGCGAGGATTTCAAACATTTAAAAATTGATTTTATCATTACCCAATATTAATTCATATTTTTTTTTAAAAATTATGCTTGTTTGATATCTAGCACTTTTGAAACCAATGTTCTTCTCACAATGCTATGAAAACCTTTAAAAATTCTCCAGAGCAAAATTTCATCAAGTTAGCAAGATTAATTAAAATGGTAATATAAGTAAATCATGTGCAAGGCGAGGATTTTAAAAATTGAAAAAAATAATGATTTTATCATTACCCAATAATAATTAATATTTTTCGCAAAATTATGCTTGTTTGAGGTTTAAAAGAAAATGAACTAAAAATAACTAATAAAGAAATAACTAAATTATAAGAAATAATAAGAAAATAACTAAATAAATTTAACAAAACTTTAAGATATGTAAAAGATATAGGATATATAAATATTGAGATATATTCGCTCAAAAGATCTAAATACTGTTAACGATTTTTAGAACAATGTATTAAAACTAATATTTTAATTCAAAATTTAAAAATTAGCTCATAAAAATAACGTCATTATGTAATTGTTTTGAGAAAAAAAAGTTAAAAAATTATACATACTAAAACACA
This sequence comes from Parasteatoda lunata, assembly GCA_949128135.1. Classification (NCBI taxonomy): domain Eukaryota; kingdom Metazoa; phylum Arthropoda; class Arachnida; order Araneae; family Theridiidae; genus Parasteatoda; species Parasteatoda lunata. The sequence continues at coordinate 92,367,082 of OX421972.1, read as the reverse complement.
TAAAAACTAAGTTAATGTAATTTAAAACACTAAAATAAATAAATATAAGGGAGATTGTGGTATGACAGGGGGGGCAGAAATCGCGTACTTCGAATCTGACAAAATTAGTTCTGTTTTTTGGAGATCATACTCTGAATTCCATTCTACTAGCTAAGTTAACGGTGCTGCTATATTGGCTTATAGTCCTTGTTGAATTCGTGGCCTTAGAGTAGATAAGTTTGTTTTAATAAGTCAACTGTCTTATGTCTTCGCTTGTTTTGAACTATCCTTATTTATCTGTCATTGCCAGTGGTCGGAGAAACTGCGTTATTGTAATTTACTACAACTACTACAATCACTTTTTTTTTAAAAAAAAAAACAGTGATTACAAACTATTTAAATATAGTGACTACAAAAGATGGGAATTAAATAACTACATCACTCTTGATCAAGGTTGGCAAGTTTCTGCCGAGGTGGTGGTTGAAACCACTGGTAGACGCCGGTTAAAACTGGCATGGCAGAAACCCTTTTCTGCCACATTTGTGGCAGAAACTGGCAGAAATTCAGAAAATGACAGAAATGTAAGTACTGAGATTGACATGCAATGAATAATTCATAGAAATAACAATTAAATGTTAAACAAAATACAATTTATTTACAAAATTATCACCATTCAAAATCAAATGGTATTACATTGTTTACACTCTGCAGTGATCTATAACAAAAGACAAGTTTTGATGCAGTTTCTAAACCTATACAATTTCTCAATTTGCTATGCACAAACGAGAAATTTGAGAAGATTCTTTCAAGTCCAACAGAACAAGTAAGATTTGTGAAAACTTTCATCTATTGCATATTTTTTTAAACTAGATCACAATGTTGCAGCTGGGGGTAGATGTCAAAACTTGACTGGAAAAATAAGTTTCAGGAAATGGGGCTGATTTGTTTTGCAAAGCTATGACATAAGGTACAAAATCTGGCTTAATATTGGCGAGTAAAATTCTTGAACTTTCTTCTTGAGCACATGATAATTTCAATCCCAATTACTTTGGATGCAGCATATAAGCTAGCAAATGATAATCAGTAGAGCCCGGATTTTGATGGCCTAAAAAATCTCAATTAATGCCCTTAAAAAATGCAAAAAATGCCCTTAAAATGCGAAAATTGCTCTAAAAACGCCTTATGACATGACTTAAATAAAGTAAAAATATTGAACTGAAACAATTTTTTACTCTTTAAAATTATTATGAATCATTTCAAAAAATATAAAGCAATGCAATACTTGTTCTACGTTCATTAAAGTTTGAAAAATATGTTTTATATCCTAAAATAACAAAACAAAAAAAAGAAAATATATTGACTCCAAAACATTTTCATTTTGTATAGAAACTTTAATGAATATAACCACTTCCATCTCATAATATTACTAAATATCAGGATTATTAATTTTTTTTTAATATTTTAAAATGTAAACGAGCGTTTCTTGTCTGAAAGTTAATTTTTATACCTGAAGAAGCTTCTTTCAACGTCTACTGATGTTATTGGTGCGTACTTGAAAAAGACGGTCTGACATTTCTTCTTCAATTTGAAAAGATGTTGCTTCACCTGTTAATATCCTAGAGATTTCTTCATTGTTTGGAAGCCAATGTAATAATAAAAAATGATAAAAAATAATAAAAATTGGAAAAAATTAACAAAAAATTTAAAAAATGCTTTCAAATGCAAAATATGCCCAAAAATTTAAAGAAAAATGCCCTATAAATCTAAAAAAATGCTCTAAAGGACAAAAAATGTCCAAAAATGCAAAAAAATGCAAATGTCATCAAAATCCGGGCCTTAATAATCAGTAACTGCCTGTTTAAATCTGTATGTCACTTCTTTTTTATAAACAGCCATAAGATTCTCTTTACTTAATTCATTTTTCAGTTTACTTTAAAAAAAATTCATTAAGCAATTACTAGAATTAATATAGAAATATTTTTAGTTTCTGCCAGTTTTTGCCGGTTTTAACCAGTTTCTGCCACTGTCATGGCAAAAACCAGTTTCTGCCGGCAAAAAGCCAACCCTGCTCTTGATAGAAACGAACTTTGCTAGAGAAATTAATTTACACCAGTATAATTTACATTGCTGGAGAAATTAATTTACAAATTATGTTCAAAATGGTTTTAAATAAAAAAAATTGGCTTATATTAATCATGAAGAATTATTTAGAAATATTTATTCATATTTGCATGAGGCATTTTGTTATTCTTCAACTTCTTATGCCCTTCTTGACAGCGAATTTTTAATTTAAGAGATGGCAGCAAACTGTCCAATACTTGCAATTCCTTTGAGTGCTTAATGCTCTTTTTTTTTTCTCTAAGAAATTAAGTGCATGAAAAATATATTTCCTATCTTTGAAAAATCATCACTGTTTTACATAATTAGATTCGCAAGAGTGTGACCAAAGAGTGACCATGAGTGTGACCATGCGTGACCAAAGAGATAAATTACCTGTTATTCATAATGGCTAGCTTAAGTATTAGTTATACGTAACTCTAAATATTCCATTATTGTTAACTCACAGTCACAGGGGCATTTAAAATTGCGTTTTTTGACTGAAGATTTGCACCCATCAAATTCGAAAAATCAGTCGTGTTAGAACCCTGTTCATATAAACTAACATAGAGAGTAGTTGTCAGGAAGCACTACAAACTACTGTTTTTTTTGTTTTTTTTTTTTTTTTTTTGTTTTTTTTTTGTTTTTGTTTTTTTATTGCACTACTCACTACGCTACTTTTTTTAAAAAAAAGTAGCTAACTACACTATAAACTACTAAAAAAAAGTTGCGACTACAGTAGTTTTACTACTTGCAGTGCGCTTCTTCTGACCACTGGTCATTACAGTCATAAATAATATTTTTAATCCAAGATATTATATATTTACAAAAGATTCATAACCTGACAAGCAATAGGGATTTAGTTCAGTAATGATCTGTTTCGTTTCTATAACCATTCTCTTGGGGTAAAGGCTCACAATATAAAGCCGATTAAAAATATTATAAGAAAGAAAAGAAACATGGAAAAAATGTGCTATAAAAGAAGAGAAAATTGGTTTGCATTTTCTTAAAAAAAGAAAGAAAAGAGAAGAAAAAGAATGAAAGAAGAAAAGAAAGAAAAAATAAAAACTCTCAAAACCAAATTTCCAAAAAGAGATGTGAATGAAGAACCATTATAACAAAACAGCTAAAAAAAAGGTAATCCTTGATCAATGTTACCTTTGTCAAGGATTACCTTTTACATTGATCAAGGTAATCCTTGATCAATGTAAAAGGTAATCCTTGATCAATGTTTCTTCAGATGAAGATAATAAATACAAATCAAATGTTGATTGTTGGATTGTAATTACGTATTTTATAACTCAAAAAAAAACATTTGGCTCCACTATGGAAATTGCTTTTTTATCTGTATTAAAGAAAGAAGTATGGTTAAAACTACCAGAATGTGGTAGTGTTTGGAGCTCTTTGGGGACCCCAGAAAGTTTTGTAATTTTCCGCGAAGCACTTTAATAATAAATTATGTAAAATTAACAATAAGATATGGTTTTGTAATATGTGATAAAATTTGATAAATGTGGTTAAATTTGATAAATGTGGTTAAATTTGATAAATGTGGTTAAATTTGATAATTTTATTATGATGATATCTTTAAGCATGGCATAAAAGCCATTTATTCAGTTAAAATTACTTTTCAGCTTTGATTTTTTTTTACAAAATGTATGGTAATTAGAATTACAAATTTGAAAAACAGAATTTCCGACAAATCGTTACTATATGAGCGGAAAGATCACCAAATGAATCATTTATATACCGTATATTTTTGCTCTACTAACCAGAATTGTTTAGTTTTACTTTTTTTTTTTTTTTTTTTTTGCCGGAAATGTCATACTTACACTGTACAGCAATTTCTCTAGAAATGTTTTCTCCTTGCGGAATCACGAAATCTTTAATGGAGAGGAGGACAAAGATAATTACTTGACGTGAGAATTTTGTACATAACACTTTTATATTGTCAGATAAAATAAAAATGTCTGCTAATTTTTCACTGAAATTCGATTTTTTTTTTTCTAAACTTCCTTTCGAATTCACGTAATTACTCGGTTGTACAGAACTCCAATATGAATATTTTGATTAAATCTAACACTTTCTGCTAAAAATATTCTATATTTTTTTCCAATGCCACCTGGGATAGTGACTTACGTCATACAGGCATCTGAAGAGCAGATTTGTGGGCCACTTTTCCAGGGGAACCATATTCGGTGAGCCAATGTCGCTTCTACAGTACGAACTGACAGCACAGAGAATGAAAGAACCTCCACGCCTTGAATGCCATTCAAACCCAGAACCTTTCTGATGCAAGGCCAGTTCCCTGACCCCTAAACAGGCCGGTCGGCAAAATACTCTATATTCAGTAGCTCTTCGACTTTTAACCACCCTGGTCTTATCCCGCCCATCCCTATAATATTTTTTGCGTTATTCACAAAGTATTTAAGTCCTTTACTTTCAATTTTTCAGAGAGAAAAATGCAAAACCCAACATTTTTAATTACTTTTTAAAAACATTTCTTCACAAAAAGTCCAAATATAAAAATTTTTAAAAATGTATAAAGGCAGAACTTTCTTGTATAGAATTTTCTAAGAGAATTCATTTACACAAAATAATCTTTACACAAAAACTGAAAGCAGTTTATCATATTTAACCAAATATTGTTAAGACTAAAAAGAAGTTCTAGCAAATTAAAAAAACGTCATTACTTTTACAAGATAAAGCTTTAAAAATCGATTTCTTGTAAACAAAGAAGAAGACCCATCTTCGAAAGCAATTAACTTAAGCTGGTAAAAAACTTGTAACTACACTTCAAATTTTCATTTCATTCTGTAGCTATAAAAATATAACTTTTATTTGAGGATTAAAATAGATTACAGGAAAAAAATATATATAAGCTTTCCCAAATAAAAAAAAAATCTGAAGAATTTTCAAAGCTTTTTTTTTTCGCTGAAAAATTAATGTTTTGGCAAGGTGCGGTTTACTCAGTAACAAAGGAAAAGATAAAGAGTAAAGAAAAATTAAGAAAACAAATTCGAACATGGATTAAATATTTTTCGTTTTGGTAATTTAGCAAATCTTTTCGAACGTGATAATTTTTGTAAGAAAACTTTTCTTCCAAAATTGTTTGAAAAATAAGTCACCAGCATGTGTGACTTTTTAAAGTCAATAAAAAATTATCTTATCCCGTTATTTACAAAGGAAATTAAACTCTTAAGAATAACGTGTAGAAATGAATTTTTACTTTACGCTAAATTTGATACTGGCGTTCCTTTTTCTTTTTTTAGCTGACATTTTATTTACCATTTTTACTTCATACCTTTACACTAAGACATATTGACTCAATAAATTAGCTTTTTCAATCAATTTATCAGGAAAAAAACTATGGAAAGCAACGCATTTTTTGATTTTTATAACTTAAAGCCTTTCTTTAGTTAAAAACAAAAAAACTTTTTTAAATTAATTATTTGTAAATAGTTTGTGACAAAAAGATAAATATTTATAAAGAAATAGTGTTTCTGAAAGCTTTTTTTTTTTTTTGTAAATGTAAAGTTTTTATTATAACTAAAACATTAAAGAAAATTAAATAGAAGATAAAATCTAGACGAAATTAACAGAAAAATTTTAATATCAGCAACAAATTCTCTTCAAGAAGAAAAGAACAAAAAATTAAAAATGGAATGTTTTTATAGCATTTTTAACAATTATAATAATTGACTTATATTTTGCGCCCTGAGAAAAAAGTATGGTTAAAATTACCAGAATATGGTTAAATTTACCGTTTTTCTAGCTTTATGGGAGTACCAAAAAGCTCGGTAAATTTGACCGGTGCGCTTTTCCATGATTTCGTTTTTTTTTTTTTTTTTTTTTTTTTTTTTTCGTATGCCTGCTTCTGCCACACCATTCACACAACCACAAACCCGTTTATAGGGCGGGTCACATTCACACACAAAGGAGAAAGGACATAGAACACACAGAGAGAGAAAGAAACATTCATGCCTTGCCCGGATTCGAGCCCAGAACATTTCTGATGCAAGGATAGTTCCCTGCCCTCTACACAGTCCAGTTGGCTGATTTCGGTTAAATTAATTATAAAATATAGTGTCTTATTATGTCAGAAAAATTTCGTTTTTTATCATGATTTAAAAACCACTTACAGGGGTCAGTCCAGACATTTTGTGAAAGGTCCTGTTGTAAAATTGTGAAAAAGTTAGTCGTAATTTGTGAATATAAAATAAACGTTAAGTAACATTCTTTCAACCAGAGTCCTTCTTTTGAGAATTTGTGGAAATAGGTCCCTGTTATTGTAAAAAAAATCTTTTTCAAGGAGTTTTTAAATTGTAAATAGATATTGTAAATATATAGAATTGTAAATAGATAGACAAAATTATGTTTCACACTGTAAAATTGTAAAAAACTTCAAATTTTCAAAAAAATAAACAGCAATTGCTGCTACTAAATTAGAGATGCAACATACAAATAGTTGGTATTTGGCCTATACTGCAGAACGCTGGATATTCATTTCGGACGAATAAAGGAAGAAACGTCTGACGAAGACAAAACTTAGTTCGCTTACATCTGTCTTTCTTTTTTTTTTCCCCTGGGAGGGTTTATTCAATTAACAAAATAATAATGAAGATAAACAAATTTGTGAAGGGTCCGATTAAAATATAAATTATTTTGTGAGGGGTCCGTTTTTATGAAAAGCTATTTTGTGAAGGGACCGTTAACGGACCCAAATTTCTTCTAAACAGACCCCTGACTTATTTGGTTAAATTTACTTTTCAGTTTCATATTTTTTACTAAATCTTTGATAATAAAAGATATCATTTAAAAAACATTATTTCTGGAAAACCATTACCATTTGAACGGAGAAATTACTTAGTAGGCCCTTTAAATACTATATAATTTTGTTTTACTACCAGTATTATGTTGTTGTTGTTTTTTTTTTTTTTTTTTTTTGTTTTTTTTTTAAAGAAACCGAAAAGAAAACACACAATATTATTGCTATACAGTGCTTTAATTTTACCAGAATTCTTTTTTCAACGCAGCACAGTGGGCCAGAAGACCATGATCTTTGGCCAAAAGTCAAAATTAAATTTTCAACTAAAATATGCGTAGGCAGTTTTAATATCGCCCAAATTAAGTATTCATAATCATTCCAAACATTATAATTTAATTTTTGGACCGACAAGAGTACAATGTAGTGAAAAATATGTTAAAATTTTTTTTTTTAAATGTAACTTTTACATTTATATTTCAGAAATATATATAGGAATTTCACCTTACTGTTGCATTTTTATCAAAGTAATTGGTCTGAAATTATAGTACAATTTTTCAATTTGTTGAATTAGTTAATACTCTTGACAAACTTATAGTTTATATCTTATCATTTGACATTTTACAATGTTTGACTCACTTTCGAAACTTATCTCCAAAAAGTTCCACGAGGTAATTAGCTAAACTTTATTTTTTGTCTTCTTTGATGTTTCTTCTTTCAAAAAAACCTGCCCCATTTAGCCCATATTGTAAAAGTGGACTAAATATACCGAAAAACAAATATTATGTTTTTTTTCATGTTTTCGCGTTATTTCGTAATTAATTCGCGCTATTTTGTAATATTATTTCAGAAATATAATTTGCTTTTCATTTTTAATATAAAATTACGAAAATTATTTTATTTTCATTTGCTATATTTAATTATTTAAACGTACTACATTATTTTTTTTATTTTTGCTCGCCATATTTCAGCCGCCATTTTTTTTTTTCTTTTTTTTTTTGTTTTTGGAATTTTTAGTGTATTTCAAAATTTCAATTATGAATTCAATTTAGCGGCACATGAAAACCCCCAAATTTTGAAACAAATTTTATCGAAATACTAATTTTGGTCACGAAACCTTGGATGCTGGCCCACTGTGCGCAGGTAAAAAGAACTTTTTGTGTTAAATTTACCGTAAAATGTACGGTTAATGGGATGGACAGACTGCTGTCGGTTTTTGTCTTTTATTTCTTTTTTTTTTATAATAATAGAATAAAAGTTCTAACAGTATAACGTATAATAGCAATATATTAATTTTTACACTCTTAATAAGCTATCTAATACTTTTTGCACAAAAATCTTTATTACATTGTTGTTCTTAAGCCCTTCTGAACCTTTCTATCCGTTTTTGCAATTTTTATTTTTAAAAAAAACTAACTGACTAGACTCTTGGGATACTGAAGGATATAATAAGATCAAAGTCTTCTTGTTAGAATTAATACATAAAAAAAACTATTTATTAGATTATTTTGTTTACCCCGTATTTGCGTTTAAATTAGTTTAATTTATACACGTGTTGCCACTTATGGTCTCTGGGGCGACAGTGCTGATTCTAACGTTAGTACTTTAAATCTATTATTAAGATTTATTTTTTAACTAAGATATTATTATTTTAAAATTATTATTATCCCTTCCTTATTGCCTAAAATATTTCTAAGAACTAATTTTTAAACAGCTATGATTTGCAACAGCTAGAAACTAAAAATTAAATATAATAAAATCGTTTCAATGATTATTTCTCTTTTTTTTTATTTATTACAACGTGCTCAAACTGAGCATAACTGAAATGTGTATACTTATTTTAAGGATTTAAAGTTTAGCATTACTGATTATCAATATAAATTTAAGTAGTATTTCAAAAAATATCTTTGAATATTTATCGAGCAAAATAATAACATTTTAGAATAGACTTTTTTAATTTTTGGTTTGTCATTATTTTAAGATTAGATTATTTAAACAAATAGCAATTTATTATTGTTTAAATATTTAAATTTTTACTGACGTTACATTTTGCTTCATAAAATATTTTTCTAAACTCTTACTCGTAAAACCGAAATAAAATAAATAAAACTAATGTTTAAATCACTCTTCGACGCAAGTAAAATTTCCCAAACAAAAGAAAACATCAGGAAATTTATAATTAGTTGCAACGCGTTTATTATAATTATAACGAGATTATTAAAATTTTTATTGTCTTTTCAGTAAATTTTCACAATTTTTTATTTATCAAGAAAAACTGTAAAAAATATAATGTCCAAGATTTTTATTTTTAAAATACATTTGGAAAAAAAAATACATATGGAAACAATGAATGGAATTTTGGATAAAAATTAAAAATTTGATAGGAAAACATGATATTAATAAAATAAATTTTAGAAAATGTAGCATTGGATATCCAGGAAATAATAATCTCAGTAACGAAATTTTTGGCCACTTCCTTTACAAAATTTGTAACAGATTAAAGTCTTTTTTTATTAATTTATACAAAGTGCTTTGTAAAAGAATCAAACATAGGTTGCGTTTGAGTCGATCAAAAGTTTTTTTTTTTTTTCTTTCTTTCGAATCCTATAATTTTTTAAAACGCGCAGGTAGATTAATGCACAAATACGTTGACACACTTTACCATCTAGTAATCTATATATAAATAAATCTATAGACAATTAACTTTAAAATCATATATATATATATATTGCAATAGTAAATGATATAATTTATTATAAAGCAGTATGTTCCATCAGTGTTAGAATCATTCCAAATTCAAAACATTGTATCAGTAACCATAGGTCAGTGAATTGATTTTGCTTCTACTGCATTCAATGCTTCTTTGCCAGCAAATTTCTTATCTGTCTAGTTTTGGTGAAGGCAGTTCATGAACTTGAAATTTGTGCAAACTATCAGTTTCTTGCTATTTCAAAATCATTACTCTTTCAATATTCATTTACTCAGGCACGAGCCACACACTTTACGGCCATATTATTAAAAAAAATTGAATCAATAACTATAGGAAGTACTTGTAGAAAAATAAACTTTCTGAAAACGGACTAATTTCTTTCCATCTGTATCTTAAAATATGGAAAGAGCTTAGTGAAAGAAGGCTCCACATGCGATATTATTGAAAAAATTAATTTTTTTTTTCGAGAAATAACTTAATTTCGATAATCTCAGTGGTTGAAGCTACTAAGTGATAGTTTTTTATTATTTTTGGCGAAGAAAAAAAGTTTTAAGTGCGTATGGCGAGGAAGAGTTGATGATTAACTTTAAGTCTCTTTTGACAACAAATAAAATAAATTGCCAGGAGTGCAAATGCCATGACGAGAACATTTTAAATGAAAGTAAAGGATTTATAGCATTTAAAACTTGGGAGCTACTTTCAACGCATAAAGTTAAAAGCCGGTTTATAGAATTCCTTAGAATTTTCCTCTATTAACTTTGAATGTAATTGTATATACAAGGAATGATAAAAATACCATCTTTATTTTCTTTTATCAACGTATAAGTTTAAAATCCGATTTACTTAAATTCTCTAAAATGTCATTTAGACCCTTATCTATTTACTTCTAATATGGCTGAGTATAAAAGAAATGATTCTCAAGGTTTAATCTTTATTTTTTATTGTCAACGTATAAACTTAGATGTCGATTTACTAGAATTCACTAAAATGTCATTAAGATTCTTCACCCATTAACTTCTAATATGGCTGTGTCTAATGGAAATGACTGCAAAAGTTCAATTTTTATTTTATGTTGTAATGAGGCCTATTTTACTAGAATTTACTAAATTGTCATTTAGTACCTTCATTCATTAACTTCTAGTATGATTGTGTATAATAGGATTAGTCCTTGAAGGTTCTATCTGTTTTTAGCATTATCAACGTATAAACTTAGATGTCGATTTACTAGAATTCACTAAAATGTCATTAAGATTCTTCACCCATTAACTTCTTATATGGCTGTGTCTAATGGAAATGACTGCAAAGGTTCAATTTTTATTTTATGTTGTAATGAGGCCTATTTTACTAGAATTTACTAAAATGTCATTTAGTACCTTCATTTATTAACTTCTAGTATGATTGTGTATAATAGGATTAGTCCTTGAAGGTTCTATCTATTTTTAGCATTATCAACGTATAAACTTAGATGTCGATTTACTAGAAATCACTAAAATGTCATTAAGATTCTTCACCCATTAACTTCTAATATGGCTGTGTCTAATGGAAATGACTGCAAAGGTTCAATTTTTATTTTATGTTGTAATGAGGCCTATTTTACTAGAATTTACTAAAATGTCATTTAGTACCTTTATTCATTAACTTCTAGTATGATTGTGTATAAAAGGAATAGTCCTTGAAGGTTCTATCTGTTTTTAGCATTATCAACGTATAAACTTCGATATCGATTTACTAGAATTCAATAAAATGTCATTAAGATTCTTCACCCATTAACTTCTTATATGGCTGTGTCTAATGGAAATGACTGCAAAGGTTCAATTTTTATTTTATGTTGTAATGAGGCCTATTTAACTAGAATTTACTAAAATGTGATTTAGTACCTTCATTCATTAACTTCTAGTATGATTGTGTATAATAGGAATAGTCCTTGAAGGTTCTATCTGTTTTTAGCTTTATCAACGTATAAACTTAGGTATCGATTTACTAAAATTCACTAAAATGTCATTAGTAGACTATTAACTTCTTAAAAGAAATAGTTCGGAAATTAAAATTCTTCTCAATGTATTCGTCTTCGTGCATATTTCAAAACTTATATGATTCGTTGCAATTTTTTTTTTTGCGCCCAAACTAATATTTTCAATATGTCTCGGCAATCAAAGCAAAATATACATTATTTTTTTTTTTTTTTTACATAATACAATTCAAAAAAGATTTATTCAAAGAATTAACTTGTATTGCAAAGATTCTTTCCATGTCAGAAATATCTCGCCTTTAAATGGAAACAAAAATTATATTTCTACTATCTCAGCTAGAATCTATATCATCGTTTCTTAAAGAAAAAAAATTTCAACATTATTAAAATATTTGTGTGAGCCAACGGAATTGTATGAAAAACTCGGTATTAATGATTTCAACGCGCCATAAATCCCCTCAATTTTAAACAGGATTATTTAATTAAATAACATATTGCAACACTGTTTAAGTGATTTTAGTAAAATGCCATTGTTGAAATAGTCTCATTCAAACAATGGTATAAATTAAAAAGAACACTCTTATTGTTACAGTATAACAAAACATTGTTAAACGAGAAAATTCTCATTTCTAAAGTTTATATGCGATCTGTAAGGTTCTTCTTTTTACGATTGCTTAAGCTATAATTAGAAAAATGGCGAAAGTAGTGCGATTTTTGTGGAAAAAGCTGTAAGTATCAGTTGTTGGTAAAATCTTTCAACATTTTCAATAATATATTAACTTTTTTTCAAATTCCTTCAAGGACTTTATTTCAAATCTAAGTAAAAGAAATAAAATACTGCACTCAAAAATTCCGATTTCTAATTGTATTCTATTAAAAAGGTTTAAGTTGATTTTATAAAGACATTTTTTCACTCGTAACATTCGTAAAAATTTACTCTCCGCAGTTCAGTTGTTTTAAATATAAATGTCCTCTGTCAAGTCTTGAAAATGGGCACCCATTTTTGAGCACTTTTACTCTCGACTGTTATATGTCAGATCAACTAGACTAAATTGTTAAATGTTAGACAGAGCAATGTTGCTCGACACTTCTTTTATATTTAGTAATTATGATTTAAAATATTTATTACAGAAGGATATTATAATAAGTCTTAATTTAAAATCAAGAGAGTTTTTTATATAATTGTCAAATTTTAAGTTACTACTTACTATCAACGTATTATAGTTCATTTTGAACACAACTTTATAATCATCAAATATATTAACAAAATTCAAAAGCTTTTCAATTTTACTAAAGCAATTCTAAAGGCCCGTTAGAAAAAGTTTGGTGTAGTATTTATTTTTGGCGATGGTATTTGTAAAGAAGAAAACGATTAAATTATTTAACACCAGAAAGACTTAAATTGTGTCATTATATACATTATTGTTTTTCTAATCGAAATTATAAAGCAATCAAAATGACTGCTTTGGGTAATCTAGTGTTAAGATTTTTTAGAATATACCGGACTCTTTACAAAAGTTCTTTCATGATGAAAAATTTGAAGAAACAAAATCTCTTTTGTAACAAAATATACTTAAGATAACAATCTGTTATAGCACTGAGGAAACTGGATCATTCTGTCTTTCTGAATATGTGAGAATAAGTTTCTATTTTCATCAAAAAGCACTAAAACTATATGTATCTAGAATTTTTAATTTCAAAAATACAAACTAAAGAAATCATTGATTCCGTTTACTAAAAGATAAGTTTCAGGATCCATATCTACGATAAAATTTTATATGAAGATCTCGCTTTTACTATAAAGTGTTTGTTTTAACGGGAAAATGTTTTGTGAAAGTTTTGTATTTATAATAAAATTTTTTGCGACAGGTCATTATTTACGATAAAATATTTTATGAAGGGTTTCTTTTTACGATAAAAATGTTTTTGAAAGTTTTACTTTAAGAGACGCAAATGTCTCCTAAAATAACCCCAGTTATATTACATAAAATCATTTGCCACATGTTGTGGTACATACGGTATTTAAAAGAGAACTAAAATATATTTTCAATTTTAGTGCAAAAGTTTTTAAGAAGGGGGAGAGTTCGGATGAGAACTATTTTGAAATAAGAGCTTGGTCTGAAGTTCTTAAAGAACAAATGGCATTTGAAAGTGAAACTGAAGAGTCTAAGACTCGTAATGATGAGTCTAAGGCTGAAAGTGACAAAGGAAGTAAGGAGTCAAAGATGACTTGTGATGATGCAACTCTTAATGAGTTTTATATGCCACATGATATGAAGTTTATATTAAGAGATTGGGATAAAGTTCTAGCAGAACAAATGATTGTGGAAATAGAATACAAAGAGTCTAAAAATGATTCCAAGGATGAAACTCTTGATAATGCGCTTGTTGTAGAAGATAGAGGGAGAAAGGATGCTAGTGAGTTTGGGACAGTTGATGAACTGGATAAAATGGATACATTGGAGCAGTTGTTAGACTGGTTGATGCGCTGGTGAGGGATAGAAAAAGGCTTGTAATGATAGTACTGGTAACACAAGCTTGAGACAATAATTGAAGACTCTCTGTTGGCTCAAAATTCTATAACTTTTGATAAATGATAATGATAAAGAATAGACTAACGATGATTGAAAAAACTTTTTAAATTGTTTTTGGTGTATTTTCTACTGCAACAACTCATTAAATATGCTTCAATAAACGATTTTTTACGTAATGATTCTCATGTTTTTTTTTATTCTTTCCAGTTTTTTTTAATTCTTCTTTTCCAGCAAATTTCTTACGTCTCTAGTTTTGGCGAGGTAAGTTCATGACATGAAATTTGTACAAAATTTTTGTTTCTTGCTACGTTAAGGTCAATTTTAAGGTTACACCAAATACACACCGAACATATGTTTATTAGGTACTACTCATTGATATGTAGTCACAGAAATATTTGACGTTCAAATTCTTAAAAAATGGTCTCCTTTTAAATATTTTTGAATGACCTTTGACCTTAGATGTAAAGGTCCACAGAAAGTATTTATGTCGTTATAGTTAGAGTAAAAGTATTAAAACATAAAATAATGATGCATGCTGGGATCGTTTCAGAAAAAAATATTGCAACGTGTAAATGGATAAGTTTTTCTCAAAATTCCGGAGAATTTTCGGTTTCGCACAGATCCAGAAACACTGTTAGTTTTAGCGTATTTTCTTCGTTTTGATCGAATTTTTTTTTATCAGTGTGACCCCAAGAAACTCGAAAAGAAATTTTAAACAAAAAGAAAAAACACATTTTTAACAGTTTTAACATATCCCAAAAATTTCAAAAATGCCAAGCATCCAAAGCTACTTTATTAGTAAAACTTTAAGAAAAAAAACTGGTTCTTAAGATACGAATTATATTACACATTTTTTAAAGATCATAACATCGGAAAAATGCGTGTTCACAAAAAAATGTGAAATAAAAGTTTGTAAGCATTTATAGGTTATACAAATAATTTCTGATCTTTTATAATAGGATGTGCTTTGTAAAACTGAATAATTATTCTTTTGAAAATTTTTTAATTACTTAAATAAACACATAAATTCTAAAATATTATTCGGGAGGAAATTTTTAAAATTTTTTAAGCATATGTCAGCAGTTCGTATTCTAAATTTAATGAAATTATAAATACACTAAAAAAAATATTTGAAACTTTTTCTGAACTTCAAAACCGCATCTTACATTTCAAAAAAAGAACATTTTAAAAAAATTAGAAAGTAAAAAGAGCATTAAGAAGGAAAGTTGATTAAATTGTAAAAAGAAAACTAACTAGCAATAAATTTTAATATGGTAGTTTAAAAATTAATAGTATAGGCAATCTTTTAATAAAAAACATTATTTTAAAATTGAACATGGTGTCAAGACTTTTAACTGAGTTAGGACTTTTTAATGGTACCCAAACCGCGAATAAATCATACCCCTTATCATGTTTTAGTTTATAAAGCTAATTACATTTCCCAAACATTTATGTAATATGCATATTAACTTTATTCGTCATAAGCGTTGTTTAACAATTAGTAAGATAACGTAAAATTAATACCGGTAGTCTTTCTGATTTAGTTTTAGCCTCATAACAAAGATAACAACAGAAATACAGCTTTAAATGAGTTCATAAGTTTCATAAATTTGATGCTTTCATGTGAGATTTGCTTCATTGATGTGGTTGCATATGATGGTTTATTGATACGATATATCATCATAAGGAGTTATTACATAAAGATCTACTATCCATAAAAATATGTTAGTAAGCAAATATTCTGAACAAAATAATTTTATAATATTTTGAATCGGTTTTTAATTTATTAAATTTTTATCTATAAAATTCTTTAGTTTTAAATGCTTGTTCAAGTAATCAACTCGTTAATCAAAAAAATTGTTTAAATTGAAAACGAAGAAAATAATGCACGTTAGGTTATAGTTATTGGTTAAATAAATTTTAAGAACGAAATAATAGTTGTAAGCTAGTCTAGTTAGGCGATTTTCGATTATCCAAAATTAAAACAGAGGTTTTGTTGTTAAACTGATTTACTATAAATAAAATAAACACGTGGTATCAGATAAATTGAGTAATATAAATTTCGTGGTGTAGTTTATGAATGCTACCACGTAAATATTAATGAACAACGATTGTTCATTAACTTTACCGTTAATGAACAATATTTATGGGAATCATTAATAATATTGGTTCCGGTTAATGTTGCTCATTGAATTTATCTGATATAGTAAAAAAATATATTAAAATACTAGCAATAAACTTTTTTTGATCAAATGGAGCTATAAGCTAGCAAATATCCCGGATATTATCTTTAAAATGTTTCAAAAAATGAATAATCTATAATTGGGCATTTGCACTTCAAGAAGAAGAAAATTACAGACAGACACCGACACATGTGACCTACGACGTCAGTGCCATCTGATGGTTTATAAGAAAAATGGTGTGTTAAAGTTGAGCTATAAGTTTTTCCACATAAGTTAGAATGTTAATAACTTTACAGCTGAATTTCATTTAGCTGTAGAATAAGAGAAGATATTTACTTATTTTAGATATGCTATGGGAAAAAGGTTCAATTTATTCAAATTGTTTATTTTTAACCCTGTGGTGATTGTATATTGAAACAATGATTTGGGTCTGAAGGTTTCAAATCTGAAATTAGTTTTGTTCCTAAAGTTACAGTTTTTTTATACGATACTTTTAATCTATTCTTAGCCGAATTGTACAAGTTTAAAAGCGTTATGTGTGACAGAGGGTCCATAAATGTAGCGACAAAATATCAGGGAAGTTAGGGCACATCACTAGATTTAAAATTGAAGAAACCCATACAAATGTCATACGCGACTACAGAGCTTCTCTATTCTGACCTGTTCAGAAGCACACCAAGAAATAGTTCATAATAGATAAACGCCTTTAACGGCGTATGGTGTCATTTTCAGGTTTTTATGTAGTTTTAAACCTAATAATTAACCCTAACTCCCCTATAAGTCTGTCGCAACACTTAAGCAACCTTTGTCGTAATAATGTTTTTGCGACAAAATTCATATAATCATTTCATAATCTATTATATAATTATATCATTTAAAAAAAAAAACTGTAGCTAGGAGAGAGAAACCTATATCAGATTTGAAATCAGAGATGTGAAAATATGCAAGATCCGTTTAAAAAATCTCCTGCAACGGGAGAAAAGAATGTTCTCGAGGGAAATCTTTAAATATTGAGTGAAGAAAATATTTACCAATCACTTTCAGAACAACTGTGTACATGTATGTTCTATCCCATCTATAATCTACGCGACAGTAGTAGACACCAGCGTCACCTTCTTTCACAGAGACCAATTTCAACACTGGAGGCCATGGACTTGGATCAAAGGTTGCCCTGGATCTCAACTTATCTGAGGGAACGTGCAGGGAGTTGGAGCCGCCCTCTCGTGCATCCACTGTGTAGACGGACATCACCTCGTCATCCTTGTACCAGAATATACACTTGATGCCACTTTCTGGAGGGCGTTGAGGTACTTGGCATGGTAAATTGGCAGTGGATCCCTGGAGAGCTTCAAACTCTGGTAATGGTTCTGGGAAGGAAAAAAATGAATATTTAATAACATTATTTTCGGTGTCCAATCCATCAGTGTCGTGTATTTGCTATTTAAAAAAATTATCGTTAATGCTAAGTGTTCCACACAGTAAAAATTTCTGGATCAAATTGCGATAATAAGTGCCGGCACTTAGGGTTCATCCTCCGTAAAATCAATATTAAGGTAAACTCCATTTTTACCGCAAAATATTATGCCATAATTTTTACAGTGACGTCTATTTAAAGAGAGTGATTCAGTAATTTCACTGTAAAACTTACGAGACATTTTTTTACTCGTAAGATTGCCGGTAAAAAATGGATTTTTCGCTCTGAAATACAGGCACACTTAGTGCCGGTACTTGTTTCCGTAATTTGATTCTGGAATTTTTTACGGTCAGATACCTTCCTTGTTAGTATTCAAATTTTGGATTTTTACGTCTCATCTATTATATGATATTATTTTAAAATTCCTGCAATGTTTTAAAATTACGAATATTTAGTTTAAAATACTTACAAAATTTATTATAGCTCCGAAAATTGTCGTTTAATTGTGAAAACATTAAAGGTATTAATACTAAATTTTGTTGGAATGCTAATGCTCAAATTATACTTTGAGCATTAGTAAAAACTCAATTTATAAAAAAAAATATATTTAAATTTTTTTTAGCATAATACGAGGAAATTTTAAATCCATTAACTAAAATCCTTAACTTTTACGTATAAATCCTTAACTTAATCCTTAATTTAACTAAAAAGTATGTTAAAAATATAACTTGAATATATTTTTAACATACTTTTTGTGTTAAATCACTAATACAAAATAGTTGTAATTTTGACCATACTTTTTCTCTCAGTGTAGTAATTGCAATAACAAAGAGTGTAAAGAATACTAATTCCTGGTCATTTATTATTCTTTCCTTTCATAAATAAAAGCTAAAAAGGGTTCAAAATAACCACTACAATTTCGTTTTTAAATAAAAAATAAATGTGCATTATTTACCATTACTATGTAGCAGTTAGTAAAAAAAGTTTCCTATCCTTATTTTAATAAAATTATCATAATAATTTCTTTCCAATAAACTTTTTTTTTTTTTTTGTTTTTAATGATTTTTTAATAATTATTATTAAGACAAACCTAAATATTGTTCATAATTAAACAAACATTTCGCATCTTACTCGCAATGGATACGAGGCAAAAATTACGGTGATGAATTTCTTTTAAGTTGCACTCTCTAGGGCTTGCCTACCGAATTCAATTATTCTCTCCCAGTTCATGCACGCAATATATTCATTACACTTTCCCTTAAGTATATATTTGAAAAATAACTAAAAAAGCAACAAAAAAAGAGTAAGTAAAATGTTTTTGGCATGTAAAATTATTCGTCTAGCACACTTGGCTGAGAATTAAATGTTCCATTGTTAGATATTTAAAAACAAAATACAGTTTGCTTAGAATTTAAAAGCCAAAGCAATTTACAGAATAACCAGAATAGGAAATTTTTGAAATCGCCACATATTTTGCTGTAAGTGACGTTGATAGCTTCAAAATGGAATATAAAACGTTTCTTTTCCCTTTATTTATGGTTATCCGGCCGAGCTAAAAAGGATTTAAGCCCCGAAACATAAATCCACACGTTTCCATTTTTAAAAGAATATTTTTTCTTCTTCCAAATAAGCTAGAGAAGAGATTTATTTGTAAGTAAATTTTAAAGGGTGAGTGAATCAGGAACATCGTTTATTTACTCTTTGTGTGAGTGAGTTTCTTTCGGGAAATCTTAATTAATTATTTAGATAATTGAAAATAAATTTGGAATTATAAACTAACCTAGAACTTTATTTAAGTGTTATTTATAAAGTTTTATTGGAACAATTATTCGTTACAAAGTTTACGTAAATATGAATTGTAAAACAATGTTATTATGTTTTTAGATATTTAATGCAACAACTATGAAACTAATAATTTTATTTATAAACACGCTATACCTAGATAAAATATATTTCATTAATTACAATAAATTTGTTAGTAAATAATTAATGACAAAGTTATTCTTTAAAAAAATCCTTTAAATCATGTTAAAGTATGTATTTAAGGAAACGAATACAAAATTATTAAATTTTTTATTCATCAACACTTTGCATACAATTACACATAAGTAAACGATTGCAGAGACGCCCGGTGGCTGAGTTGTAGCGCTTCGCGCTCCCGTGCCACCGGTCCTGGGTTCGATCCTCGGACCGAGCAAGGTTGACTCAGCCTTCCATCCCTTCAGTGGGTCGATAAATGAGTACCAAGCATGCCTGGGAACTAAACACTAGGGGTTTCGCGTTCGGCTGACCACCTAACCGGAACATCTGCTTCTGCACTCTAGAGCCCAAGGTCAAGTAAACTGAGATGGGCACAGTAGACCTTGGCCCTCTATGGGCTGTCAAGCCCCTGAGTTTAGTTTTTTAAATGATTGCAGATTTTCATACTTAAATTTACAATTAACAATTTTGGGCTGGGATAGCCTGGTCGGTAGGGCGCTGGGCCCATGTACAAGAGGTCGTGGGTTCGATCCTCGCCTGCCGAAGACTCCCCGTGTAGTAAATGGTGACTGATGCATGTTAAATCTGTCGAGTCTCAAAGTCCTCCATGTTCCCATAACAAATTGATACCTCTGGGGGTACTGATCCAGGAGTTTCCTTGTCTTCTGGATTGGCTCAAAATTACAAGGCTACGGAGTTGAGCATTAGTAGTCGTAAACCCATGAAATTGGGTCGGCTGTTCAACGACGGTTATAAAATATAAAATAAAAATTAACAATTTTGATTAATTAAATTTATAATTTTGAAGCGCTTGAAAAATATTGACTGTCATTTTATTTTTGTATATTTTTAAAGCATATGAAATTTTCAATGAAGTAATATGTTTGCTACATGTTTTAATGATATTGAATTTCGTTATTATATCTGACACTTTCGTTCCTTCCAACTCATTTGAATGCACAAGGCTTAGAAAAAGAGCTTTGGCAATAAATAAAGGAAATTAATAGCCAATACATGGATTTCTTATCTTTCCTTGGCGAAAACTATTCATAACGTATACATGTGATGCATACATATAACGTATATACAGCATTTTTGATGTTGTTAGGTGGGGCATACATTTCCGGGCTAGAGCGCTCAAAAGTAACGCACCAGAAAAAGGTGAAATATATCCGTCTCTTGTACCAGGAATTTTTTTATTTCTCATTTTACACACTAGAAGGCTACATCAGACTATTTTTAATGTAACTGGATATGTCAGCACAATCCAAATATGTGTATTTGTGATATGTATTTCGGGGCTTGAGGTGTTAGGTGGGGTTTGCCCCTGGAGACACCAGATGAATGGCTCTGTGGGTGTGTACCCTCCGGGATATTTTCAGAATTATTTATTACTTTCATTAATTAGTAATTTTTATTTATATTACAAATGATGAATAATTTGTATTATGACGGAGTTCCATATTTCCAAAAAGTAAAAGATTTTTATTATTTTTCATATTTGATTCATCATTGACGGAGTGTTTGGTGTTTAATATCTAATTGCTGGCCTACGTCACTCTGGAATAAAATACTGAACAATTGGAAATGAATCATCAACATCTTCAACAAGAATTCCTTCATAGTTCATAAAACCTGAAATTTATATCTGGCTGGTCTCCATGAGTCTATGTTTATCATGCACTTGAGACAATTTTGAATTTGAGAGGATCACGGGGGAATTTTTGTTGCGACTTAAATGTGGTTGGTATTGGAGATGATAGTGAAATATTATTTGAAAAATCATATTCATAAAATTGAAAGGATACAGAAATGAGCAGTTTGTTATGTTCTAGTAAAGAAAACTAGATAATAAAACTTTAAAAGTTTTATATTAGGTTTTATTAGTTATTATCAAGTTTTTATTAGTTATTATTTTTAATATCAACAAGTTTCAAAATCAGTTAAAATGTTTCATTTTTTTTTACTATTGGATTGATAAGAATATCGAATTTTTAGTGTGAAATAAAACTCATTTTTTCTAACTTTGAAAATAAACTTTGATCTGTTAAATATCTTATGTTCGATGATTCTTTGCAATTTTTCTATCGGCTTTATGATCCTCCGCTCATAAAGCTTCTGTTCCCTATCAGCAAAATACTCAACTAAGTGCACTAAGTGCAATTTAAGGTCATCGTTATTACTAAAATTTTTACCATTTAAAAATCTTCCTAACATAAATGATAATCCGATGGTGCAATGTTGTGGCTACATGAGAAATTGCAAATCGAAAGGCATCGTGTTCCACAAGAATACAAGACCTCACACGTCTTAAACAACGAGTACATAATTGAACCTGGGTTGGGAAATGATGTCGCATCCTTCATATAGTCCCGACTTTGAACCATCAGATTATTAATTTTTAAATGGAAAATTTCAATAAACACGATGACCTGAAATTGAACTTTGTTGAGTTTTTTGCTGATAATGACCAGGGAGAGAACAAGAACAAGACCATGAAGTAAGATGACAAAAGGTCAACTAACAGAAAACAAAATCAAGTTTTATTTCACACTAAAAAGCAAAAATTACTTTTTTGCGTTCTAAATAAAATGGCAAAATTACAGAATACTCTTTTCCGCTGCATTTCAAACGATTCTGAAATATTTTTCTGAACGTCAGTAAATCTTGACCACGTTGTTGCTGCAAATACTGCCATTTCTATTCTTTGAGGTTAGAAGTGTCATTTGATGATGAACTTAGTAACTAATTTAGATATTTCGTGGAAAAAAATTTCAAGTTTTCTAAAAAAAAAAAAAAAAACGTAGTAAATAGTAACATTTGCTTTCAAATTCATCTGACTTTCTTCGTCACTAAGCAGAAGTACCGAAAATAAATTTTTTTCATCAATTAGGATCAAAAACTTAAAATTTTTTTTCATTTCTTGTAATTAGTTTTTCCTTATTCAGTCATTTTTGGGACACCTGATATTTTTTCCTCATTAAGCAGTAGCACTGCATATAATCCATCAATTAGGATCAAAAACTCTGCATTGATTAACAATAATACTAATTCGTGATAATGTGTATATAAATGACAAATAATAGTTTAAATAGAAAATTCGATTTTACAAACATCATTTAATACCAAATAAATTATACTTATAGAACAGATCTTAAATGCAATCGATTAAGGCATTAGAGCAGACATTGTGTTAGCATTTCCTTTTAAAAAAAATTTACCTGAGTGGATTCTTAATTGTCTTAAAACTTCGCTTAAAAAAAAGGAAGAAACTTGAAATAAAATATATGTTTTCTTACATTTTTAAACTTGCCACCTGACTCACCATCGTAAAAGTAGTAGCTCACAAAACTTTTATCTTGAGCCTGAAACATTCTAACTGTTCCAGAAGTTTTAAACTCCTCATAAAACAGCTCGTAGCAATGTTATTTTTCCCAGGTGAATATGAGTATACGTAACTGGTTTTAGCAGAGGACCATTATTTACAGTGACAGTGTGGGAACCAGCCATAGGCGCATCCGGGTTCTAAAGCAAAAGTTTACAAAGGCCAAAGAAACGCGTATGCAATCAAAAAACAATAACGGAGAAGCGCTATAACTCTTTTTTTCTGCGCATTTTTTTTTTTTCCTTCTGAAATTGTCTTTCCTATTTTTTCGCCAAATTCAACAAATTCCCACGTGTGGAGGCTCGCAGATAACGAGGAATGGCATAAGGAAAAAAAAGGAAACTCTATTAAGCTGGTTAACAAAATAATAAAAAAAAGGCCACGAATATAACGAGATGGAATAATATCGTTTGCGGTAATTAGAAAAGAAATACGATGTCTGCTAGTCGTAAAAAAATCGTTTGCTCTTAAAAGAAGTCTGATAAAAGAATCTGCGATAATCTGTTTAGTTGAGTTTTTTGTTATGTTTTATTAAGAACATTTTGAATTAAATAAAAGAGATGATTATAATTCATGCAATTATTCAATTAGATTTTACCTAGATTGAATTTTTTTATACCTTATGTTAAATTGCTGAATTAAATTTTTTGTTGTTTACAGAAAACGAATTCATTACATTCCCTAGGGATATTCAGATATGTTTTAAAGGTATTCCGAATTTTATTTATGTATGTTTTGAAAAATAAGTTTTAAAATTATAATTTTTTTTAACTGATTTATATTCTTTTGTTTTTGGCTTTATTATTTCAATTTATTAATTAATTGAAATTAATTTTAGAATTTTAGAGAATTCAGATTTCTTTCAATATAGAAATTTAGTTAATAAAGTTCCTAAATTTTAATTTCTAAAATTTAAGGGAATAAAAGCAAATATGAACACAGTATTTTTCCCTCTTTGGCGTGATTTTTTTCTGACTGAAACAGAAAGTATTTTATGATAAATTGACAACAACAACAAAATTCGCATTCTTTAAGTTTATGAAGTACATTAAATTTTTTTTTTTCATTCTAACCACATTATGACATTGAAGTTTAGTGTTACTGACTTACGACCAGAATCGAATTTTGTCTCGCTAATTTTTATATACACTTCAACTATTTATTATATTCAAAATGAAAGTAAAAAAATAAATAAAATACTTTATTATTCCTATGAAATAATCAAATTTTCATTAACTTCTATAAATTAAACTCTACTTTAGATTTATTGTTTTATTTGTCCAGGCTGTTTTGATAGTAATGTTACGTTATTAGTATGAGGTTTCGGTCTAACAAAAAACTATTAAACTGGCCTCACTATTTATTGTGACTTTTGGGAATAATTCAAATTGTATATAACAAAAATACAGTTATTCACACCGAAATACTTCTTAAAGAACATCGAAAAAGGTTCTAAATGGGACTAAAAAGTGTTTTAAATACAATGAAATTATACCATATTTTCCAAAATTTAAAAACTAAGTTATATATTTCCTTTTCCTTTACTGTTTATGTCTGTGAAACCACAATGGACATTACATATATCCTAGCTTTTAAAATTTCGTTAATTTCTTAAAATTTAATTTTTTTAATCATTCTTAATCGAATTTTAATTAATTTTTATTACAGTTTATAAAAAGCTAATATAAATATTTTATTCTTTTCTTAACAATCAATGTAACGGCTAAATTTTTATTTCAATACAAATGTAAAACTTTTTAGTTCAATATCGCAACTATGTCGATCATCAAAAACTATTTTTAACTAATTACTCTTTATTTCTCTTACCACAAAAATGTTTCAGTTACAGGTTTATACTAATTATCAAGATTGTTTTGGCGATTAGCTACAGCCAAATTATTTTTTATTTCATATGGATTAAGGGAGGTTGGCTATTTTTTGGCTATTTTATACTTCGATAAATCGCCAACCATGGATCTCTTTCCATGCTCCTAACTGTCTGTTGGGAATAATCCAATCACTTTTTAATTTGGCCTTTGATTAGGCTGGTCATGGGAATTTATCTCCCATGGCCTGTCCTTATTGATATTATTATACAAAGTTTATTATTTCACATAGAAGGTCGTATGTATAAAATAAACTTTTAATTTTGTATCTCGAGCTCTACAAATACTATTAAATAAAAGTTTTATTAAAATTATGATTCAGTTTTCATCATCCTTATTGATATTATATGCAAAATTTAATATTTCCCTTTGAAAGTCGTATGGATAAAATATATTTTTAACTTTGTATCTCGAGCTCTACAAATACTATTAAATAAAAGTTTTATTAAAATTATGATTCAGTTTTCAATACCCTTATTGATATTATATGCAAAATTTAATATTTCCCTTTGAAAGTCGTATGGATAAAATATATTTTTAACTTTGTATCTCGAGCTCTACAAATACTATTAAATAAAAGTTTTATTAAAATTATGATTCAGTTTTCATCACCCTTATTGATATTATATGCAAAATTTAATATTTCCCTTTGAAAGTCGTATGGATAAAATATATTTTTAACTTTGTATCTCGAGCTCTACAAATACTATTAAATAAAAGTTTTATTAAAATTATGATTCAGTTTTCATCACCCTTATTGATATTATATGCAAAATTTAATATTTCCCTTTGAAAGTCGTATGGATAAAATATATTTTTAACTTTGTATCTCGAGCTCTACAAATACTATTAAATAAAAGTTTTATTAAAATTATGATTCAGTTTTCATCACCCTTATTGATATTATATGCAAAATTTAATATTTCCCTTTGAAAGTCGTATGGATAAAATATATTTTTAACTTTGTATCTCGAGCTCTACAAATACTATTAAATAAAAGTTTTATTAAAATTATGATTCAGTTTTCATCACCCTTATTGATATTATATGCAAAATTTAATATTTCCCTTTGAAAGTCGTATGGATAAAATATATTTTTAACTTTGTATCTCGAGCTCTACAAATACTATTGAATAAAAGTTTTATTTAATGAACCAATTTTCATTTCAACAGTCATTTTCATTATCCTGTTTTCATCGCGATCTTCAATTAGTCAATTATACCATGGCAACTCCATTCGCTCCAAATTTCGTCATTATAATGCCATTTAATCTGTTTTAACGTATCATTCACTTTAAGTTCTATTAATCCTCATCTTAATATGGAAAAATAATATTTTAAATGCACACTTATGACACGCGAGCAGTCGTTTAATAAATTACTTTATAAGTCTGCGTTAATCATTCGGTGTAAATTCATGAAATCCTTGCATGATTTCTAAAATGCGTTATTTTTACTAAAAAAAACTGATATAATTTTTAATAACTTCTGCACAGCAAACACTTTTTAAACATAACAACGTTCTCATACCTTATCCTTTACGTTTTAAAACCATGGGGATGTATGTTATAGGGTTCCCGGTTTGACCAGGAACACACTTCAGTTGTTTTAAATTGTCTTAAGAAATTTTATAAAAAACCATCGATTCATCATTTTGGAAATCGGGATTTATTGTACAGAAATAATAGTGAAAATGCCATTTTGTTTATTTAATACCAAGCCTTCACTTTATTTGATATTCAATTTATTTTTATGGAACACATCACTATGCTAATCCAAGCACCCTGACCCGCGATAATTCAATACTTTTCCACCATAAATCAACTATTCTGCCTTTATATTTAAAATCCGGATATATCAACCTATTTCTTCTTTGGTGTTATAACCCACACCAACCACTCTGGATTTATCAACGCCATTATTCTCTCCTAAAGAACCATTATTCATAAAAAAAAGTTTTTTTTTTTTTTAAATTAATACTTGAATCTCATAGAGTTTCAAGGAACGATTTAGGAGTGATAAGATTTTGGAAAGTTTAAGAACGACTGAGCATTAACTATAATGCCAAAACTACTTTGGATCTTATATAAAACATACAATAATTGAATTTTACAAAAATCACTATTCCACTATTTATATTCCTTAGTGTAGTCTTAGTGAAAAGAAACGGAGTATTATCTGTGTTAGTCAATATTGGGTAATGGAAGTTTCCAAATTCGACTGTAAGTCATTTGAATGAAATATATCTCAAAACATCCTAACCTTAAACGTTTGTCAACGGATTTTGTTTCAGTTCTAAGTCTTATAGGATAAAAAATAGTATTAAATGCATTCAATATCTTTATGCCCTCTAACATTTGAGCATGATTTGTCTTCTTTTTATTTAACTCAAAATCCAATTTGAGCAACATTTACTTATTTTATTGGGAAGGAACTTGTTTATATATTTAAACGGAGACTTAGCCATTTCGTTCTTCGTTTTTGGAAAAAAAATTCTTGGATTTTACTTCTATGAATTGAACAATAGTAGGTATACAAGAGAAAGGATTTTCATTTGATCTTTTTCTATTTTATTTATTTTCTATATAAAAATAACTTATATGTCTTAAGTATCCATAAATTAGAAAGAAAATACCGATTGTTATTAGGCAGAGTATGTAATGTTTACTTCAGAACAAAAAATTACATATAATTTTTATACATCTTAAGAAATTAAGGAGAAACAAATTTATTAAAAGAGTAAATTTAAACTATTATAAAATTTAACCAAATTACAATATGGAGAAAGAAATTGGATTATTTTTTAAAAGATTTCTCTTTCATACAACAGAGTCTTTGAGGAAAATATAAGACATTTAAACTTCGTCTTTTCCTACATTCTTTTCATTATGTATTATGGAGTAAACTTTTACATTGTTGTCGCATATCTCCGTTGTTTAGCACCGCTAAATCAAGTCTGCAAAATCTGTCATTTTTAGAATAATGCTAGAATTAGTTTTGTAAAAAGATCTTGTCTTGAAGGCCCTAGACAATCTAGTATATGGTCAGGGGTGGCTTGATGGTCAGCGCACTCCATACAGTTTGGGAAAACTTATTTTCCATTGGAGTAAGACCTAGATCTCAAATGACATTGTTGTATTTGAACGATGATGCATTGTATTATTTTAAAATTCAGATTGTTGCGCAAATTTTTGCAGAATAATTAAATTAGTGTTTTGCAAATATTATTCGTATAAGAAAGTAGAATTTTCCTTATTAGCATACAACTTTTTAAACGTTTAAATAATTGCCCCGATAAAGAAAGGTGACCGTGAACTTTTTTTAATCAACCTAGAAATGTCCTCGAAATGCCACCAGCAGGTCAAGCTGAATTTGTTTTTTATGAAGATAGTCTTTTTTGGAATAAAAATAATATATGAGGAAAATTTTATCGATTTACCTTTGGTTTCGAAGATATTAGCAATTAAAAATTTAATTTTTGGTGAAGATCTTAGCTAAGCATCGCAAAAATTTCGCTAAATGAGCGATTCAAGAGTAAAAATTGTGTATTTAAATTTTAAATTATGCTAATGCAACCTTCTACGGTCAATATATTTAATTCAGAACAAAATGCAGGAACAGTTTAAATTTTGATAATTACGTCACAATTGACAAAATAACTTTTATGTTCTACTTAACCTAAAAATTATCTGTAAAAAAAATAAGCTCAATCAGCCAATAATTAAAAATAATCGCCCTAATTGAAAATACAAAATTTCCTATGATATCTAGCACTCTTGATATCAAACTTTATAGATACTTTTTATTTCAAGTTCAACGAATCATTGTTACATTATTAATATATTGAGGTGATTTTGAGAAAAAGGCGAATACTAAATAACACACGGTTAAACATTTTTCTTTTTCTTTAAACTTAAATGTACGGCTGTTAGGCTTTTCATTCTAAAATTACGGTAAACTAACCGGCATCAGTCTTTTCATCTGATTATCCAGAGAATAATAATCATTCTTTGAATCCACTGATCTACGGTCCGGTGTACACGTGCGTAGTAACATACGAGGTAGGCAGTTAGATTTTTTAATCTAAGATTTATAAACGGAAGCACAATCGTGAAAATCACGAAAAAGTGATTCTTCAGGGATGGTATTCAAGAAGACGAAAGCATACCAGTACATGTAAAGTAAGCCACAGGGTGACCAAATGTACAAAATGGCGTTTAAAAATTTGCTAAATAATCGAAACCCGATCACCACTCTTTTTTCCGAAATAGCACTTCATATGCTCCAAAAGACGTGCTTTCAATTTCCCGTGTTACTTAAAGCACGGTAAATCTATAGTCACCTTTTTTAGCGTGGTTTATTTTTAGCGTGGTTATTACATGTGGTTTATGTTCGGTCATAAATATTTTTTAATATTGTGTACAGTATGGAGTCGGAGTTCTATGGACATATGGAATACGTATGGTGTACATATTGAGTTTTAAATTTCAAATTTAAAAAAAAAATTAAAAAATCAAAAAATAATGCACATATTGTACACACACCTTTTTCATATATAATTTTCAGTAATAAAGAAATAAGCACTTTTAGGAAAGTTTTCTTGAAAATAATAAAATTGTTAATGTGTAAAAAGTGCTATTACTGACCACTGCCAGGTATCAAAATTTCCTAATTTTGCCCTAAATCAGTACATCAGATATCAGTTTCTATGTGGGTGCCCAAGTACTTATTTTTAGATTAAGTGGTAATTGACTTTGACGATAACCCATTTTCATTCTGACACGTGAATACGAATTCCGATGTATAATTTTTAACTCGTTTGAACACGACTCAATAGTGACTCGTAAATCACGTGAATACGAAACGCGATATTTGATATGAAATCGTGCAAATATGAAACACTATGCGCGATACTAAATCCCGTAAACAGGAATGTGTGATTTTTAAATCGCATTTACATTGGTAGGAAAATACATGAAAACGAATTTTTGTCCCTCGGAAAATTTGAAAAAGGCAAACTTTCTTGAAAGGCCGGGATAGCCTGGTTGGTAGGACACTGGGCCTATGTAAAAGAGTTCGTGGGCTCGATCCCCGCAGGTCGAAGACATACCGTGCAGTAAATGGTGACTTATGCACGTTAAATCTGTCAAGTTGCAATGTCCTCCATGTTCCCATAACAAATCAATACCTCTGGGTGTACTGATCAAGGAGTTTCCTTGTCTTCTGGATTGGTTCAAAATTATAAGGCTACGGAGTTGAACATTAGTAGTCGTGAACCCAAAACTCGGTCGGCTGTTCAACGACGGATAAAATAAAATAAAACTTTCTTGAAAGAGGCTGATTTCTTTTTCTTTTTTAGTAATAGTAAAAACTTTTCCTCGATAGTGACAAATTTTCCACGAACAACCTTTGCGCGTTCGCGTACATTATACAAATCTTGTTATATCCATTCCAAAATCAAAAAATAGCACTCTAGCACTCTATTATAAATTCTGAGAAAGCACGCCACTGCATTATTTAAAAAAATATAATTCTCTTGGAAGATAAAGATACATATTCCCCTCTGATCAAACTCAACTGCTTACTTTCTCGTTCGTATAATCTATTTATTATTCAGATCAATTTTAGCATTTCAGAGATACAGCAATATATTTCTTGGTTTCCATCTGACAGGATTCATATTTGAGAACATTGTGTCTCAGCCTACATAGATAGAGAAAAAGACTATACGTACGGAAAAAATGCACTATATCACGGCAAGCGAAAACTGTTTTCTTATTCATAGGAAAATCTCAAAAATATTACTCTGAAAATAAAGATATATATGTTTCACTGATGCATTTGTCACGGTGATATTTTGAGATAAATGTTTTGAGTTCCATTTTCAAACTTTCTCATTTTTTTTTCTTTAAAAAAAAAAGGAAAACAAAACAAAAGAGGAAAGTGATGAAAAGACAAAACGAAACTCTCCTTGAAAGCTTTTGTTTTCGTCTTTATCTTCTGGTGGCACTAAAACGTGGATTTAGGCATAAAAAGTCAAAAACCTCTCCGAAAGAAAATACTTCAGAAAATGTAGAGGAGGTTTTAGTTCTAACTTAAAATATTGTTAATAATATATAAGTATTTCTTTTCATCACTGCTTTCCAAATATGAAATAATTCAACAAAAAAATGCATTCTAAAAACTTTCATCCTGATGGCGACCACCAAAATAAATTTTGTTTGCTTTATAAATTGTCTGAAAAAAATATTTTATAAATGCACTAAGAAATCGTTTGGAAATTCAAAAATTAATCGACCAACTTCCATACAAATTACCTTTATTTCAATGTTTAATATAAATTACCATTATTAGGGTTAAATATTATCTTCCTATGTATGTTTAAATAGTAGCTCTCCTTTTTAATTATTTATCAATAAGGCAACTTTCTAAGAATTTTAACTTTCCGCTCGGAACTCTAAATTACTTAAACTTTTAGTACAATTTTAATAACTATCATAACATATATAAAAAATGGACATAAACCAAAATTAGAAAAATTACAATAGTCCTTAAAATATTAAAATAATGCAAACCATTTTCCCAAAATTTAAGGTACAGTATTGTATTCGGTAAACACAATTCATCGCGCTCGAAATTCAAATTATTCAAACTTTTAAAACCATTTTAATTTTTATCATAAATCACAAATGGAAGTAAACAAAATTTAGAAAAATTTCAATAGTGTTTAAAAAAACACATATTGAAAAGCGTTTTCACAAAATGTTGTATTTCGTGTTGGTATTGTATTTGGTTAAAATAATGCTTCGCGCTCGGAATTCTAAATTAACCAAACCAAAAAAAAAACAAATTTAGAGAAATTGCAATAGTCTCAAAACATAATGCAAATCCATTTTCACAAAATGTAAGATACAGTATTATATTTGGTTAAAATAACGCTTCGAGCTCGGAATTCTAAGTAAACCAAAACAAAAAAATAAAAATAAAAATTAAAAAAATTTGAGAAATTGCAATAGTCTCAATAAGAAACACATGATGCAAATCGTTTTCACAAAATGTAATATACAGTATTATATTTGGTTAAAATAACGCTTCGAGCTCAGAATTTTAGATTAACCAAACAAAACAAAAAAAATTAGAGAAATTGCAATAGTCTCAAAATGAAACACATGATGCAAATCGTTTTCACAAAATGTAAGATACAGTATTGTATTTGGTTAAAATAACGCTTCGAGCTCGGAATTCTAAATTAACCAAACCAAACCAAAAAAAAAAATAATAATTGAGAAATTGAAATAATCTCAAAAAGAAACACATGATGCAAATCCATTTTCACAAAATGTAAGATACAGTATTATATTTGGTTAAAATAACGCTTCGAGCTCGGAATTCTAAGTAAACCAAAACAAAAAAATAAAAATAAAAATTAAAAAAATTTGAGAAATTGCAATAGTCTCAATAAGAAACACATGATGCAAATCGTTTTCACAAAATGTAATATACAGTATTATATTTGGTTAAAATAACGCTTCGAGCTCAGAATTTTAGATTAACCAAACAAAACAAAAAAAATTAGAGAAATTGCAATAGTCTCAAAATGAAACACATGATGCAAATCGTTTTCACAAAATGTAAGATACAGTATTGTATTTGGTTAAAATAACGCTTCGAGCTCGGAATTCTAAATTAACCAAACCAAACCAAAAAAAAAAATAATAATTGAGAAATTGAAATAATCTCAAAAAGAAACACATGATGCAAATCCATTTTCACAAAATGTAAGATACAGTATTATATTTGGTTAAAATAACGCTTCGAGCTCGGAATTCTAAGTAAACCAAAACAAAAAAATAAAAATAAAAATTAAAAAAATTTGAGAAATTGCAATAGTCTCAATAAGAAACACATGATGCAAATCGTTTTCACAAAATGTAAGATACAGTATTGTATTTGGTTAAAATAACGCTTCGAGCTCGGAATTCTAAGTAAACCAAAACAAAAAAATAAAAATAAAAATTAAAAAAATTTGAGAAATTGCAATAGTCTCAATAAGAAACACATGATGCAAATCGTTTTCACAAAATGTAATATACAGTATTATATTTGGTTAAAATAACGCTTCGAGCTCAGAATTTTAGATTAACCAAACAAAACAAAAAAAATTAGAGAAATTGCAATAGTCTCAAAAAGAAACACATGATGCAAATCGTTTTCACAAAATGTAAGATACAGTATTGTATTTGGTTAAAATAACGCTTCGAGCTCGGAATTCTAAATTAACCAAACCAAACCAAAAAAAATAATAATAATTGAGAAATTGAAATAATCTCAAAAAGAAACACATGATGCAAATCCATTTTCACAAAATGTAAGATACAGTATTATATTTGGTTAAAATAACGCTTCGAGCTCGGAATTCTAAGTAAACCAAAACAAAAAAATAAAAATAAAAATTAAAAAAATTTGAGAAATTGCAATAGTCTCAATAAGAAACACATGATGCAAATCGTTTTCACAAAATGTAATATACAGTATTATATTTGGTTAAAATAACGCTTCGAGCTCAGAATTTTAGATTAACCAAACAAAACAAAAAAAATTAGAGAAATTGCAATAGTCTCAAAAAGAAACACATGATGCAAATCGTTTTCACAAAATGTAAGATACAGTATTGTATTTGGTTAAAATAACGCTTCGAGCTCGGAATTCTAAATTAACCAAACCAAACCAAAAAAAAAAAATAATAATTGAGAAATTGAAATAATCTCAAAAAGAAACACATGATGCAAATCCATTTTCACAAAATGTAAGATACAGTATTATATTTGGTTAAAATAACGCTTCGAGCTCGGAATTCTAAGTAAACCAAAACAAAAAAATAAAAATAAAAATTAAAAAAATTTGAGAAATTGCAATAGTCTCAATAAGAAACACATGATGCAAATCGTTTTCACAAAATGTAATATACAGTATTATATTTGGTTAAAATAACGCTTCGAGCTCAGAATTTTAGATTAACCAAACAAAACAAAAAAAATTAGAGAAATTGCAATAGTCTCAAAAAGAAACACATGATGCAAATCGTTTTCACAAAATGTAAGATACAGTATTGTATTTGGTTAAAATAACGCTTCGAGCTCGGAATTCTAAATTAACCAAACCAAACCAAAAAAAAAAATAATGATTGAGAAATTGAAATAATCTCAAAAAGAAACACATGATGCAAATCCATTTTCACAAAATGTAAGATACAGTATTATATTTGGTTAAAATAACGCTTCGAGCTCGGAATTCTAAGTAAACCAAAACAAAAAAATAAAAATAAAAATTAAAAAAATTTGAGAAATTGCAATAGTCTCAATAAGAAACACATGATGCAAATCGTTTTCACAAAATGTAATATACAGTATTATATTTGGTTAAAATAACGCTTCGAGCTCAGAATTTTAGATTAACCAAACAAAACAAAAAAAATTAGAGAAATTGCAATAGTCTCAAAAAGAAACACATGATGCAAATCGTTTTCACAAAATGTAAGATACAGTATTGTATTTGGTTAAAATAACGCTTCGAGCTCGGAATTCTAAATTAACCAAACCAAACCAAAAAAAAAAATAATAATTGAGAAATTGAAATAATCTCAAAAAGAAACACATGATGCAAATCCATTTTCACAAAATGTAAGATACAGTATTATATTTGGTTAAAATAACGCTTCGAGCTCGGAATTCTAAGTAAACCAAAACAAAAAAATAAAAATAAAAATTAAAAAAATTTGAGAAATTGCAATAGTCTCAATAAGAAACACATGATGCAAATCGTTTTCACAAAATGTAATATACAGTATTATATTTGGTTAAAATAACGCTTCGAGCTCAGAATTTTAGATTAACCAAACAAAACAAAAAAAATTAGAGAAATTGCAATAG
This sequence comes from Parasteatoda lunata, assembly GCA_949128135.1. Classification (NCBI taxonomy): domain Eukaryota; kingdom Metazoa; phylum Arthropoda; class Arachnida; order Araneae; family Theridiidae; genus Parasteatoda; species Parasteatoda lunata. The sequence continues at coordinate 92,332,251 of OX421972.1, read as the reverse complement.
TCTCAAAAAGAAACACATGATGCAAATCGTTTTCACAAAATGTAAGATACAGTATTGTATTTGGTTAAAATAACGCTTCGAGCTCGGAATTCTAAATTAACCAAACCAAACCAAAAAAAAAAATAATAATTGAGAAATTGAAATAATCTCAAAAAGAAACACATGATGCAAATCCATTTTCACAAAATGTAAGATACAGTATTATATTTGGTTAAAATAACGCTTCGAGCTCGGAATTCTAAGTAAACCAAAACAAAAAAATAAAAATAAAAATTAAAAAAATTTGAGAAATTGCAATAGTCTCAATAAGAAACACATGATGCAAATCGTTTTCACAAAATGTAATATACAGTATTATATTTGGTTAAAATAACGCTTCGAGCTCAGAATTTTAGATTAACCAAACAAAACAAAAAAAATTAGAGAAATTGCAATAGTCTCAAAAAGAAACACATGATGCAAATCGTTTTCACAAAATGTAAGATACAGTATTGTATTTGGTTAAAATAACGCTTCGAGCTCGGAATTCTAAATTAACCAAACCAAACCAAAAAAAAAAATAATAATTGAGAAATTGAAATAATCTCAAAAAGAAACACATGATGCAAATCCATTTTCACAAAATGTAAGATACAGTATTATATTTGGTTAAAATAACGCTTCGAGCTCGGAATTCTAAGTAAACCAAAACAAAAAAATAAAAATAAAAATTAAAAAAATTTGAGAAATTGCAATAGTCTCAATAAGAAACACATGATGCAAATCGTTTTCACAAAATGTAATATACAGTATTATATTTGGTTAAAATAACGCTTCGAGCTCAGAATTTTAGATTAACCAAACAAAACAAAAAAAATTAGAGAAATTGCAATAGTCTCAAAAAGAAACACATGATGCAAATCGTTTTCACAAAATGTAAGATACAGTATTGTATTTGGTTAAAATAACGCTTCGAGCTCGGAATTCTAAATTAACCAAACCAAACCAAAAAAAAAAAATAATAATTGAGAAATTGAAATAATCTCAAAAAGAAACACATGATGCAAATCCATTTTCACAAAATGTAAGATACAGTATTATATTTGGTTAAAATAACGCTTCGAGCTCGGAATTCTAAGTAAACCAAAACAAAAAAATAAAAATAAAAATTAAAAAAATTTGAGAAATTGCAATAGTCTCAATAAGAAACACATGATGCAAATCGTTTTCACAAAATGTAATATACAGTATTATATTTGGTTAAAATAACGCTTCGAGCTCAGAATTTTAGATTAACCAAACAAAACAAAAAAAATTAGAGAAATTGCAATAGTCTCAAAAAGAAACACATGATGCAAATCGTTTTCACAAAATGTAAGATACAGTATTGTATTTGGTTAAAATAACGCTTCGAGCTCGGAATTCTAAATTAACCAAACCAAACCAAAAAAAAAAATAATAATTGAGAAATTGAAATAATCTCAAAAAGAAACACATGATGCAAATCCATTTTCACAAAATGTAAGATACAGTATTATATTTGGTTAAAATAACGCTTCGAGCTCGGAATTCTAAGTAAACCAAAACAAAAAAATAAAAATAAAAATTAAAAAAATTTGAGAAATTGCAATAGTCTCAATAAGAAACACATGATGCAAATCGTTTTCACAAAATGTAATATACAGTATTATATTTGGTTAAAATAACGCTTCGAGCTCAGAATTTTAGATTAACCAAACAAAACAAAAAAAATTAGAGAAATTGCAATAGTCTCAAAAAGAAACACATGATGCAAATCGTTTTCACAAAATGTAAGATACAGTATTGTATTTGGTTAAAATAACGCTTCGAGCTCGGAATTCTAAATTAACCAAACCAAACCAAAAAAAAAAATAATAATTGAGAAATTGAAATAATCTCAAAAAGAAACACATGATGCAAATCGTTTTCACAAAATGTAAGATACAGTATTGTATTTGGTGATAGAAATGTTTAGCACTAGGAATTCTAAATTATTCAAACTTTTGTACCTATTTTAATCTGCATAATGTACACTAATTATAATGCAAGCAATATATCTTATACAATATACATTTTGTACCATAATACATCACAGATGGAAGTAAAACAAATTTAGAGAAATTGCAATAGTCTCTAAACGAAACGCATAATGTTAACTGTGTTTACAAAATGTAAGATACATTATTGTATTTGGTAAAACCAATGCTATCGTTTTATTCATTTTAAAGATATTTACTTTTTCAAAATAAATATGAAGCTCTCTTTTCAACCTGAATCTTCACTTTTCGAAAATTGCTCACAAAATCGTTGCATACAAAGCATTTTTCAAAAAGAAAGATAAATATATAAATAAATCAATAATCTGCTTTGGAAAATACATTAAATAAAAAAACTTTGTTACAATTCCATACTTTTCGCAAAAAATGTATTCTAAAATCTTAAAAAAATTTATTATGAACCAGGTATTAGAAATATTTTAAAGTATTAACTTTTACTCAAAATAATTGAAATAGATATTCATAGCCTTTCATACGCTGTGGAATACTATTCTTCATTTATAATTTAAGACAGTAAATAATTTAATTTTAAAAGCTCATAACACTTTAAATATTTTATTTATTATTCAAATTCAAATAGCATTTATTATTTCATTTCAAACAAAGTATTTCTTGTTTCGATTTGAATCTTGTATAAATTATTTTAATTTAAATAGTGTAACTATTATTTTAACTTGAATCGTATTTTCATTTTCTGAATTCAAGTATTAAACTTTTCTTGATATTTAAGTATTGAGTAACTATTAAATTGAAGTATTGTTTACTTTCTATTTAATTAAAGTTATTTGAAGAAAATACTGCAAACGTTAAGCATTATTTACTTAAAAAACAAAATTGAATCATTAGTCGTTAAATTACAATGTTACGAAAGCAATTTATTTTTGTATTTTAATTTTTTTTTCAAATTATATAATTATTTCCTCAATAAAGGAGTGTTGTGTAATCAGAGCGTCAACTTTATTGGCATTTTAGAAGACATATAAAAAAATCATACTAAATGAAATGAATGAAAGCGTAGGAAAACATAATAAAATATACTTTTATTGGAATATCAATTCAAAACGTCATATATCATACGATATTGATAGAAACATAAATCTTGGAGACAGTAAATTGTGTCGATTTTTAAATAATGTATAGGAATCTACTGAGTTTTCTAAAATAATGTTACAGAAGATATATCATCTAACAGTGCATATGCATACAAAAAAAGAAGAAGAAAAACGAATCTGAAACCTGCAATGTCTGCCGATTTATATTCAATCGCGTTCTTCTTAGCCCCGAAGTTTAACCATAAATCACTGTAACAACAATAAAAATTGTCCAATGTGTTTGAGTTTCGCTGACTGTTTCGTAACTGTCACGGTTACAGCAGTAATCGATCTTTAACCCTTCTCTCCGAGGAACTCAGTTTCATTTTACATAGCTGCGAATGTAATCATCGATCAGGCTACTTATTGTAATTACCGAACATTCGGTGTTTTTAGAATTGGAGTAAAGAAATACTTTTGTAACTGTAACCTACTTTTGAAGCAAAGCTTTCTAGATCAATTCTTTAAAACACGTATCTTAAAATGTATCTAATTGACAGTGCAACTGATAAGTAAGCAACTCTAAATTATTTTGCGTCAAGTTTGGTTGTTTAAAAGGGAAAAGGTGAGGAATAGTTAAAATTGTTAATTTTGTTTTGGTGTGTTAAATTATATAATAGTAAATATTCGAGATGCCTGTTAATATTTATGTAAGCTGCTTAAATACAAAGATTAATCACTCATATGAAATATGCAAATTGTATCAGTGCATGGTAAGAAACAAACTGTGATCAAAACTACCAAAATATGGTCTAGCTCTAGGGGAGCACTAAAAAGCTCAAAAATTTTCACCAAAGCGCTTTAATAATGATTTTTGGTAAAATTAACAATAAAATACGAGATAAATTTTAGTAATTTCATCATGGTACCTTTTTGAGTATAAAAATTTTTCATTCTGTTAAATTCGGGTAAACCTATAACATCTGAACGAAAAAATTACGAAGTGAATGGATAAAAAGCCGTACATTTTAGTTTCGTTAACCAGAACTATGGATTTTGTTTCCAGAAATGTTATTACCATACAGTACGGTCATTTTATGAGATTTTTTTCTCCATTCAAAAATGTATGCATAAATATACTGAATAAAACATTCAGTACGATTATTAATTATACATTATTACAACGAAAATATACATAGAAACTCGGTTTTAGAATACATAGGATAGAATACATACTGTTTGTCTAAGATAGGTACTCTGCCAGACATTCGTCTGGAGCTGTGGTGGTGACTATGGTGACGAGGTATGATTATTTCAAGTAGGGGTGTGGGGTCCCTCTTTAGGACTGGTTTCGGCGAGAGAAAAGGAGACCTCATCATCGAAGCTACCCTCCCTAAAATGCCCTCTTCTTGTTTCCATAGCACCAGACTGCCGCAGATTTAGTAGCGGTCAGAGTACCTATCTTAGACAAACAATAGAGACTCGGTTTAAAAAAAAAATTAAATTATACTTATTATTTTTTTTTAACTCCAGAAGACAAACAATTTAGTAATAAAGTCTGAGAGTCAATATTTTTTATCATTAAGCACTTTTGAGTGAAATTTTGATCACTACACACCACCTCCACAATTTAGCTGAGATACACTCAGCGCTATCGAAAATGTTTAACGATTTCCAATATATACTATTACATCATATACGTAAGAGCACCTCTTTACCAAGCTCTATTACAATATAGTAATTCACAGGTTTTTCTAATAGGTAAATTTAATTACTATGATATTAGTTTATTGTAATATTTTAAAAACTAAAAAAATGGAAAGCAAAAAAAAAAAAAAAAAATACAAACAATTTAATAGTAAAGTCTGAGTGTCCATGTATTTCTGAAAAGACAATTCTTATTTGAAACAACTATAAAACAAATTCTAAAATCAATAAAGACTATTTTATTCTGGATATACTTTTTTGTCATTAAGCACTTTTGAGTGAACTTTTGATCACTAAACCACCTCCACAATTTAGCTGAGATACTCTCAGCGATATCGAAGATCCAGTGTTTAACGATTTCCGATATATACTATTACAGGTACGTAAGAGCACCTCAGTCTCAAATAGCCTATAAAAAACATAAAGACAGATATAAAATACTGGATAACTTTTTTGTCAGATTTACACTATTGAAAAAGCTGTCATCTGAAAATCCCATTCTTTTAGGAAAAAACTTATCGGATTGGAAGAAAAAAAAAGGATTTGATTTTAGAATCGAAGCGAAACGAGTAGCTTTATTTAAATTTTTGTTTTTTGAGTTTAGAAAAGGTCAGGAATAGATTTCTGATTTAAAAATAATTTTAAAGAGAATAGATTTATATATCGGAAACTAATATACGAAAAAAGTATAAATTGGATATTGTGATTTTAACTATAAGATGTACGTTATTTTATTGTGTAGGAGTACACCATGGAAAGAAAAGTTTTATTTATAACATTATTTAAATGTTATAGATTTTTAATTAGTTTTCATGAAGTTTAAAAAATATTTATTACCTTTTAGACGATTACAATAATATTGAGTTTATATTACGATTCTAAAAAATTAAAATTTTAGTTTTTAAAGGATCTTATTTGGATTAATTTTTCTTCCTTTAATCATTAAGTTTCAGTGATCACTGCCATAAATGCAAAGTTATAAAATGTTCCAACTTACTTACTTGTTACTTAGCAATCTCTTACTATGTAAATTTACATTTTCTATGTTAAGAAATCACTAGGTTGACCGTTAATGATGCCGTTGTTTTGGGTGTTCAACTTAACTTGTGGGTTTAGCTTTTGGTTCTTAAACTTGGGTGTTTAACTTTCATATCCGCAATGGTATCATGTTCCTTTGCCATTAGGCTAACCGTGGCAGTTTTTCATGTTTTTTCCTCACCATGTAACGAAAATGCGGGTTAATTCCATCAAAAAGTCCTAAACGGAGGCAAATTTCTTCTCATAGTAGATTCACGAGTTCCCGTGTCTTTTGGATTGGGCCCAAAATTACTAGGTTACGGAGTTGAACATTGATAGTCATAAACTCAAAAATTGGGTCAGCTGCTCAATATATTATCAAAAATGTAAAATCATGGAAAAGATTTATACGTAGTCATCTTCAAAAGAAGCCATTCTATAAAAATGTATTATGAAAAATATTTTCTGCTCAAAATGCTTCATTTTCTTGAAATTTTTATTTTGTACTCGATAGAGTTATGAAACGTGTTCTACAGTTTCTGCTAATCATTTCAAAAACTAAATTATCAGCATCATGTAACAGAATAAAAAGATTTAATTTACCTTAATTAAAGTAATTGAAACTGCTAGTGATGACGTGTGGATGATTACATCACACCACGTGACTTGTTGAGGTTGCTAATTGCAAGCTATCACCTATGGCGTTTTTCATACACTTGATCAAAAGCTAAGCTTATCTTAAATTTATTTTTAATTAGATGAGCTATATATATATATATATATATATATCAGGGGTCTGTTTAGATGAAATTTGGGTCCGTTTAACAACAATTCACAATTTATTTTTTATAAAAACGGACCCTTCACAAAATATTTTAACTTAAAAACGAACCCTTCACAAAATAATTTATCTCTTAATCGGACCCTTCACAAATTTGTTTATCTTCAATATTGTTTTGTTAATCGAATAAACCCTTCCCAGGAAGGGGGAGGGGAGAAAGACAGATGTAAACGAACTAAATTTTGTCTTCAGCAGACGCTTCGTCCTTTATTCGTCCAAAATGAATATTCTGCGTTCAGCAGTATAGGCTAAATATCAAATATTTGTATGTTGCATCGCTAATTTAGTAGCTGCAATTGCTGTTAATTTTTTTAGATTTAATTTTTTTAATTATAATTTCGCAGTATTGAGTATAATCTTGTATATCTTTATAATTCAAAAACTCCTTGAAAAAGTTTTTTTGCAATAACGAACCCTATTTGCGCAAATTCACAAAAGCGGACCCTGGTTGAAAGAATATGACTTAACGTTTTTTTTTTTATATTCACAAATTACGAGTAATTTTTTCAAAATTATACAAAAACGGACCTTTCACAAAATGTCTGGACAGTCCCCTGTATATATATATATCTATATACAAAATTGGTATATATATAAAAAGTTTGCGGAATCAATTAAAATATTTTTTTTCCTTCTGAAAATCAAAAAAAATGGTAATTTAAATACTGTGGAAGTTCAAACATATAGGAATTAGGTGGCGGAGAAACATTTCAAAATTGACTATTTTCACGTGTTATTTGTCGAGGTACTTTAAAAACGTTCAAAAGCGTAACGAGTTCATAATTTTAGAGGACTTCAAAAAATTCGTAACGGGATATATGTCTTAATTGAATTTGATAGATGTATTCAAAATTATTTGCATTCAAGATGCTTCGTTTTGGATTGCTAACGTTATAGTGAGAAATTTGGATTTTTTTTCACTATTCCTATGAATGAGAACAAATAAAAAATTTAGGTAAAGAATGTAAATTACGTTTATTTATTTTTTCTCTTTTAAAGCATTTAAGCGTATAAATATTTTACTATTCAATGACACTTAATGACATTTTTCCAGTTGTTACAATCCTCATTCTACATAATATATATTAAAAGGAACTTACAGATTAATAATCTATTGAATACATACATAGTCTATGACAATTTAACGCTTTAACACCCTAGCAACCATTTGTAATTGATAGATTAGCAAGAAGTCTCGTGGTGTGACGTCTAATGTGACGTCAGAATAACAGCTTCTATTGTTACTCAAGATTGTGCTATTCAAGATTATGAACAAAAACAAGCAATTTTGATCGTTATGGTTAAAATCAAACAATCATCAAAAAATCGAAAAATCATAAATAATTAAAAATGCAGATCTCAAGTTTAATTAAGTTCATTGATAAAACAGTTTTCTCTTAAATCAAAATATAAAACTTCAACCCAGATAATTAAAATTAAGGTATTACTGCTTTAAGAAAATTTAAGCTAAAAAAATACATAAATGCAAACATTATAAAATCAAAATTTTACTTTACTCAACAATAAATTCAATTCCATCTTTTTTCAGTTCCTACCATTAGTTTACACTCTTCCTATATCTAGTTAAAATTTTCAATCGTTAATAAAATGCTTTTTATTCATCCACTCAAGTTCAAATACATTTTTTTAAACTTGTTGAGGATGACACTTGATGTTAATGATTGATGACTTCATGTTTTTTTCAAATATTAATTCATTAATTAAATAGGGATGAGCGAAAATCAAAATGGAATTTTCTGATTGGTTAAGAGTTAGTCATTGTTTTAAATTCTACTATAAGCGATTCTGTTTTTCACATATTTTAAAAATACCATCAGTGATAATTTCTAACTTATAGCTCTATTTCAACAAAAAAAAAAATAGTTTATTGCGCACATTTAAATATTTAATTATTATATTTTCTCTGTGTCAGATAAATTTAGTAAAGAACATTAAGTGGTAGCACGTGTGGTCCACGTCATAAAATTTCTACTTTTACAGTTGTCTGATACCATGGCTATTTTTTTCAATTCCTACTATTAGTTCACACACTCTCTAGTTAAAATTTTCAACCGTTAATAAAATGCTTTTTATTCATCCATTCAAGTTCAAATACATTTTTTTAAACTTGTAGTGGATGACACTTGATGTTAATACGGTTTTTTCAAATATTAATTGATTAATTAAATTTAATTAATTAATTTTAGTTTCATATGAGAGAAAAATTTGTAATTATTTAATAAAAATTAACTAAAATAAAAATTTTCTTCGTTGACCAAGTAGGAATTGACTTAAAAAAAAATCTTTTTTATATTTCTTGTTAATGTGGAAAACAGTAACTATCTTCTAAATAATCAACTTATTTTGTAGATAAGTTTTGTTAAAATAAATGGCTCATAGTTTTTCCTTAATTAAAATTCTTGTGTATGAAGACAAGTAATGAAAATTATTTTAGTTCCTGATTGCATTTTGTTAAACATAACATTCTAGGCGTAAATATAGCATACAGTTTTAATTTTACCAAATTATTCATCACGAAACAAATAACACTAGGGTTGTCGCTATATCATCGTTCTCTTCTCACTCTCATAACTCAAAAACATTTAAAAGAAACAATATAAAATTTTGCGAATCCTGATATAAAAATTATGCAAAGCAATAAAAAATAGCGGGGAAAAAAACATGAAGCTAGGGAAAGACATTTCCGTTTGTTTTAATTTCAGACTAGTTTTTAAGTTATAAATAATTTTTTTGGATGTATTTTTTATTGTTTCGATATAAAAAAAAACGCAGTAAAATTGTAATTTATTGCAGCTCATTACGAATGAAGATACAAATTTTGACCTTTTCTAATTTTGAAATAATTTAAGAGCAATTAAATAAAGTGTTGGTGTTTTTTTTTCCCACATAATCTCGAAAATTTAACAAAATAATAATATTTTTTCCATATTTTGGATAAGAGCATAAACAAGTGCACTATGAGAAATTCCAGGTAAAATTACGGTAAAAAGTAGTAGCACCCAGGATGCCGGTAATTTTTACTTTAAAATCTATTTTTACCAGAACATGTTAAGGAACTAAAAATCGAATAAACCGTAATTTTTACAGTAATTATTCTCGTAAAATCACTGAATCACTTTCATTAAATAAATATTTATGCCAAAAATTATTTTATAATATTTTTCGTAATTTTTTTGAGGTAAAATGCAATTTAGTGGATGCGCCGATACTTTTACCTTAATTTTCTTCCGATTTTTTTTTTTTTTTTTACAGTGTATCTTCTTTTGAATTATAATGAAATAAACGAGAAACAGAGACTGGCGTATTAAATAAACAAATATAACTGCATAATGAGTATAACTGTATTTTCCGAAAAAAGAAAACATTTTTTTTTTCTTTTTGAAAATTTAAAAACTTACTTAAACTTACTACTTCGCTCAACTCACTTCATTAAGAAACTCACTCAAGAAAACCAAAATAAATATATTTTCCATTAAATTAATTTTATAAATGGATTTAAATTCCTAAAATTCGTGATTGTAAAAATGGAAGAAAACATTATGAAAAAATGGATTAAACTTACAGCATGCTGCAGTAAGGTTTTTTTTTTTTTTTCGTTTTTTTTTTTTTTTTTCCAAACCCCATTGGAAGACATTTATAAATTACACGAAGTTAACATATAATGAAAATATTTATTACGACAAAAATTATGCAATGAATTTTATAACATTTTCCGATCTAAAAAGTCATTTGATGCTTTGATTGTGTTTACCTACTCTTAAAAATTATTAAATATTCAGTATTAAATAAGCTCTTAAGCAAAAAGAAACCTCAACAAAGTGAGCAAAGATTAAACCCGTCAAAGATTTTTTTTTTTTACGATGCCATTGTTCGATAATAATGATGCGAACTATTAAAAAATCAATGAAAGCACCAAGAAAAGAAGAAGAATAGGATTTTTTCATGCAAATTTTTTTTAATGGCAACACAAAAGATGAGAGAAACCACAGATTTACTTCTCCAGATTAATGCGTGGGTGCTTTTTGATGTTTTCTGGATCATTTGCGCTGTTTTGTTACTTCTTCAACTGGACAATGATAGTTTTTGAATTTTTTCAAATATTTTTATGCACTGTTTATCAATAGTATTTTGCATTTGAATCGAATCTGTGCTATTTCTGCGGCATGGAGTAAGTGGTTTCGATGCGGCTGTAAAATGTTAATTGCGCTGCCATGCTTAGAGAGAGTTAAAGAGTCGTTAACGTTTAATTGGTTGAACGTCAGAGAGCTTGTAAATTAAACTATCAAACAGTAGATTACAAACTAGTTTTATAAATTGTTTGTCTTTTTTTAAAAATTATTTTTTTTTTCTAATGGTTTTGTCATTTTAAGAATAAACATTCCGTGAAGTAAAGAGTTTAATTATTGATTGAATTATTTAGAATTTTTTTCCGAAAAGTTCAAATTAAATAGTTCGACGTACGGATAATTTGGCACACTCAAATTTTACTAACGGGTAAACTATGGAAAGTTTCAGTTCAACTTGACATAAATATTTCATAAAAAGCACTAGCATGAAAAGGGAATTTTCTTAGCTAATCATATACATATATATATATATATATATATATATATATATATATATATATATATATATATATATATATATATATATATATATATATATATATATATATATATATATATATATATATATATATATATATATATATATATATGTGTATATATAACGTCGTTGCCGAGTGGAAGGATTAAAACAGGTCTTAGGCCGAGTAGGAGGGTACAATATTTATTTATTAATTATAAGACAGGAGCAGTCATGGGAGTGTGTGCACGAAAAGTTATGCTGTCCCGCAGTGGACTGAAGTAAATCCGTAAAATGTGGCTTTTAAAAGAGTGATAAAGTATTTCGATTTGAATTAATTAGGATAACATAAAAAGATTAATTGAAGCTTTTTATGTTATATATATATATATATATATATATATATATATATATATATCGCCCAGGAGCAGATGGTCATGGGGTACATTAGGAACCATAATCCGCATAGAACAATCCCTGACGTCTGTAAGCTACTTGAACATAGCTGCAGACCACGTTCACCCATTCATGGCAACAGTTTTTCCTGCGGGGGAGGGTGTTTACCAACAGGATAATGCACCATGCCATAAGGGTCGAATCGTCATGGATTGGTTCGAGAAACATTCCAGTGACTTTCAAGTCATGCCTTGGCCCCCAAATTCACCTAACCTTAATCCAATAGAGCATTTGTGATCCTACTTGGAAAACCAAATTCGTGCTGTCACGCTACCCCCTCACAATGTGAGGGAATTGCGGGATCAGTTGGTGAACGCTTGGTACCAGATACCTCAGACTACCTATCAACACCTTGTGGAATCAATGCCACGGCGAGTGCTAGCAGTTTTAAGGGCTAAAGGTGGTCCTACATGTTATTAGCAGGGTGGTCATAATGTAATGGCTCTTCGGTGTGTGTGTGTATATATACATATATATATATATATATATATATATATATATATATATATATATATATATATATATATTTATATATATATATATATATATATATATATATATATATATATATATATATATATATATATATATATATATATATATATATATATAAATATATATATATATATATATATATATATATATATAAATATATATATATATATATATAACTATATATATAACTTTTTCTTTTATAAGTTCCTGAAACATCCCACAATGTGAGATAAAATTTAAAAAACTGACAGTTCGCAAGGTCATTGTCGACACTAGAGTATTTAAACAAACCATTCGAGCGTAATGAGCGTAAAGCTAAATGGAATTTTCTGATTAGAGCATTAGTCATTGTTTTTAATTATCATGAACTATAATATTTAAGGAAGATCCACTCTGAGGTCATTATGACGTTTTTCTCGAAGTTCCTCTTGACCGTACTGCCACCAGCGCCTTCTGGCAGATGTGAATAGTTGTCACTCTCATTGTATATTATGGGGTGTGTCTCTGTCATACTATAATTTACTTCTATATGATTACATTTATAGCAAGGAAAAATTAAAAATAATTTATTGTTGTTGTTGTCTACATCCATTAAGGCAGAGGGGGTATGATTGTTATTGTTTTCCAGTGGCGCCATCTATGGCAAAGAATTAGACTTCTGCCTCACCTACATGTCACACTCGTTTATAAGACCCATTCATACATCTATTCATTCATCCACAGATCGTAATTTTAACCTGAACCAGAGAAAGTTTAATCTCCAATTCACTACGCCCAAGAGGCATTGATTTGTTACGGGAACATGAAGGACGTTGTGACCAGACAGATTTAACATGCACCAGTCACCATTTACTACACGAGTAGTCTTCGGCCGGCTGGATTCGAACTGCCGTTCTCACAAACGTGAGTTCAGGGTCCTCTCAACCAGGCCAAATCGGCCACAATAATTCATTGTGATTTATTAATTTTTTTAATATTAGTTTTATGCTTCATTTAAATTAATTTATTGAAATAATATTGGATTACGTGGAGTTATATTGTGTTTTTATCTTCTTTTTTTTCACACTGAGCATTTATGCAGAAGCATAGAATTTTCTATTCAAATCCAATATTTTACTATTAGTATAATTATAGATGTTAGTTTAATTCTTCTTAAAAACTGTTTTGGTTAAATTTTTATTCACTCTCACTTGGAACAAAAGAAACAAACCTCGATTTTGTCCCTCTGTATATTGTCCAATATACTTACAATATATAATAAAATTTTAAAGGTATGATTTTTAAGAGTTTCATTTGAGAAACATTCATTGATAATAAATGTTTTTAATGGAGCGATTTTTTTACTAAGATTTAATAAAAGATATATTGCCTTGGAATACTAAATTATTCCTTTCATTACCTCATCGAAAAATGCATTGATTTAAATCAATAGTGATTTTTTTAAAACTAAATTAATAATTTAAAGAAACTGAATGTTTAAACTGAATTTTATTAATATAAATATAAAATATTTTCATGCAATAGAAATAATAAATACATTATTTAGGGAGTGATTTTTTTAAAGTCGGTTTTTATTGATAATGAGGGTTTCTTAGTAAAAAATAATGAAAGGGACAGGCATGTAAAATATTTTGTTTTAAAATAGACTAATAGGGAATAAGAGTAGTAGGTAACTTTTAAATTGTATTTTTCCATTAAATATATTTAAAATAATTTTCTGTCCCGCAGTGGACTGACCGTTAAGACACGGTTCCCAGCAGATCACCAAAGTCAAGCATCACTGGCTGCGGTCAGTGTGCGGGTGGGTGACCACTTGGATTAGTCTGCGTAGGGACCGAGGGTGTGCGGTATTGGTCCTCGTTAAACTGTTCGACCGTAAAGTGCTCGACTTCGCGTGAAGTTCGTCAGGCTACTGAAGCTGGGGTGCCATCCCTTCTGCAGAGGATAAAAATTGTGATGTCATGTCTTCGGATTATCCTCGGGGATGTTTCCCAGACCGTCGCCAATAGCCCATGGTGCAGCTATAGTGCGACGTAAATGAACTACAACTACAACTAAAATAATTTTCTGGCTAAAACATATTTCAATTATACCCATTTAAATTATCGCTAATCAAAATTTATTGCTTTTAATTTCCAGCTATGTTTTCTGATCTAAACCAATTTTCTCTTCATTAGATAGCTAATAAACAAATTATTTTCCAATCTTTAACAATCACCAATAAAAATCCAAGAGGTATATGAAATAACTATCATAGTAACAATCAATCTTTGCCACGAATTCTACATCTATAGTACGTAAGAATATTTAACCCGAATTCTATTTCAATAGTTGTTGCAAAACACTTTATGGGAAATTTCACAATATATTATCACAAAGTTTGAGTTTAAATATTTTTCCAAAAACTTTAATAGATTTCAGACGATTCAAATTACTTCTCAGAAAGATATACGCCATTTTTAATATTAGCTCGGAACATTTCAAAGCAGACGAATTTTAATCACGCTGTAGATTGGTCGGCTGGGAGATATAAAACAACCAAACACGGCTTTCAATTTATTTTATGAAATATCTTCTGCGTGATTATTTTTAAAACGAATCCTTTAAAACTGGCATGCAATTTTGAAAACGACTGCGTTCTGTTTAATAAAATATATTTCTCGTATTTTTTACCAAATTGAAAACGACTATTTTGTAATTTTCGTTTGCGGAATGTTTACTCGAACTCATCTTCAATTTAATACGATTCAAAAAAAATTTTTTCACTGGAACGGAAAGCGCATATCACTTTTAACTTTTCGCCCGAACAGAAAACTTAAGAAAATGTTTCAGACGCTTTTTTAAAGTAATTATGTGTGATAGCAATATTTAAGGTTAAGTTATCGGTTGAGGTAGAGAACGTCAATTTCTTTCCAGTTGAATTTACTCATATCTTCTTTACTATGACAAATTTAGCTTTTTTATGTCAAGTTTTTTCAACTCTTTTAAAAAGCCTAGTATCATTTTTAAATTAAAAAATATATATATAAGTACGGAAAATGATAATGATAAAACTTTTCACGAGTAAAAAACAATTTTCCTCTCTAATTTCTGTTTAATTTTAAAATAAGTTTTTAAGCACAGTAAAATATTAAGTAAATATTTGTATATAACTTCAGGCTTTCCCATTGGCATTTTATGAGTTCTTTCCTATTCGGATCGATATTTATTTATATTCGGGAAATATTTTTCCCGTAGCGCCACATTGTGCAAACAATTCCGGGTTAAGATATATAAATTTGTTTCAAACTTTACAAATTTATGTATTAACCCATGTTGAGCTTTTTAAAAATTCATACGGCCATATTTTCATTGGGAACTTAAATATGATTTTTAAAAGTATTTTCAAAAAAAGAAAAAGAGTTTATAAATCGATCCAAATTTTCTTTTCAAAGGAGATTAAAAGAAAAAAGAATTGTATTCGCTTTATTACGATCACTGGTTACCCATTGGTCTTTTTCTTTCTGGATTGACTCCGTTAAATGCCACAGCATTTCAAATCATGTGTTGCAAAAACTGTCTCAATTGATGTTTGACGTCTGATAGGTTTTCAAATCCGGACTAAGTACGTGTTTCAAGACGTCACAAAATACTTTTCCTTCTTCAGTGTTCATATTTATATTGAAATCACCGTCAAGCCAGTAATTTTAAGTTAATAATAAAAGGAATATAAAAATACTTTAAATTATTACTCGTATTATTATGAAAATACATTAAAATGCCTGCTAGTGAAAATAAAAAGAAAAACAGCAGCAGTTGCCCTAGCAACAGTTGTAATGACGACGCATGCGCATTGTTTACAATTATTCTTGAAAAGTGTGATGATTCAGTTGAAAAATGTGATGACTTCCGAATGAATTGCGCACGCCATCAAGTCCAAAACAAGGCTCATTTTGCCAATTAAAAAAACAAATAAAAAAACTAAAAAAAAACATGAGTTTTGGTCCTGCATTATATTCTGGCAAAATTACCATACTTGTATAGTAATTACATTTCTGGTAAAGAAAACATAATTCTAGAAATTAAACCAAAATATACTGTATTTAATTTTCTCATTCTGTAATTTTTCTATTTTTTATGATAATGGTTTACCGAAAGTTCTGATTTTCAAAATTATAATTCTCACTATGATACATTTAGAAACAAATTTAAAAGTAAAAATAAATTTAATAATGTAAGTTGTTTTTATAACATGCTTTCAAGTACCCCAATAAAATTACCGATATGTTTTACAAAACTGTCACCATTTATTTTTTAATTTTAACCGTTTGATGAGTATACTTTTTATTAAATAAACGATTTTATAATCACACTTCTATGTTTTATATAAAATGGCAGATAGTTTTAATGTTAGATAGGAGTTAGATGACTGTTAAATATTTCTTTTCCAAGTATATTTACCAATTATAGCAAAAGAAAAAGAGACATGAATGATGGCTTCAAATTTTTATTTTAGTTGTTTTGAAGATATTAAACTAATTTTTTTATCCATCTTTAATGGTAGTAGCGGGATTTATTTATGTAATTACATAAACATGTGGGTTAGTTTGTAAATACAAAGAACGGCTTAAAAACTCTTTCAAATTTAAAAAAAAAAATTTTAAAAAAATACAGCAACATTTTGAGAGAGATAGCAAGAATCCATGTTGCAGAATATTTTCGGTCTATCTGCGATATAACTCTCCAGCACTAATAACTTTCAGCAAGATACTTTTAATAATAACAAACATGCATGTTACTAATTCAAATATATTTATACAT
The DNA here is from genome assembly GCA_949128135.1 of Parasteatoda lunata. NCBI lineage: Eukaryota > Metazoa > Arthropoda > Arachnida > Araneae > Theridiidae > Parasteatoda > Parasteatoda lunata. The sequence goes on along the minus strand of OX421972.1, from coordinate 92,315,242 downwards.
ATATTTATTTTACATATATTTATACATATATTTATTTTAATTGAACAAGTAATATTTTTTTATTCTAATATTATGGGTGATATCATCGCATTTTGCTGGGCGGGAGAGAAACGCAAAAAAGTTTCTTCGCTCTTTGTAAATAATCTCCAATTATTATCATTGCTTAGTACTAAAATTAACAAAGCAACTTTGGTGGCAATAATGATAAGGCGATGGATTTTTCAGGTTTCCCTAAATAAATATAAGCCCGTTTTCTTTAGTAATTTAGCTTTTCAAAAAAATTTATTTCTTCATTTCGTTTTGAGTCGATGACCAAAATTAATTAGCATCCATGGCGTCAATAACAACATGGCATTTTTTTACGGTTTATTTATACGAATAAGTACTTTTTCTCCATTACTTAAGCATTTTAATACAAAACTTTTTCAATTTCAATTTTACCTATTACAAAAATTATTCGATTGTACAGTACCCTTCCAAATTATTAGGAACACTTAAAATTTCTAAAAAAATTTCATTTTTCAAAGTGTCATAACTTTTTCAAAAATGAATCAATTTTCATAAAAATTTCAGGATACCATGTTCAGGTCTTCTACTTTCACCTGAAAATTACTAATTTGATTTATCTCAATTTTTTGTAAAAATTTGCGCATTTGAACAAAGAATTTTTTTTTAAAAAATGTCAAGTCTGACGAGTTGCTATTTTGTAACAAAATTTTTTGCATAAACATTATTATTTACACATTAAAGTACAAGTCATTAACTTTAAAAAGCGTTAAAGTAAATGACTTTATGATTTTTTTGACCGAGATATGAGATTTTGAAATTTTTTTGACATTTATAGTGAAAACGAAATTATTGTGAATTAGAAAATTATTTAGTATTTAGTATTGTTTTTTGCAACTTTCTTATTCGGATTAATTAAGTTTTTTTATTTAAAACAATATTACAAACAAGAACATTATTTGTAAATTTGCAATAACAATTTTGAAAAACGACTCAAGAAATTTTTTAGAAATTTAACTTTATTATAAAATTTAAAAACTTTTTTACAAAAACAAGTATAATAAGAAAAATCTTAATATTTTGTAACATGTCCCATTGCTTGTATAACTGCGTTTATTCTTCGCCGCATACTTTCAATACAAGGTTTTGCTTTTGCAATAATATCTATACTAAATATATACTAAATATTTTTCGAATTCACAATAGTTTCGTTTTCACTATAAATGACAAAAAATTTTCAAAATCTCATATCTCGGTCAAAAAAAATCGTTAATAATACCCTAATAATTTGGAAGGGTACTGTAGTTCTAAAACATAATTAGTAATGACACTAATATTTTTTATTATTATTTTTGGTGGACGAAATAATATCGATACTTCGCCAAACTATTATTGCCCCCAGTAATTCCTAATTAAATGTAGTATTAAATACTTCTGGTATTGCCGTTAAAGGTTATCTGTTCTATCACTTAACAAAGACTTATAACCTAAATTATAACCTAATATTTTACTAAGAGCAAATGAGCATTCCCATGTATGTGTAGCAAAAACGAGTTGAGTATAATCAAGGAGATGCATTCAGGGTAGTGATGGGATTCGAACACTCTACCTCCATGCTTTCATTTTAGAATGTTGGAACAACCTGATATGTAACATTTAAGTTATTGATTTAGTTCAAACTTGTTTTGGCATTTGCATATGTACAAATATGTTTTTTATAGTTTTAAAAGTTGGCAGATGTTAGCTTATATCTTACATAAAAGTGAAAACAACAAACAGAACAAAGTTAACGTGCGTTTACTAAATTAAATAGAAATCATCAAGCTGAACGTTTTTGCGTTTTCTCAAATTATACTCCTACTGTTAAAATAACCAACTATTTGGGGAAAAATTATTAAATCTTACCTCTTTCACTACCATAATAATAAAACCCTATTTTGTTGTTATCTTTACTAAAAATCATTACCAATGCGTTAGGGTAAATATTACCGTAATTTTTATTATTCCCATAGATCCGGAAAACACTGTAAGCTTTGTTAGTTTTGACCATATTTTTTTTATCCGTGTAAGTTTAACACAGTTATTCTTTTTCTGGTTTACTTAAAAAGTTACAACTACAAAGTTTCTAGCTACAACTTAATAAGCATACGTTGAAGAGCTTGGTACACACAATCCGTTTGATTCTATCAGCAAACATCATCATTTATGTGGGAATAAAGATTTAAGGAATTTAAATAGAAAATCCACTGACGTGAGGGAAATTTACTAATTCAGCAAAGTGGCAACAGAATTACAATTCAGGAGAAAATGAATCTAAGAAGGAAATCTAAGTTAGGAAGTTCATATTTGTCTAGATCTCAGGTGGCTGCATAAAAGATTACGCTACAAAAAATGAAATTCGAAACCTGAATTGAATGAGTAGTTTTAGATTGAGAGTAATGAGCAAAATAAAAATCGGAACCTTTGTTACTTTTGACCTAGGTAACGGATTTTCACATGTCATCTAAATATTTCATGAAGATAAACTTTGAATATAAACTAATCAATCTATGTGAACAATATTTCCGTTAAGAAATAAGATTTTATTTGAATTAACATAAGCTATAAGCACAATAAGGAAGTATATTACATGATTAAAAGCATCATTCGATCCAAAATTTTATATATGCCTAAGATTGAATTAATTATTTCCACCCATAATTATTTCCACCTCAGTCGCATCAACTCAAAAGATTACTAAAAGACATATTTAGTTTTTATTTGTGATCGAAAAACAAAAAGCCGAACAATTAATAAAACACAATTACTGAACAGTAAAAAATGCGAAAAACGATTACATTTTTTTTTAAAGTTTAATTAGTTATAACTTAAAATATAATATTGATTCCTGATAGGCATTGGTGTACAATAATTCACAAATAATTTCGATTTGATAAAATTCTATAAAGAGGGGGAAAAAACCAACAATAGATATTTATATTTTTGAAACACTTTATCTTATTTGCGAAATAACTTAGTTATGTCATTATTTAGTTTTTATTTATGATCGAAAAACAAAAAGCCGAACAATTAATAAAACACAATTACTGAACAGTAAAAAATGCGAAAAACATTTACATTTTTTTTTAAAGTTTAATTAGTTATAACTTAAAATATAATATTGATTCCTGATAGGCATTGGTGTACAATAATTCACAAATAATTTCGATTTGATTAAATTCTATAAAGAGGGGGAAAAACCAACAATAGATATTTATATTTTTGAAACATTTTATCTTATTTGCGAAATAACTTAGTTATGCCATTGTTTCTAAGAAATGGAAAATAAACTTAAAACCAACTTATCTCACTAAACAATCACTATTTTAAATTTCGATAATATATGAGTTCCCGTAGTTTTTCGCCTTTATTCTCATTTGATAAATTTGTTTCTTTACAGAAAGAAAATACATGCATATATTCGGAAGAAATATCTCATTTTAATAATTTAATTATTATTTTAAGAAAAATCTATTTACATAAAATTCCTTTGGAAATAGAATATGATTAGAAAATACACATTATTCAAAGGATAACAAGAATTTATGCCTGGGCGAAATTCTTTAAAAATGCAAAACTTGGTTTCATTTAAAAGAAGAAATGCTTAAACAAAGTGCAAAAATTCATGATTCAAATTTAAAATTTCTTTATAAATTATTATATTTTTATCTGGCTATTTCAATTAATATTGTTACCCTTAGATTGATCTAGAAAATAAATTTTATGCAAATGATGAAATTATATGAAAAAAGTTTTTTCATAATCCGATTAAGTAATGATACTCTAAAGGATGTGCTAAATTAATAATAATTAATCAGGATACTTTTTATTATAATATAAATTTTTATCTTTCGAAAATATAATGTCTTATAATTTCATCTTTATTTCATTAAAGTTTCACCTAAATGAAGATTAATTATGGGAATTTTCAAAATAGACTACTAAACACCTTCTTTTTAAGGGTTCATACACTTAAAACGTCGGGTTCTTTTTAGGTTTAAAACACGTCGTTTTAACTTTTGGAATCTTTAGTAATAACAGCAGTTACAAAGTTCAGCAATTAATGGCGCAGTTATTCGCTAAAAAACTATTAAACAATGTTTTTTTTTAAAAAAACACCATTTGCAACAAGGATGATCAGTCTATGAAAAACATTATAGACCCATGTAGTTATCGAATATATAAAAGTCTGATGAATAACATAAAAAAATTAGAGACTTTCTTCATTTAGAAGCTCCATCTGTATACTAGCTTTATAACTATTACTGTTACTTTTTTAAGAAATGAATTTATATTTTGCGAAGCAGAACGCAGTTTACCTTAGTTTTCTCTCTATTCTTTTCCATGCTTCAATTAGTCATTTATTTCTCATTAGTTATTTATTAGTCATTAGTACAATTATCCGACTTCAGTACACTTTGGATTTCTCATACGTGTAATTAGCTTAAAAAATAAAATATTATTGTCAGCGTATACTATGGAAACTATAGTTTGATCCAATAGTACTTATTAAAAACTAGGAATTTTACATACTGTTATGTATAAAAAAATACTATGGATTTGCTTATATATAACAGATAAAAATCCAAAGACTATAACTTTAAAATAAACACTAAATAACAACGTGTTGAAAAGAAATACTAAACCCTGAACGACAAAGCTACTTTAAAAGAAGAATTTCGAGCCGCTTTTTGTAGCCATCCAGGAGAGAAAAAAAATACCGAAAACACGCACTGTTGGCAATGAAATTCTCGTTTGCTCCAGTCGTGCACGCGCTAAACCCTGTATCGGAATATATATAAAGAAATTCATAAAGATGCATTTTTCTTTCGTAATAATGGCATCCTGCGTTTCATAACACCTCAGAATTCCGTTAAGTATAAAATATCTTACCATTTTCTGAGTTTCCACAGCAATACGCGAATAACGTATAGCTCAACAAAAGTAAAAACCATTTTCGTTTCTTCATACTCATTTTCTATGCTTGACTGTTCAATTTCTATTACATGGCTGGGATTGAGATGTTTGTACCTGCAAAAAAAAAAAACATGATTTTAAAAGTCAATGAAGGGAACAAATTTGCGGACATTTATGAAATATCCAAGTTTTTTTTACACTTCTTTAAATAAAACTTTCACTTTTGACGATTCCACAATTTTTGAGCTGTATTTCGTTAATTCTGATGGTCATTTCGTCACGAAATCACGTGATTTGTGACAAAACACAAACTCTCTAAGGTATTACGAAAATGTTTCCTTTCCTTGAAACCTTATCTTAGTGCACTGTGGGAGATTATTAACTATAAAAAGAAAACTAGGATGACGACTAGATAATCGAAAATAAAGTGACGAAGGGTGTTGAACTGAGAAGTTCTGGCGTTCGAATCCCGCTTCAAGCTTGGACGTGACGTATCTCTATGTTCTGCCTATCCTTCTTATGTTATTTGGGCGACACTGATCTATCAATATGGTGCTTACGATAAAGTGATTATTTGAAAGGTTAGATACTTTAGACACAACGAGTGCTTCTTTTTTTATAGCAGAATTGAATGGTGAAAAAAGTTTTTTTTAATTTTGACAATTCATTTTCTTGAAGAAGTGACGATAGATATTTCATCCCTTTGGCGAAAGGTTTGCTGAGAGCATATACCAGGAAACGGTTTCATCAGAAGCGAAGAAAGTTTCGTGATTTTTTTAGTATCCATTTTGTGCAGTGAATGTACATTAATTTGCTAACATCGTGTTGGACAGTTTTTTGTTCTGGACATAACTCGCAATGCGTAGTTAAGAAAATGGATACAACGCGAAATGATAGTTTAAAAAAGTGGCCACAACTCAAAATGTGGTTTTTTAATGTTCAATCCAAATTCAACAATTAATTGAGAAATTTCATACTTACTTTTCTTTATTTTTTAAACACTAAGCATAATCATCACGGGGCAGAGTCCCGGATTTCGGGGTCAAGGTGGCTAGATATATTACTAATGTAATTTTTCAGGCATATCTTCTTATTCAATACAATAAACGAAAAAAGCTGTATTTAAAGGTTCTAAATTCGCTCAATGTCATTTTAAAACCAACAAGTTAAATTTATAGGCCCATCACAACCTTGTTAACCGAACTGCTAACTTATAATATCTCTTCAAAAATTAATTTTTTTTCTTTAAATCTATTATAAGTGATTTAGGTGAATGGATAATATAACATTGCGAATCTATTTAGATTAATTAGATTATTCTCTTAAAATAGAATAATTTTCATAAGAAAAGTTTGAAAAGCGGGATCAAGTGATATGCCCTCATTCTTAAACAGCTTATCTTCATTTTCTTAAACACTCAATTCAAACAGTGTTTATTTTCTTAAACACGTATTTTGAGTGTTAACTATTTTTGTAAACTCTCATTTTGTGTTGTATGCATTTTTTAAACGCATATTTCGAGCTGTGTCCATTTTTTAAACACTCATTTTACGCTAGATCAATTTTTTAGCACGGATTTTAAGCTGTGTCTATTTTTTAAGCGCGCACTTTAAGCTGTATTTATTTTCTCAAACACGCATTTTAAGCTGTGTACATTTTTCTTTCGTAAAAACAGATTTTGAGGTTGTGTCCATTTTTCAAACACGTATTTTGAGATGTTTACATTTTATTAAACACGTATTTTGAACTGCATCTATTTTCTTACGTATGTAGTTCAATCTGTGCCTATTTTTAGCACGTATTTTGAGATGTGTCTATTTTTAAACACGTGTTTTGAGCTGAGCTCGTATTTTTAAACAAAAATTTTTGCTGTGTCTATTTTTTTAAACTCGTGTTTTGAGCTGTGCTCATTTTTCAAACATGCATTTTAAGCTGTGTTCATTTTTTAAACGAGTATTTTGAGCTGTGTCCAGTTTTTTTTTTTTTAAACTCCTGTTTTGAGTTGTGCTCATTTTTTAAACAAGTATTTTTAGTTTTGTTCATTTTTTCAACTCTCATTTTGAGCCATGTCCTGAATAATATAAGCTCACCAATGATCGGCTGATAATGATTTGATCAAGTTAACTTTTAAGAACGATAACTATGATTTACCTGATAAAGAAATATACTCCGCTTTGATATCTGAAACAATTCAATGATTACAACAAACTTTAAAAACAAATTTGTGTAAGTATCGCGATAAGTTAGAATTCAGTCAAAAATAAACACTCCATTATTATCTTCAGAATCAAATGCATGTTTTCATTGCACTCAACTATGGCAATCTATTTGTTTATTAAAATTTCCTTGGATGTTTATTTAAAACTCTTTCCTAAATCTTTTAGATGTATGTTTAATCTTGAGTAGTATCAAACTCGAAAACAACGTAATTTGAAGTTAATCTAATTTAGATTTGATGACTAGTATCTAAAAAGATTTAAGATATTTGATATTTTTTTTCAAATTCAACAACAATAAAAAATAATTAACAATAAAAAAATAATATTGTCACATTTATTTAGTTCAACTTAGGGTACAAACAAAATAATAATAATAATAAATTGATAGGAAACAGCATTAGTAAATAAAAGTTTATTTTATTTCAATTTATTATTGCCCAACGTACTCTATCATTATTCCACCATGGATTATGATTGATAAGATACGGTTACCAGTAGATCACCGAAGTCAGGCATCACTAGCTGTGGGCAGTATGCGAGAAGGTGACTACTTTGATTAGCCTGCGAAGAAACGGAGGGTGTGCTATACAGGTCCTGCCGTTATTGCGTAATTTGCTCGACTCCTCTCGCAGGTTGTTGGGCTACTGAAATGGGGATGCCATCCCCTCTTCAGAGGATTGATTGAAAATTGTGATAACATATCTTCGGATCATCCTCACGATGTTTCTCTGACCGTTCCCAATGGACAATAGTGCGGCTCTCGAGCGATGTAAATAAATTAAAACTACTCGTGTTCATTTTGATACAATTAACCCTCATTTAAACGTTTTTTAAATACAATGAGGAAGAATAATATTATGCTTAACTATTATATAACATATATCAGGGGTCTGTCCAGACATTTTGTGGAAGGTCCGTTTTTGTAAAATTGTGAAAAAATTACTCGTAATTTGTGAATATAAAATAAACGTTAAGTCACATTCTTTCAACCAGGGCCCTGCTTTTGTGAATTTGTGCAAATAGGATCCTGTTATTGCAAAAAAGTTTTTCAAGGAGTTTTTAAGTTTTAAAGACATACACGATTATGCTCAACAATGTAAAATTATAATTAAAAAAAATTAATTTTAAAAAATAAACAGCAATTGCTGCTACTAAATTAGCGATGCAACATATAAATATCTGATATTTAGCCTATACTGCTGAACGCAGAATATTCATTTCGGACGAATAAAGGAAGAAGCTTCAGCGGAAGACAAAACTTAGTTCGTTTACATTTGTCTCCCCCCCCCACCTGGAAAGATTTTATTCGATCAACAAAACAATAATGAAGATAAACAAATCTGTGAAGGGTCCGTTAACGGACCCAAATTTCTTCTAAACAGACCCCTGTATATATATACATATATATATATATATATATATATATAATATATATATATATATATATAATATATATATATATATATATATATATATATATATATATATATATATATATATATATATATATATATATATATATATATATATATATATATATATATATATATATATATATATATATATATATATATATATATATATATATATATAAATATATATATATATAAGAAAAATTATTTTTTAAAAAAAAAATAGTCCATGCCGAAATAAAACATAAAACTATGTAACTTCTGTAGTTTGTCGAAGTTTTGCTTGAGCACAACTTTAATGATATTCTTCTTATAAAAATAAATAGACTAGTAGTTTTTTGTTTCTCATTTGAAGAACTTTTTTAAAAAAGATTTCGTTTTTCCAATTAATACGACACTACACATATTTTCTGCACATTTATGCATAATACATGATATTTAAGCTAACTATGAACTTTTGGACATGAATTTTTAAAAAATAATAATTATTATAAATATTGACCCTTTTTTCAAATAAAAGTTTTTGTTGAGATTCTTCTCATTCAATAAAACCAAATATTTTTCTAAGTTTCTGTTTAGAAGTATATTCTTTGATCTGACGTTCTTGTGTTTACGCTGTTTAACTACATTTCATGTCCATGCATTCTTGCATAATCACCTTTCTGAAAAAAGACCACGTGAATAAGCATTAATCTTATTTGATATATTTTAAGAAAAAAAAACTGCAATAGGCACTTATCCGGCATTTTTTTTAAAAAAAATTTACATCTTGCTCGGAGCAAAGTAATTCTGGTAAAATTACCGTACAGTATGGTATTGAAATTTCTGGTAGAGTAACATAATTCTAGTTTTTAAAAAAAACGTAACTTTACCGAATTTAATCAATTAATTTGTTATTTTTTTCGTTCATATGGAAAGGCTTACCGCAAGCTCTGGTATTTAAAATTATAATGCTTTTTACCAGTACAGAACAGAAAAATAAGTTTAATCGACAAAATATTTTTTATGCCATGTTTTAAGGAATCATGACAAAATTTCCAAATTTTACCATATTTTATCACATATTGTAAAATTACAATTTATGGTTAGTTTTACCGAAATCATTACCAAAGCGTCTTCCCATAGAGTGACGAACACGGTTAAATTTTACCATATTCTGGTAATTTTGACTATACATTTTTCTCACTGTGTTGTCTTTCTTGGAACAAAAACCGGATGTAATTTAAATGATAGTATTCTTTTTCAATTTTCACGATTCAGAAAAATTGAGTTTCTCAAATAGTTCAGTTCACATTTTCATTTCAATGGATTCAATTCACATTTTTTTGTAGTAAAATTTTCCCAAATTTTTCCAGTACAAATTCAGTTTCTTACATTTAAAACAGTTTGATTATAAATGAAAATGTTATAGGTCGCCACAAACCTCAGTTCCTTTATCAAACTGAGTGAAATTGATTGTATAATTCGAATAATTCTATAATTCGGTAAAAATATGAGGGAAATTTTGCGAAGATATGGAGTAAAGAATGAAACCATTTAATCACAAACATAGTTAATTTTTACGAGGATTTTGAAAGTAAAGATACTTTTTCAATAACAGCTAAGAAAAAGTTCCTGTCAGTTCATTGCCAAAGTTGAACGTTTCACTTTTCCCTCGATGTCACTCCTTTATTTCATAGTCCAACTTCTTAGAGCAACAGCGTCTTTATATTGCCTGCCACATTTCAGAATCCGCCAGGTGTAAAGGGCGCCCTATACTATATTTTCTTTTGTAAAAGGTAGCGTTTGCAAAAGGCCATGAAAAAAGTTATACACTAGGCATATAATTCAAAATAAATGCAAAGACTTGCTCGCAATCGGAGTTTGCTTGTTGCGCGACAACGCTCGTCCTCACATATCCCTTCAAACCAAAGCACTACACAAAAGTTTCACATGGAAAATTTTAGACCATCCGCCTTACAGTCCTGACCCTGCACTTAACGACTGTCACTTATTCCTTTACCTGAAAAAAACATGCATCAGGGTGGAACTTTCACGACAATGGTGAGATTAAAACTGAAGCTCAAATGTGGTACCGACGACAGGTGTCAAAGTTATATGACTGGGTAATACAAAATCTTGCACCCAGACTTAACAAACGCTTTAATAACTACGTCAAAAAATAAGGCATGTACCTGGAAGTTATGTACATTTAATATTTTTTCAAGTGAGCATGCAGCATTGTATCTGTACTTCTCGAAAACGCCTCGTAAATAAGAAAACTGTGGAGTTAAATTGAGAATATGACAAACATAAAACACAATGTAAAGTTTTTTATTTCTAAATCAATTTTCAAATTTGTTTAATTTTCAAACGTTTAAAAATGTTTGCGACCTGATCACACTAACTATTTTAATACACAATTAATTTAACAATTTTTACGTAATGTGCGAGGAAAAAACAATCACAAAATGTTACACAAGTTCAGGAATAATACTGAAAATGTCAGAAATTACTGATTAAGTTCTGCAATATCAGTAATTTAATGAATCATAACTGAGAAAAAGGAGCAATTTATAGTAACAGCAAATATTTTTCCTCTTTTTAGAAAAAAAATATTACATTTACCACAGCAAAAGTTTATATCACCTGTCATCCGCATTCAAATGAATACTGTAAGCTTGACTTCTCAAACGCTGGCATTTTTGTCAAAAAGACAAAAATACTATTCCCAGATGGCACAATGTCAAAAGAGGTTTATCGATAAAAAATTGAAAATATAGTAAGCAACTTCTTTATACTGAATATTTATAGAGATCTTGTTGTCAAGTACGTTAGGATTATTAAATCATATCTAGTCAGATATTTTTTATAAATGGCAGTATAGCTCTCACACATTTTAAAGCTGCATTTTGAAAGAATTGAACTTATTTTAAAAATTTTTACTTTAAAACAAAATTTGATTTTAAATTATATAATATAAAATTTCCAAGCTATCTTTTTAGGCTGATTTGAACAGCTGACAGATTAATGTTAAAAAAAAAAAAAACTCTTGATTAATTTTTGATTGTTAGGGCAAAATCCATAAGCAAAAACAAAGTTTTTTAATTTTGTCTAAATTCCATATAGCAACTTTACAAACCTGTATCACTAGCTGCACTGAGAAAAAGTATCGTTAAAACTACCAGAATAAGGTAAAGTTTATCCATTTTTCTGGCTCTATGACAAAACCAAAATGTTCGATAATTTTGAATGAAGCGCTTTGGTAATGATTTTTATAAAATTAACAATGAAACATGGGATAAAATTTGGTTGGTTGGGCTAAAATAGGGTTAGTTTTTCCTGATATTTAAGAGCATGGCATAAAAACCATTTATTTGATTAAATTTACTTTTTAGCTTTGTATTTTTTTTTTTTTCTAAATGTGTGGTACTACGAACTATAATTTTAAAAACCAGAATTTTGGCAAGCCTTTCTATAAGAATGGAAAAATTACCTAATTAATAAATTAGATACCATATATTTTGGTTTGTAATATCAGAATTATGAGTTTTTTTAACAGACATATCATTATCATTGAGTACAATATCATTATCGTAGAGTACTCAGTGTAGATTTTGAAAATTTTCTATTCGATCAATGATAAAAACTTAAGAAACTGTCTGATTGAAGCTAATACAGAACTAAGCATTGACAATAAAATAATTTATAATTAAGTCAACAATGTATAAATTAAATCATTAATAAATTGGAAACTAATATTTGTATATTCAATGCTCACTTTTGGCATTTAGTTAGTTCATTTTTATACTTCTTCGTTTCCGATTTTTCCATCCTTCTGCTTGCTTAAAAGGGTACTAAATAGCAAAATGTACTAGTGCATTTTGTTATTTAATTTTTTGTACTATTTAATGCTAATGAATCTAAGATTTAAAACACATTTGTTCAAAACTTTGAAGAAAATCCCTAAAAAAAGTAATAAAATCTGCAAGGAAACATGTGAAAAAAGATGAAGAGATTTACATTTTTTTATTTTTTTTTTTTAATTTTAAAAATTCTTAGTTTTTATATTCATATAAATAATCTATTTATATAATTAAAAAGGTATGTAATTAGAAAGCTATTTTTATACGAAATTATACTTGAATTGCGAAGGTTTTTCATGAGATAAAATTCATTACACCATTTAAATTCGATTACAAACGTTCAAATGCTCATTATTTTGTTTTCTTAACGAATTTTGTTAACTGTTAGATTAATATAATCTAATTTTAAGGCATTTTTATTCTTTTTACATATCAATAAGTTTGTTTTCTGTTTTTTTTTTCTTTCTTCTCAAACTCATTTTTAATTGTATTTTTATATTTTATTGATATAGATACATTATAAAGATTAATTTTTATCTTAGGATAATTATTCCTTATTTCGAAATATCACTACATAAAGAAAAGTGTCCTGAAGAGAATCTTTACGTTTTCCGATTAAAATATTTTTGTTTTATTTTATTTTCTAATTCTATTATTATTATTATTATAATATATATATATATATATATATATATATATATATATATATATATATATATAACAATAATATTTTAATTATAAAAATTTTATTTATTATTTTAAAGGATCATTTATTATATATTTAACAATTATTTAATATTATTATTTTTTTATAATAACGTAAACATCTGTGTAGTAAGTTACTTTGGAAATAGTCTATTTTGAGAATAGTTATTAGCAAATCTGCTCACTCCAGAAAAAAATAACCAAAAATGGAATTAAACTAATTCAGTTAATGCAATTATCTACTCTACCTTTAATTTTATAACTTCCATTTACCTTCTATAACCGTGAAAGTAAAAGAATTTTTAATGAAGTTGTTTCCGTAAACCTAATTTAATAATAATAATTAACGTCAGCTTAAAGAATTTTTTTGCAAGGAAAACACCTCACTTCATTTGCAAATTTATTTTCTCATAAGAAATAACGAAATTTATGGAGAAAAAAAAACAATCGTTAAATATTTAATACTTTGCAGCATTGTTTTATTAAAATGAAGTAATGACGTCATTCAAAATAAAAGCTAGCCTCTTTTGTGCAATTATTTTTTTCTTTTGGACTGTGTTGTTACAAATAAGTTATTAACTTCTTAATATTTGAAAACACATATCGTAGGAGTTTTGGTTTTATTTAAACACCAGGTGTTTTCTTCTAATGTAATTTACAAGAAAAGGCTTTGAAAACAATTATGAGGCATTTAATATGCAGTTTTAAGCGATACCTCATTACCGAACACAGCTTAATATTATTATTTGGATAATAAATATTTGTTAGCTTTAATAAGAACGCAACTTTAAAAGCATTAGAAAATGCAATTTAATTCTCTTTTTAAAATTAGAATTCATTTACTGTTTATAGTCACGGAATTGTAATTTTTTTTTTTGTTGTTGGCTCCATTTAGCACCATTTTTTTTTTCTTTTACATTTTGTAAAAATCTGTCCTTAAATAAGAATGAAAAAGAGTAGTTTCTTCAGTGAAACTATTTCCTTAAACGAGCTCGAAAAGAAAATTAAGTGAGAAACAAAATAAAAATTAATATGAAGAAGAAAAAAATTATGAACAGGAAGCAAAATGAAAGTAATAATCCATAGCAGGTTTCTGGGAATAATTACCTAACCCCTTTTAATTCATGCTGCTTAGCCTTGCAATTTGCATAATTGTAGAAGACTAAGAATGAAAAGAATTTTTCACGAAAAAAAAAAAATTATTTTTGAGTCTATTCAGCTTCGAGCAATAGTTTCTGAGGGAAAGCCTTTAATCATGGTTCTAAAAGTAAAATAATAAAAAAAAAAACTCAGTTATGGTATGCGATGAATTTAAGGAATGAGAATGAGGCATTTTAAAATTGCTTTTTTGTAAAGAAAGAAATGGAATCTTATTCTTAATTTTTCTTATCACTTAGTAAGTTTATTCAGTTTTTTTTTTTTTTTTTTTTTTTTTTACATTGTAACAATTTTTTTTACTTTCTATAATCGCTGTTCATTTGTTTGAAATTAAAAATTCATATTGGCTTCTGATTGGATACATTAAAAACTATGTGGTTCGTAAAGAATACAAAAAAAATTTCGTTTGTAATAAATGAATTTCTTCAGAAAGAAACTCCATCGGTTAGTTTTTCTAGAAATAGTTGTGAATTTAGTTTTTAATAAGTAATTTTAATTTCGTAAAGGGTCTTGTGATTCAAAAATGTAAGCTCGGTATTTTAGGCAAATAATGATTTATTTTAACACAACTTTAACTACAGTTTTTGTTTGTATAAAAAAGTTAGTTTTAATATATTATTAGCAATGTTCTATTTTTGAAAAATGAAACTTTTTAAAACAACAAACATTTTAATGGTTATGCATTTACATCAGAATTTTCAGAGAAAAAAGTTTGTTTTCACATTAATAAAAGATATTAAATGCATTCTAAAAACTGATAAAAAGAACTCAAACTTATAAATGTTTCAGGAATTCGGAACAAAAAATGAAATTGTATTTTTCTTTCTATATTAAATAAAAATAGTAAGAGCAGCTAACGTCATTGTTTTGTCCTTTTTGTGTTACATTTTGCTTTATTGCGTTAAGCCAGTAATTAAAAAGTTGTGTCGAACATGTACACTGTGTACAATAAAATTTGAAAACTGATTTGGGAATGATCAATTGATAAATTTGTAATAAAAAATACCACGCGAGGGCTTTGTAGCACACAGAAGTTTAACAACAGGGCTTAAATTCGACGCGCTGAAAGACAAAAATTTTAGTTTAAGAGCTTGAGACGAGTTTTTTCTGCTTCGGAATTTCAATTTATTTTAAAATGTCTGTCATATTAAATGCAATTTGTTTTGCGAATTTTTCTCTTTTTCTTTTGATTAAAATAATGATTTTTTTTTTAATTTAATGGTGTAAAATTTATTTATCTCACTCGAGATCTTCAGTTTATAAGTTCACCCCGAAAGTAATAAAAAAAGTCGAAAGCAACAGAAAGAGAGAGAAGAAAGCCTAGATGTTACGAGATATAAATAAAAAGCAATTTAAATTATAAAAAATTAAAAAATACAAAGAAAATTGTTTTAACAGTACACATGCTTTATGTTTCTCAATGTAGATTTTTTTTATTCATAATAAGAGCTCACAAACACACAAATCAAATTTTTTAATTAATATTATTAGTCATGAAGATTGTCTAATTTTTCCTTGCACATGCTCTTTAGGGTGTCGGTACGCTAACACATCTCCGACATAGATTCACAAAGTGATTCTCATTCATAGATCAAAATTCGCCTTTTAAATGTTTAAAATCTTTTAAATTTCTAATAGCTTTTACTAAAAATAACTTCAACTTACACTAAATCAACAAAAAATATTTAAGAGGCTGAATTGAGGCATTTTTACCTATTTTTTTTTACAAAAATAGAGTATTTTTTAGATCCGGAAAAGAACATAATGCATGTCTCTCTACCCAAAACTCATCTACTCGTGATCCCAACTCACATTCGTACTCGTTTTGGAGAAACTACATTTTCTTTGTAGTTAACTACAACTACTTTATTACAATTTTCGTTAACTACAACTACTTTTTTAAATGTAGTGACTACAAACTACTTTTGAAATGTAATCACTACTTTTAAAAAACAAATTTAGCTGGAGAACTTAATTTTCACCAATATTCAAAATGATTTTGAATAAAAATTTATCTTGGTTAAATATGAGGAGATATTAAAAAGTTTTATTTCATATTTACATGAAATAGTTTTCTTATTTTAGTAAAAAATTTGTTCCTTAAACTTTCAAAAACTCTGTGCTTTTCTTGACAGTGAATCTAAGAAATGCTAGGAAATTATCAAATATTTGTGATTTAAATGATCAATGCTTTTTTATATCCTCCAAGAAATAAAGAACAATGAAAAAAACAACAAAAAAACGGACCACCCTGAATAGTTTTTGATCTAATGATTGGATCTTCACGCTCTAGAACTCAATCTTAATGGTTTGAGGGGGTAACCACAAATATGCTAATTAATTAATGCAGACGATATTTTAAGTTACGAAGTCAGACACAAAAGCGTACTTTATAGTTCCTGTGAAAGCTGACCAGGTGGCCGAGTGGTTAGCGTGCCTGACTGCGGAGCCGCTGGTTGCGGGTTCAAATCCTGCTCAGGGCGTGGCTGTTTCTTTCTCTCTCTTTGTGTTCTATGTCCTTATTCCTTTGTGTGTGAATGTGACCCGCCCTATAAACGGGTTTGTGGTAGTGTGACGTGGGCGACGCTGCTCCACCGCCGTGGTTTCGCCACAGGTGCCCACTGGGTAACGAAAAGAGAGTAAGCAGTTCTGGCATTTTCTGTGGTCAATGGATCTTCGTCCCAAATGCCCGCCATTTAAAAAATAAAAATAAAGTTCCTGTGAAATCGAATTTTAAAAAAGTCAGATATTTGAAATTCGATTTCTCATGAACAACTTGACCGATTTCGCACCGATTTTTATCAGACGTAGATCTTATTAACACTCGGCCACAGAGGCATTCTCATTGCGTACGTTGACGGGTTCGCGAAGGACTTGCATCAAGCAGATTCAGTTGCGTTTGAACTTTGCTTCCTTATTTAACTCAAATTAAAAGTAGTTGCCATGAATCGCGATAAACTACCCTGTTTTTTTTTTTTTTTTTTTTTTTTTTTTTTAACGCTACTCACTACACTATTTCTTTTAAAAAGCAGCGCATTACACTACAAACTACGAGGAAAAGTAACGACAACAGTAGTTTCGCTACTTGCAGTGCGTTGCATACGACTACTGGGTAAAAAAAAAACCGAACTCAATTAAGTTTTCTGAAAATTCTGTTCATAAATTCGGAAATCATTATTCTTAACTCTGAGAAAGTACAAAGATCTGAGTAAATGACTAGCATATGTATTTTGTAACATACAGCACAGTATTTGCTTCTTTTAAAAGATTTTGTCGTTCGGTACAAAATGTATAACTTTCAAAAGAAAACTAAATCCACTGGTTATATTGAATTTCCGAAATACCTCTGGGATATATTTTTTTTTTTTAAATAATTACTAAATAATACACTTGGCAACTGACTAAAGTTAATGTAGCTTCGATGAAAAGATTTATTCCAAAATTCTTCTGAATTTAAAATGAATTTCAAATAACGTTATACAACATCTCACAGAATAGCTAATAAGCTAACGGTATATGGAATTTTTTGTTCTAACATACTCTAAGAAGAGAGGAGTACAATTAGTTGTTAATCAACTGACGACCCG
Source organism: Parasteatoda lunata (assembly GCA_949128135.1). Lineage (NCBI taxonomy): Eukaryota > Metazoa > Arthropoda > Arachnida > Araneae > Theridiidae > Parasteatoda > Parasteatoda lunata. Next base: position 92,297,354 of record OX421972.1, on the reverse strand, counting down.
GAAACTGTCTAATATTTCAAAGCTTTAATGTCATCCCAATGCAAAAAAAATAAAATTAATAAATAAAATTATGTCGTAATAGGTAATAAATCTGTTTACAAGAGAGTTCTATACTTTTCAGCTCCAAATAAAGGCCTTTTTGTTTAGAAACATTATATTGAAAATAACTTATATGAGCGATTCTACAAATAAACGCCAATTAGGCGGCCAAAAAAAAATCTACATGACTTTTCTTCTTTTTTACACCCTAAAAAGGCAAGAAAAAATCGTGAACATGAAATTTTTTCTTTGTGACATACTTTAAATGTGACATACTCTTTCTGACATACTCCGATAAATCTAAACCGATTTTTACATAAATATGATATTATTATAAAGTCTCTCTAAAATGTATTTATGGAGATTTCATACTATAAGTTTATATTTTAGTATAAAAATTGGCGTTCATTTGTAGAATTGCTCCTACGAGCAATTCTACAAATAAACGCAAATTAGGCGGTTAAACAAAAACAAAACAAAAAAATTGGGGGGGGGCACGCTATTTCTACATGAATTTTCTTCTTTTTTATTCCCTAAAAAAGCAAGAAAGAATATTGAACATGAAATTTTTTCTTTGTGACATACTTTAAATGACAAAATACCAATTTTAAATTTTTCCCGATTTTTTCAATTTACGAACTTCGATTACATTTTTTTATTTTTGTTTTTTATACTAAAATATAATCTTATAGTATGAAATCTCTATAAATACATTTTAGAAAGACATTATAATAATATTATATTTATGTAAAAATCGTTTTATCTGAATAAATGGCTCAGATTTATCTGAGTATGTCAGAAAGAGTATGTCACATTTAAAGTATGTCACAAAGAAAAAATTTCATGTTCACGATTTTTTCTTGCCTTTTTAGAGTGTAAAAAAGAAGAAAATTCATGTAGAAATAGTGTGCCCCCCCCCCCCAAAAAAAAAAATTTTTTTTTTGGCCGCCTAATTGGCGTTTATTTATAGAATTGCTCATATGTGGAATCAAGCTGATGGAACAGAACATTACATCTTTGTATACATTTCTAAAATTAAGGAGAAATTGCATTAACTGATAAAATTAAATTAAATGATTTTTATTCTAATGAATTTTGAAATATTTGGTCCATGGAATTAAGCATACGAAACAGAACATTCTCCATTGTTCACAATTTTAAAAATAAAGTTTAGTTATTTTGAAGTAGCGTTTAAAAATTAAGTTGAAATGGGTCTATTGAATTAAAAAAATATTTGAAGTATAAAAATTAAGCACATGGCATAGAACATTGAACTCTTTGATTTCTAAAAGTAGAAGAGCAGTCATTTTAGGAAACGTTTCAAAAGAATGAAAATTAGTTGACTTCATTCAAATATTTGATAAATGAAATAACGCTCATGGTAAGGATTTATGCTGTCATTCAACATCTCATTATGTCTTGTAATTATCATATCAAGACTGTCAGTTACTAGTGAATTTTTTGTATACACGCAACTCTTTAATTCTATTTATTCAGTAATTAAATTCTCTCATCATAAACAGACAATAGTTTATAGAATTAGTTAGAATCCTGCTGAGAGAGAAAAGTTTTGTTAAGTTTCCAAGAGAACTTTTAGAATATTAAAACCTTTTTGTGAAAAATATAATATAGTTAAGTAATTGAGTAATATTTAATATTCAAAAATGCTACTAAGTTAAGCACTGCTCAAATATTTTTTAATTTTACCTTGCAATATAAAATTTAAATACTTTTTTAAAACTCACTTTCTCAAAAACTATTGGATCGATTTCACTCAAATTTTTTTCAATTATATTTTTGCATGTAAAATTAAATTTTTTAAAAAGATGCAAAAAATTTCATACCTTACAAAACAAAATTTTTGTAACTATTAAATGAAATAATAAAAAAAAAACAATAAATATTTAATAAAAGTCATTTTTTACGTGGATTTTTGTTTGATTAAACGAATCTAATAATTCTGTTCAAAAAATTTTCAATTCACTTAAAAAATTTCTAAAGACATTGGGAAATACGCAAAAATTAAAATTAACGTTAAAAGGTTTGCACTTTGAACTGCTGACCAAACTATTGGGACCATATTTCCCAGATTGCGACAACACTTTATATTCTGGGAGTCAGAAATCTGAGTTCGTGAAAAAAAGGAATGTTTATTTCGAGAAAGTACTTTTTTTGTATCGGATTTCGTAACTTAATATATTGTCTCCACTAATTATTTAGCATATCTGAATTCACTGCCTCAAACCATTAAGATTGAGACCTAGAAAGAGAAAATCCAATCATTAGATCAAAAGTTAGTCAGGGTGTACGGTATTTTTTAAACAATAAAGTCCGATCTTATAAATCCAGAGTTATTGATTTCTTATGGGAAATGGGAGAGTTTTGTAACAACGACGGGGGAGATTTAGAGTAGATCAGGCACCATTTTGTGCATTGTCTTCGGTCGGCTGGGAACGAACACGTAACCCCTTAGACATGGATCCAACGCCCTACCAACATGGCTGTCCATGCCTTGACATTTTTATGAAAATATCTATAAAATTGTGATCTCAGTAATATTGCTTTTCAAGCTTGCCTGTAAAGCTTATAAAATTCTAATCGAAAGATCCAGTCGAAAATTTGCACTATTATAATGTGAGTCATTATTAAAGTATCAGTTCTTACTAGAAACTACGAGCTAGACTTTATATATACATCTTATGGTCTATATATACATTAATGTTACTACACTGTAAAAAATTTAGGATCAAATTACTGTAAAAAGTACCTGCTCTCAGGTGCCGGTACTTTTTACAGTAAAATTCATTTTCATCGGAACATGTTACGAAACAAAAAGCCTGATATACCGTAATTTTTACAGTAATAATTACCGTAAAATAACTAAATCACTCTAATTAAATTAATATTACAGTAAAAATCACAGTAAAATATTATACAATTTACAGTACAGTTTAGCCGGTAAAAATAGACTTTACGAATGATGCCTTCAAAGCGCTGGTACTTTATACCATAATTTGATCCGTAATTGTTTACAGTTTAACAGTTAAGGAGTTGCATTTTTTTTCACATTAAAGTTACAGTTATTTGCTTGTATTTATGTTCACATTGGACATTATTGCAGGTTAAAAAACCATTAGCCTATGGAAAGAGCCTGCTTGCATCCAAATGTACAACAAATGGATGCCGAGTTCAAAGCAAAAACGTATATCAACATCGACAACTCTTAAAACAAATTTTCACAGCCATTTTTTATTTTTTTAATTTTTTTTTTTTTTGCTTGCTTTTTTTAAATTGCGTGAAATGAGAAAAATAAAGTTTATAAATAATCATTTAACAAGTAATAAGAATTTATAAAAATAATAACTAAAAATCGTCAAAAAATAGACGTCTTTCTTTTCGCATTTAAAGAAACTGATAATAGAACAATAAGTATTGCATCTCGCAGGCGTAAATTTTTACGAAAGGTTTTCCTCCGGATACGAAACGGAAAGCCAAGAAATCAACCGCTATTACAGGAAAACGATTATTTTGGCACTATAACTCTTAATTAAACGGCAGCGTTAATTCATTATAAGAAAGAAAACAATCGGGAATACATGTTTATTATGATTTGCAATTCATTTTTATGTAAATAGAGACAAAAAATGGAATCTTAAAAAATATTACATGTAAAACTGTTAAATCCAAGCGTAAATTTTATTGCATAGGAATTTTCTCTTCTCAAAAATATAATGTACTCTTATTTTACTAAAACTTATCGAGACTCTTCATTTAGCCCACACAAATTTTGTCAAAAAGTTCTTCCTCCGCACACGAAACTGGAAGACAAAGAAGCTAACTGAAAGAAGTGAAAACGATTGCTTTGGCACATTAACTCGAAATTAAAAGGCAGCGTTTGGTGCATTTTAAGAAAAGAAAATTCATGGAAATAAATATTTATTTGAATTTTTAATACAAAATAATTACTTTAAAACCAGCTGTTAAATCCGAAAGACAGTTATATTTTAAGTTGCGAAAGAATTTTCTCATTTCGAAATTACGTAGGATTCTCATTTTACTACTAACGGTGGAGTTCGGTGAGTTTTATGAAAGAACAAATATATGGAAAAAAATCTTTACTCTGATTTTAAATGCCTCTTTCTAATCAATAAAAGCAAAAGTTTAAATCATTTAAAAATAAATCTATCAAAACTGGTTGTTAAATAAGAAACAATAATTTAGCTGCAATAGATTTTTCCCAACCAAAATGAGTCCAACGAGTTTAGTGGAAAGTGAAATTTTTTAATGAGCTCGCGTGATAGTCCAGTAAGATTAGACATTTTCTTTGGAAAAATTAATACCCAAGCTTTTGTTTCAGTGTAAACTTTGCTTTTTTCTAATGAATGATAGTTGAAAACTCCCCTATTCTCCCTGTGTGCTGCTCTGAGTGAATTAGGGGTGATTTGCGACGAGAATTGAATTTCCTCTTTATTGTAGAATTTTTTTTAGGCTATATGTCCGTTTGTCTCTGAATCGGAGCGTGAAATTCAATTTGGAAACAATGTTTCACTTGCATGTCTAGAAGAAATTTGATTTCTTCTTTCAAATCCCTCCCCCCTTTTCTTCAAAAAATAGGAAGGCGTAAAATATCTTAATGGGTTAGAGTCCTCTTGCCATCAGGCCAACTGTGGGTGAATTTCATGGTTTTCCACACTATGAAACGCAAATGCTTGTTAGTTTCCTCAATATGTCCTCCACGAAGGCAAATTTTTTCTAATACTTGATCCAGGAGTTTCCGTGTCTTCTGGATTGGGTTCAGAATTACAAGGCTACATTGGTAGTCGTAAACTCAAAAATACTAATAATAAAATTAAACGTTAAGTTGCAAGTTTCAATTCAATGGGAAATAGTAAGTCTAAATAAATAATCTTTGTAATATCAGAAGTATTTATTTACGGGACTGTTTTTGTAGATCACATGATAAAGTGGCTCTTTCATTACAGCAGTTTCGGGTAAAGCTGTTGATGATAAATGCTATTAATTAATTAACTTATTACAAAGATTTGCTTCGAGAACAAAAAATTAATGTTCGATTTTTTTACAGAGCTGATAAAAAGATTTGCTGTTTCAGAGAGGAGAGTATATTTTTCGAGAAATGTTCCTTCCGTTACATATGATTTTTATTTTTTATGTAGCATATCTTTTGTTATCGATTATGCAAAGACAAATATGTGTCGTTTATTGAAATTATATGGTGTCTTATTTCATTTAAAAGATTAAAAATTGTCAGTTCAATGAAATGTAATTGTCGCAAAATATTATTTTCGGAAACTTCTGAGAACTATTTAGATTAGCATAAAATAATTTTACAGAACTTATAAATAACTCAAAGAGGCTATAAAAACCACACATGTTGAATAAGCTAGCTGTATGGTGATTAAAATATTTTCCACACTCATTATGAAATATGCGGTGTTCTATAATGACCACCTTATAAATAACTCAAAGAGGATATAAAAACCAAACATGTTGAATAAGCTAGCTGTATGGTGATTAAAATATTTTCCACACTCATTATGAAATATGCGGTGTTCTATAATGACCACCTTCAATGAATATTTTTTAAATCCTTATCAAGAATCAAATCTGAAAAAGTATGTATACTCGATATGGATCTCAAATTAATATTATTCAAAGGAAGAACAAAACACTACCGAAATCCGTTGCATCACTCGTTAGAAAGCCGAGATGGAAAAAACCAAAACCAGTTTGATTGCCTACTGAAGATTGAGGTATTTCTTATAATCACTTTTCATCTCACTAATGACCATTGTCACATGATTAACACTGCTAACGTTCTATTAAAATATATTCCCTACTCATTACGGAATAGGCGGTGTTCTATAATGACCACCTTCAATAAATAATTTTTGAATCCTTATTAAGAATCAAATCTAAAAAAGTATACTCGATATGGATCTTAAATTAATATTTAATCAAAGAAAGAACAAAACACTACCGAAATTATCAATCGTTCGAAAGCCGAGATGGAAAAAACCAAAACCAGTTTGATTGCCTACTGAAGATTGGGGTATTTATTACAATCACTTTTCAACTCCTCTATTTTTGTTCAGGCAATGAAAACACATTATAAGTAGTTGAAGTAATTAAGTCATTAAGAGCACTGTGTTCTTTTATTTTTAAGTTTCCATAGTCTTAAAATTATAAGAAAAAGATGCTCGCATTTCAACTTATAACAATCAATTTTCAGAAAAAGTTGAGAAAAAAGAGACTATTTTCCTCTTCGTCCAGTTGGATAATGGAATGCAGGCCACTTTTAAAAATTGGAGGACTGAATGATCTGACAAGCAAGGAGAATATCAAATATATTTCCATTATATTTATCAGTTTTTTGCCAGCGGAATACAATAATTAATTTTCATAAAAGAGAAAATTTTTTAAAATATATTTTTTTTTATTATTATTATTCAGCTGAATCATTTAAATCTGGTCGGGTTTATTAAACCACTTTATCACAAATGCATAATTTTTAAATGATTCGAAAATGATATTTGTAATACTACTTACCCAAAAAAATCAAACGTAGTTATGATTAAGAAATAAAAACCCTTTTCGTCCAGTTGACGAGCGACACCCAATTTCTTCGACTGATGAATTCGGTATGTATTTAACCAACAGCTGTTTACAACTCAACTGAGTCCCATCCAACTCTTTTCCTAAGAACTTACTTAACCAAAAGCCGTTTGGGTCCTAATCTTGTTTACCGCGTGGAAGATTCTGTAAAAATAAGCCAACTCCTACTCACACCTTTAGTCTAACTTTTTTTTTTTTTTTACCATACCTTTTACTATCTTCTATCCATAAGCTTATCCTCTCTCTTTTGCTGGCAACCACTTATAATCGCTCTGTGTACTCTTAGCTCCACCTTCTTTTAGCCAATCTCTAGTTACCCCCCCCCCCTCATATCCCTTTTGAAAACTCATAGAAAAATTTTCACTTCAAATACCCCACCCCCAACGCACCCCCCGATACCCTTCATTTGACTGGTTTCAAGTTTATACCTGAAGAATAAAGAGGCTCTGCTTGTCTTTAAATAACATGAAACGAGAGAGCCAAGGAAAAAAAAAATAAACCCCCTCGTTACGCAAGACAGACAGGAATTGTTGTTATAAGGGGGCGGGGCAAAAAGCAACTAAGTTTGGGGGGACCATCACACAGTTATCCTTCACTACCCCCCGCCATTTAGATCTAGGATTTTTCCAGTTGCACCACCTCAGTCTTAAAAACTTTCCTTCTATAGGCCTTGCGTAAAAGTAGAGAAATATTCATTTAAGAGAATGTTCTACCTGCCATGCAGAAGGGGGCTCTAGATGTTTTTCCCACAATCCTTAATTTGCATTCGCTTTTAGGCGCGTGCACCGCGGTGCGCATTTTGCACGCGACGTGCGTTATATATACACTTTGATGGTGGGCTCCCACCCTCACCCCGTCACCTACCCCGAGGGTGGGGGGCCCCTCCGAAATCTAGTGCAGAATTAGGTATATGAGAAAAGAAGAGGGGAACACAAATAGAAGCAAAAGAATGTTCGCAGAATAATATGAATACCAAAATTTACTAAAACAAAACACCGAAAAAGAAGTAAAAGAAAAAAAAAAAGTCACATCTAATATTTTACCCCCTCCCTCACAAATATTTTTGCTGGAACGCTAAAAATCTCGGGTGAGCCCCTCTTCTTTCCTGAAAGTGAAATTTGCATTAAAATGCAAATGAAGATTTTTGGCTCTTACCCCTCTCCCCCCCCCTAAACCCCCCAACCCACTAATTCCATCCTTTTTTAGAACTTATGGCTTATGATTAACATATTCGCTCACCCTTACTTTCCTTCATTGCTTGATGGCATGGATGATGCCATCTCGCTCAGAAGAAAATCGGTTTTTAAAATCGTCCGCACCAATCCCTCCTCCGGGCAGTGGTGTGAAGAGATGGGGAGGCATGAAACGTTTAATCCTATTGGAAAATTTCTCACTTATGTTTACCAGATAAAGCACTTAAGGAAAAACGCATGCATCTTCATAGCAATAAATTCCTGACTGTGAAAATTTAGGAAAAGATTGACAGTTTGATGGAGAAAGTCTTTTTTTTTTTATAAATTTATTTTAATCTTGCTTTCGCTTTTGATAAGTTGGTTTCGGAAGAAGGGGTATCAAGCTCACATACTTCTTAATTTAATCCTAATAGAGATCAATATTAGATAAACGGTATTTGTTAGAAACTTTTTGCTTCAGAAACTTTACTTCTTCAGAGAGAACATCAGTTTAAGTGAGAGGATATGCAAATTATATATACTGAATTTTGATGGATAAAATATTTCATTTTATTTTAGTTCAAAAGCAAATCCAATGCCTTTTATAAAAGAAAAATAAGCTCCATCTGTTTTATTTTAAATCATATAATTATGCTCACGTCATGAATATATATGAAATATAGCACACATGCGCTTAGAAAATATATTTTTTGCTCATTACTTCACCAATATTAGTTTTAGATTTTTGCTGAAATTTAAACTAAATTATCACATTAATATATTATTTTTAATAAATGTTTTATCGATTTCAATATACAGTCGGCAGTGTTTAGTCCGACATCCTATCACAACGATTCGCCCCTTATAACGAAACATATTTTTCATACTATTTTCATTATTTTGTATCAATGGGGGTCAAAATAAGTGAAAAACATTATATTTAGCACTTTAATAGTTCATGGTTATGCAATACAGCATGAAACCCCTCTGTCTTATTTCGCAAGATGAAACTCCTTCACACACGGCTCATTTTCAAACAATTATTTTTCAAATTTGCACTTATTTGCAAATACTTAGATCTCAGAAAAACAGTTATTCATCTTTGTAATTTCTTTAATTCACAAAATCAACTATGGATAGAATTTTAAACATGCATGAAACAAACATTTTTTTCTAAATACATTTTTACATTTTAGAACAATAATTAGAGAGTTAGAAAACTATATATATATATATATATATATATATATATCCCTTCGGGCATGGAGGTAATTTATTGCTTGGTTTTATCTATCGTTCTTGCACTGTTGGGGGGACATTACTACACCTATGTGGTGCCCACTATAAAATGATTATTAGAAAACATAAAAATATTTAGCACTACAAGTTTTTTATTTTTCTATTATTTTTTTTTTTTTTTTTTGAAAAAAAATAGAATGACGAAATTTTTCTTTAATTTTTACCATTTCCTCGAAGAAGTGACGATAGTTATTTCATCTCTTTGACTAAAAATATGACTAAATTTAAATAACAGGAAACTGTTTCGTCAGAAATGAAGAAAGTTGCGTGGTATTTGAGTGTCTATTTTTTACAGTGCTTCTCCAAAACTACAAGTATTTCTCATTGAAAAACATGTATCTCCTTTCTGTTTCATCTCAGACAAAGAGAAAAAATATTAATTATTTTTAATACAGCAGATGATAGAGAATCAAGAAAAACATATATGTGTTAGTGTAATGTTATTCCGATTAGAGGTAACACTAAATGATAATTCGGATATCAATCATTATACTATGACATCCCTCACATCTGTACTGATGAACGTTTTGATGAGTGAGCGTGCTCTGACTAACATCCAGGTCGCTTTGATTAAAACAATTTACCCTTACACTGAAACGATTGATAAATTATGAGAAATTTAGATTAAAACTGGTTTGCTCTGAAACAAATAATATTTTTTTAAAAATTAAAGTCAATTCCTACTTAAGTCAACAAAGAAAAATTTTATTCAGGTACTTTTTATTAAATATTTAAAAAAATGTTCTCTCATATAAAACTAACATTATTAATTAAATTTAATTAATGAATTAATATTTGGAAAAATTGTATTAACATCAAGTGTCATCACAACTAGTTTTAAAAAATGTATTTGAACCTGAGTGGATGAATAAAAAGTATTTTATTAACGATTGAAAATTTTAACAAGATATAAGGAGAGTGTGAACTAATAGTAGGAATTGAGTAAGCATCAAAATATTAAAATTTTAAACAATTTTTATTAAAAAATCGTAGACACCGCTAACACTGCTTTAGGTGGTCAACTTTAAGTAATATCTTGTTTTGCTGAGAAAAAATTATAAAACTTAGAAACCTGAAATTTTTGAGGTGTATTGTAAAAAAGTACAAGGACTATGATGGAAAATTTGCCAAATTAATGGTTTAAATTTCGTATATTCTAGTTTCATTAACCAGAATTACGTTTTTGTTTTTTTTTACCAGAAAAGTCTTCACCACACGGTATGGTAATTTTACTAAAAAAATTTCTTCAAGCACTTATGCTTAAAAAAAATTTGTTTGTAAACCAAAAGCACACGCAACGCAGAGAGAACATAAAGACGACAGACGACAAAAGTGAACAAAAAGTAAATGCTATAAAATTAAATAATTTATTGATTGAAATTTATAAATCAAAATTTTCAGGAAAATTAAAATTTGAATTATTATTATAAAAAGAACGACAACATATTATTTAGATTCATTAGCTCGTTATAAGTAAATCTACATAAAAACATCTCGTAATAAAAGATATATAGTACGTTTTTAAACACAAATCATAATAAATTAACGTGATCAGTGAAAATTGTTGCATGTTTAAACTGATAAAGTAAAAGGAACACTATTATTCCCTCCATAAATTAAGAATAGATTAAGCGAAGCACGTGCACACGTATTTTCTACTTGCATGATTACGCATTTAGTAGCTACGAAGAAGAGAATATTAATGAATAAACAAAACATTATTGCTATCTTTATTGCTTATAGTTAAAAAAAATATTGAAATAGAGTGCTAAAGAATTATAAGGAAATGGATTTATGACAAAGTTAATTTATGAAAACTTGCAATAGCAAATCTGTGTCTGGACTAATAGGTATGCAATTTCCTAATATAAATTTAATTTCAAGAAACTTTATAGATTAAGTAATATGTGAATGTAGAAACTTATTATACTTAAAAATATATAAATTATGAATAAACTAAGAAAAATATAAATTTAACAATAATTTTAAGAACGGAGCGATTAAACTGTTAAAATTTTATGTTGTGAAAAAACATTTTGCTAAAAATATAAGTGCAATAAAAATATATAATAACAAAAATAAATTAACAAATACTTAATATTATTCGAAGGTCTCTGCAATTAATAAACTTATTTTCCTTAATTAAGAGGTAAGGTATGAAATTTAAAATAAGAAATTTCTGTAAAGCTGAAAATGGATAAAAAAAAATTGCAAAGGTGCAGACTCTGTTATACAAACTCGAGTCAGCATTTCGTAAATTTTTTAATACGACACCTTCTGCAACAACTAAAAGCACGGTTTCTTTTCTCGTACTTAATTCAGTACAGAAATATGAATGTTGCAGAAAACAAATCGCAAGAAATTTGACGCAGCAATTTTAAGAGCATAAATTTACAATGTGAAATTTATGCTCAAAACTACTTGCTATATGGTAAAATGTACAGTGTTTTTGGCTCTGTGGGATCATCAAAACTCTGGTTAATTTTAATATAAGCGGATTGGTAATGATTTTGGTAAAATTAACAATCAAATATAGTTTGATAATAAGTGAAAAAATTTGGAAAATGTGGCAAAATTTGGTAATTTCATCATACCTTAAAATATGGTATAAAAACCATTTTTTCGATTAAATTTACTTTTTAGTTCTGTATTTTCTTAACTAAATATGTGATAATAAGCACTATAATTTTGAAAACCAGAATTTGTATTAAACTGTTATGATAAATGCGAAAGCATTACCAATTTCAGGAATGGCTAAAACTCCGTATAGTTAGATTTCATTCAGCAGAATTATGATATTTTATAAATAATGTCAATACCATACAGTGTGGTAATTTTACCAAATTTTTTTTTCTCTGCGTAGGATACAACTTTTTATTACAATTTTATACAATTTTTAAATGCATTTTCTGCAATGTAAAAGTCTGATTTGACTAATATTTATAAATATTGTTACCACATCAATATTGTTTCTGTTTCTGGAATCAGAATCTGTCCTCTTATTATGGATGTTTTTCAGTTGCTAAAAATATTCGATAAATTTGAAATATTTATTGTATGATTGATGTATTTTATTGCAAATAATTTTGTGACCAATTTCATATGCCGATTTCAATTGATCATTTATATCGATTAGACTGATTTGATAAACGAAATATAGAGTTAAAATATAAACGAATTTAAGCCGGCTTAAATATGGTTGTACTTTTTCATCCGTCGAAAAGATAGGAATGATAATAAGAATGCTAATGCATACATTTGTTAAAATTTTAATTAATATATTTTTATAATAAAAATTTCTTTTGAGAGCTTTTGGAAGAAAAAAATTCATTTTATGTTTGAGACATTTAAGGCATCAAAACCTTAAAGTTAAAAACGTAATAAATCATATTCAGAGTAAATAGGTGTATATGTGTATAAAAACAAGAGAAATTTAAAAAAAAATTATGATTCAAAGTTTTCATTTATTTTTCTATGTAAAACTCAACGTTTTGAAACTAAGTTTCTTTTTTTTTAAATCCATGTACCTTTTCTAAAAAATTTATAAAGTTATAAAATAACTACACAATGTATGAAATGTACTAGTTTATATTAACTTGAGCTTTTGCAGAAATATTGATTGGGTATTATTTTAAAAGAAATTTAAAGTTTAAAATTTACTGTTTTTGGCATTTTTTTTTACGTTGCTCCACTAAATAATTTTTAATTAATTTTTTCTAAACATTTTTTCTAATAAGTTTAAAACAAACATTTTATAAAAGCTCATGTTAAAGTATGCTTAAGAGTCGTAAAAATAGGGGTAAAAAGTTTCAGGCAAATATCTAAAATATAAAAAGAGCAGAAAAAATTACCTTTTTACAATGGATGGTATAGGAGATTTTGCATGGTTAATGGAATAGTAATCCCCTTAATGGAATGGAATGAAATTTAAAAAAAAAACTAAATTACATTTAGAAATCCATTCCAAGCTTTATTACAAATTCACTGATAAATGCAAATTTCTGATATTATGTACCAATAAATATCATTTGGTTTAAAAATACTGAAATGCAGGTTGCAGCCATTAGTACTCTGGAAATGCTTGAGGAAATTTTATTAATATTTAATAATCTTAATTGCTTTTCTAATGTTAACATTGAAAAATCAAAAGGAATTTCAAAGTGCTTTTCAATTTCAATACTTCTATGCCAAATATTTTACATTCATCGTTTTAAGCCGGTGAAGTATTGTTTTATAAAAGTTTAAATGTAATTAAAAAGTCATAAATGAATTTTTAATTATTTATTTTAATGTCGGGATTTTTTTATCCTGACAAACAACGCATTTTGTTTCCTCCATAATGAAGTTTACAAAGCACCGTTTCTTTTAAATAAGAGATAGCGTTCGAATTTTCAATTTCCATGTGAAGACCAATTAATTGAGTTTCCTGATCAAAAGAGAAAGCAAAAAATTACAATACCTTAGTCTTTAAAATTTAATTTTCTAATTACGATAATTACAAAAAGTAAATGGGAAAATTAAAGAAGATGGGAATTTTAATGCATGAAAGAAAAAATAATTTCTTAAAAAAAAAAAAAAAAAAAAAAACATGCTTCCAAAAACTAATGAGAGATAAAACTAAGAAACAAACTGAAATTGCATCAAAAACAAAGTTCTAATTTGTTTCCTTAAAATTTGATTTTTACTAATTTAATTACTTAATCTTATTTATTTTTTAAAAAATGTACAGTTTCTTTTTTAGAAAAATGCAAAAACAAAATAACGTAATTTCATTTGCTTTTTCCACTGAGTCATTAGATTATTTAATACATTCTTATCTCCCTATGATTTAAAGTACACATTATCTTTAAAAAAGTATCATCTGCAATTTTTAATTTCTTACAGTTTGTTTATTAATTTCATCAGAATAATAAATATACTTTTAATTGTCTAGAATTTCTTGAAAGCTTCCATAATACTTTACGTTTTGTTAATAAAAATTTTAAGTTATTTTAATGTAGGCTAAGTAAATTTAAAGTTAATTTTTTAATTTTATTATTTATTTACATTAATCCTACTTCATTGCAGAATAAATTTAGAATTTGTTTTTTTTTTTTTTAATTATTTTTCGACTTAGAATTAGTCTGATAAAAACTAGAATTCGTCTAATAATATCACTATTTTCATTGCTCTGAAAACAAAAGCCAGGACTCACCGATTTCATGAACCACAACTTCTTTCTTGCGTAACCATCAAACACATTTTATTCAAAATAAAACTGTACTAGCAAAGACGATTAATCACTTATAGCTTTCGAGATCATCATCACAGAGGCAAAAAAGTCACAACACTCATCAAATGTGTTTTTAAAAATGAACGCTTTTCGTCACTTTCCTTCTACAAAGAATTCATAAAGAATGCCACCATTTTCAAAAGTGGATCGTTCTTTTTCCCCAATTAATAAGTGACAACTAATTAATTAAACTTCCTCCAAAATCAACTATAATCAAATAACATTTATTGGAATCCTGGAACAAAGCAGTATAAAGCAGAAGTGTTTTATGAATTCGACGAAAATTAAAGAATTTTATCCATGTAAATTTTCTTTTGCAAAGATTCGGTTATGAGATAAAATTAACTTCAACTTTCAATCGTCGCCAAGCGACATAGAAAAAAGAAAGCAAAAAAGATTTAAAAAATAAAGAATATGCTGACGTTAGTATAGTATGTAATAGGAAACTCTTTTAGTTATAAATCGTCTGCTTCTGCTATGTTCTTTTTATGATATTCCCTTTCTTGTATTAATTTTAGTTCTATTCATACTTTTGCAAGTTGTAAAATAAAATTTAAAATTTTAGCGAAATAGAATAAAGCGTTGTATTCAATATTAAAAGAGAACAAAACGTTTACAAAAGTTTATGGAATTGTTCTCTAAAAAATAGTATTATTTTTCTTCTACGATAATATTTTTGAATAAAATAAATCTTATCTGATGTAAAATGCATTTGCATCTATTTTTTAACAGACGGAAAAGGCATCCAAATTCTTTCTTCAAATTGATAATAATAAAATAAATTTATTTAAAATTGTTCGATACTTGGCGAAGGAGTATTTAACATTTAACTTCTTTTATTACGACACTGTAAGTTTTAAGGAATGGAGAATATACTGTGCGGAAGCAATTTCTTTTAACAAACATGTTGACGAAATTTGATTTTTATTTTTTTTTTTCGAAGTCATGTATGAAGGCCTTCGGAACTATTTAGACAAGCAGGGTATTCCAAGGAGGGTAGTGTCCATGGATGTTTTTAGTTTTTAAACTGCAAATTAGTTATTTAAGGAATATTTTTGATTAGTTAAAGGGGCATTTTTTACTATTTGGGGGGGGGATAATATTTAAATTCTTTTTCAGTTTAAGATATTTTTCCAGTCAAATTTATTATATCATGAATGTTTGACTTAACAACTACAAAAAAGAAGCACCTTTACAATTTGCGGTTTAGTGTGAAGGGAATGGTGGTTGTTTGGGTGATGGGTGAGATTTTAAAATCTTTTTTTCTTGGGGGGGGGGGTGGATACTTCTCAGATTTTTGTTTTTAGTGTGGATTATTCTTCCTGTCCATGTTTATAATATCTTCAACTCAAAATTTACATATTAAAAGTATTACGTACATAGCTAAAGCATTTGTTAAACTAAAGCATTAGCTTTACTTTTTCTTTTGGGGGGGGGGGACTTTTTTATGGTGAGGTTATAGTATGAATCATTTGATTGCATCCTTATTACGTTTGAAAAAGGTGTAGGAGTTTTAAAAAAATCTAAGTTTTTACGCAACATATCTTTATTTTTTCTTTGTGACTTCAATGTAAACAAGTCTCTCCTTTCAAATCTCTTTTCAAAGTCTCTTTTCAAATTCTCCTTTCAAAAAAACGTTTTAATTTTGGTAGAAGAATAAATTTCTCGGTACCAGTATATTAAGTATTGGTAAGCAATATTAGCATTGATGTCGTAAAGTATCTTAATCTGGACATAAGAAAAAGATTTTCCTGAATGTAATGAAGAAGACGAAGAATTAGAAACAAAAATAAAACAGAGGCATTCGTGGATTTTGAAAAGTTTGATAAGTATAACCACTTCACTTAATAAACCAATTCTTTAGTTTAATATTTCTTTTATTTCTTCTATTGTTAACAATATTAACTGTTACAAATCGTTAAGCGGAAAGTGCTCTAAGCTAAGTTGAACTTATAAAATACATCTTGTTTTAGAATTGGTATTCTAAAGGTAAGTGAAAAAAAATAAGAAAAAAAGAAATAGAAAATAAAGCGTTAAGAAAAACCACAAAAAAGAACATTGGAACGCAACGCAACGAACCTGTACTAATCACATATTATGAATTAATTATACATTATTTTAAAATTAATTAATACTAGAAGGATTAGTTTATTGTTCGCAGAAAGGATCATTTTTCCTTTCGCACTATTTAATAAATTTATTTCAAACTCTTTATATGAGCTTTAAAAACTTTCTAATATCAATTTATTAACACTTATCATATTGTGATTAATATAATCATATAAAAATTATACTTTTTAAACAAATTATTTTTTTTAAAAAATATTTATTAACATTTATCATATTGTTAACACTTATCATATTGTTATAACACTTATCAAATTAGTGAATCAATAATTTTTCAATTTTTTTATTTCTTATTTACTAATTAATAGCCCTATTGACTCATTGACTCGCCCATTCATTAAAATGTCGGTTAGTTGACTTAATATTTTTTCTGATTGACTGGTTATCCGCTTATTCTTCGGTAGAAACATTCAATTTATTCATTCGTTTTTGCATTTGATTTATAGTAAATCTGATAATTAATTTTCATGGGTAATAATTTGTTATTTTATTATTTTATAACATTTATAACAATTATAACATTTTTATTTAATACACGCTCTCTCTAGCCCAGATACAATTTCTATTTGAGCCTTTTGTTACCTACATTGTAAGAACGCGTAATGACTCCAATTATCCTAAATTACAGTTGATCCCATGTACTTTTTATAACTTTTTTTTAATAGTAGTCTTGCGTAAAAACGAATTCCATTTTTTTACACAGTAAAAAATGGATAATCACGAGTTTTCTTCGTTTTCGACGAAACTGTTCCCTACTATATGCTTCAAGCAACATTTTCGTGAAGAAATTACTATTTCGCTATTTTGTTAATTCCAATATCGTCAACAAATATAATGACGCAAGTTTCGTCACTCTATTTTTTTAAAAAAACATAAAAATTTCTCGTAGAGTCGAATGTATCTGGCATTTCTAATAATCATTTTATAATGGGCACCTTATAGATGGATTAGTGTTGCCCGAACAATATAAAAAGGATAGATAGAACAGAGTGATAAATTACACCCGTTCCCAAAGCGGGCTTCGAACTCGGGACCGTCCTGCTACGAGGCCAACTTCTTGTCCACCAAACAGCCCGGTTGGCTTTATTCGTTACTTTATTTTCGATCTTCTAGTTGCGTCATTCTAGTTAATAATCTCCCACAATGCTCTCCGATGTGGTTTCGAGTTGAGAAAACATTTTCGTCATATATTTGAGAATTGTGTTTCGACGCAAAACACGTGATTTCATAATGAAATGATTCTCAAACTTAACGAAGCACAATACAGCTCAAGGTTTGCTGAATCGTCAAAAGTGAGAGTATTTTTTAAAAGTGTACGGTAAGATATGTCTTCTTATGTCAATTGAGCCAACGAAAATTTAATTCTGAAATATTTAAATCAAGAGTATCACAGGAACAATTATTTCAAAGCAAGTGTTCACATACATTTAGCACAAAATGCAATTTCATCTGCATTCAGTACATCAGTGATCGATTTGTAGAATACTGTCAAGAATACGGAAGAGAAATAAATTTTGGTACAAATACAATGACAACCTAAAGCATAAGAGTTGTGTTATAAGGCATTTCCTTCTATATTGTGATCCAGAAGAGGAAGAAAAGAAAAAATGCCAGAAAAAGAAAAAGAGTATCTTTACGGGCTGCCTGGCAGAAAGGTTGACTTTCAAGAGATTACAGAGACAACAGATAAATGTAGTTAATGATCTCCCTTTTCAACAGACCTATCTGCCCGCAAACCTCAAGAGACAGGAAAAAGAAATTAAATCTGTGGCTGGTTGATAGAGAGTTTGTTTAGAATTCCGCAAACAAAAGGTTCTAAAATCCAAGAGATAGCAAAAATCTCCGCTTAAACTTCCCATTGAATTATGGAGTGAGATCATTGAAGAAATAAACTGAGCACATTTAATCAAAAAATAAATTTAACTTTCGAGTTATTTTTTTACTGCACTTTAAAATGAATTACTTCTTCGATCGAATTTGAATATTTATTTCCAAGGTAAATAGTAAATATTTTTATTAATTGCAAGTATATTTTTGAAGACAGGGGTATTCAAAAATATTCTTAAGTTAAGTAGGACAGCTCTATTTTTATTTAATTTAATTAACAACCGAAACATCATTAAGAGGATCTTTTTCTGGCGAAAGAATTCAACTGTTGAAAGGGTAGAGACAGGGAGGGAAAATTCTAAATGTGCTTTTAATTCTTTTTATTTACTTTTCACAAATAAGCTGATGATGGATATTCACTCTATTTGGCAGTATCTTTCAATACATGTAAAATGCAGGGCCGCCAAAAATACCCAAAACCAAATACCAAAATACCCAATCACAATTTGAGATACAATGAGTGTGGTATTTTAGATTCTTTATTTTTTTTCTGACAAAATCATGCCAACACAATTCTGGAATCAAAAATTTTTGATAGGTAGTTAAATAGTATACAGTTGCCTTTTTTTTCTTCATATTTTTGATATAAAAAAATTTAAAAGAAAAGAAGACTTAATTTTTAGTATCATCTCGATCGGTTTCCATCATTTTAAACTATAATAAAATTAGGTTTAAAATAATCTAAAAATTAAGAAGCGTGTTGTTTTAAATTACTTACTCAAAACCACAAATCGCATCGCTTATTAATTTTTCATCGCTTTCAATTAAAATTTAGATGAAAATTTCACCAAATGTAGCAATAAATTAGTTATTTGGTAAAATCATTTTAAAATGCTGCTAACGGGCTCTCGCAGCCTTGGCAACACAAAAAAGTCAGCTTTGAAGGGACTTAAGTCTTCTATCCGTTTTAGTCTTAGACAATACAGTCCTCCACCAAAAACTATCTGACCAACTCCTCCCAAAACTCTTTAATTTAAGTTAGATCGAAATACTCTGAGAATTAAAGTTGGTTTATTCCCCTTTGTTAAAACTTGACAGATTATTAGTTATTTACTTTTTAATGTATGAATAATATAAACCTTTTAACTCCATTGCTTTACCCAAGTTTTCTTCGTTTTTCTATAGAATATTCTTCTGATCAAGTTACCGAAAACTGGGTCAACTACTCTTAATTTGATATACAGAAACAGCGCCGAAATATCTAAGACATATGATCTCATTTTATTCGTAATTGCCACTTATTGTTTCATACAGAGCTCCTATCAAAATGGCCTCGTGCTTTTTATCATTCCTTTTGCTTATTTTTGCTCTCAGAAAGTATGCAATAAATCACGGATGGATATTCTTCTTCCTCTCCAAGTAACTAAATTCGTACGAGAAAGCGAAATATTTCTGTAATGGTGCAACCGCCTGTCACGTATAAATAATTCACTCAGAGGGTAGTAAAGACCGGGCATTAACTTCATCAATTGCATTTGCTTTGAATCGATATATGCATTTCTAGAATAAGAAATGTGCTTTCGGTGAAGAATAACTGTCAAATAAGTTATGTGATTTAAGATAAGATTGATTATTCAAATTTTGGGACGTTTAAAATCGCATTGAAAGAAAATTCTGATGTAAAAATAGTCAATAATAATAGAGCCATTTATTTACTAAAAAAGCAATTATTTTTGTTTCTTATATGTAACATCTAATGAGTTGATATTTGATGATGGTGATTTACATTAAATTCATTTGCATGCTAATAGAGTTGTTTTTTGTTTTTTAAATTAAAATTGATGGTGATTTGAATGTGAAAAAATAAGGAATGGTATTGGAAATTAACATACTGATGAAACTAATTAATCAAAGTGATCGATGAATAACAAGTGAGCTGTACAAAAAAATAAGTAAAAGATCTCTATTGACGTAAAATACAATTTAGTTTTATACTAATACGAATACTTTTCTTTTCAACGGTTTTTTCTTTTTTTCTAAGAAAATTTAAGCTTCTTGTTACGATATTTAAATCTTTTTTTTCCTTTAGCTCACAACATTTTCAGCGACTTTTTTAATCGATATTATCTTTAGGTAGTATTCAATTTTGAATTAATAACAGCACGAACCAAACACAAAATATAAATTCTTAATAACGGGTTTAACCCTTTCGCGACGAGATTTTTTTTTTTTTTTTTTTTTTTTTTTTTTTTTTTTTTTTAACAACAGAACAATTTTGATAGCATAAACTATGAGTAGGGCACACTAGAATGCTAAAACTAAGATGTTATATTTTTAGGAAGATTTTAAGCATTGATTTAGGACCGGGTCATATATGGCCCATCAGCCCTGACAACTGGGACATATGTGTCCCAGTAGTCATCAATGAGTAATTTTGTAAAGAAAACCAATGCTCACATAGGACCGTTGGGATAATGTGTTCCCACTATCCAAAGAGGGACACATATGTCCCAATAATACAAACGGAAGTAAAACTTTGCCACTTATCAGTTTATTAGAGGTAATCCGCTTCGTGAATAACTTCTGTGGCCTCATATTTATAGATCAATCAAAATTTAATCGAAAATAGGCGGTATTTTCCAAAACTAAACTATTTACGTTCGTATGGGACAGTATGGAATGAGTTGCTACAACACTTCAAAAAGGCAGGAATTGCATTATGTACGGTGGTGCCATCTATGTTCTGTGAATGAAAATACCTTCAAAAAATATTGGCAGGTGGGAAAGTCTCCCATTAGACAGAGAAGCGTTTCTGTCCCAAAAGATTTTTTTTTAAAATTTGCTTGAGACGTATGTGTCCCGTTAGGCGCGAAAGGGTTAAAACAATTTTGATATTTAATTTTTGAAATTTAAGAATTAAATTTAAATTTTTGAATGTTAATTTAAAAAAAAACATTTATATTGGTGCACCTGTGATTTGCATCAACGACTTCGGAAAATTTGACTTTTTGATTACCAAATTGTGCAAAAATCAACCATATTGCTGGTGTAAAATATTCACAGTAGTAGACGGAGCATACAGGGTGCCGTTGGTGTGGGTGCGGTGGATGTATGTCTCCCTCATTAATTAAAAATCTCGAAAAGTCCCCCTCAATAAATCTTGCAAATAAAAGAAATTTTCGTGAATGATTATTGATTTAAATTCCTTAAAGTTAAAATTTTAAAAAAGTAAAAATAAGTAATCTTTTTGCCAATATTTAGCACAATTAAGAAAATTGTTTTCTTGCGTGTGATAATTCCTTTTGAAAATTGAACTCCTGCAGCTCCTAAGGTATACACTTTAAAAAAAGAAAGGGTTCTTAAAATTCAGAAAAAACTATGTCAAAATAGCTCCAAAACAAATATTGTCGAATTTGCCATGAATTATTCATTATTGAGTATAATGATATGCTTAAAATCGGATAGTCTCAAAAATTGCACAACATTTCAAAATAACTCATCTTTCTCAATTATGGCAAAGTTCAAATTTTATTAGTTGATAATGATTAAGTAATTCGAAAAGAAAATCTTATTAGATTAAGTGTACTGCATTTACCGTCCTTCCAAATTTATTTCACGGATAAAGAACATCTTCAAATCTGTAAAACTGCAAAACAATATTTTTTTTCTGTTGTATAAGATTTTTTAACAAGTCTGAGATATTTTCGTTCTACTGATTTCAAATCTGCTATCATTTTCTCTCTCCGAACTGGAGTTTTTATTTTACAAATGACATTTTTAGTTCATTTTTTGTCGACATGTTTAAGTTGAAAAAAGTTATATGTAACAGGAGATCACAAAAATTTTGCAACAACTTCTAAGGAACTTAGGACACATCATCAGAAGTAAAATTACATAGGAAACTATGTCCGAAAATGTCAATATATGCTAATAGAGACGCTTTCCTATTTTGAACCGTTTCTTCATGTGCTTCTGAACAAGTCATAGTAGGGAAGTACCCCTAACCGTATACGACATTTCCGAACATGGGGTTCTAATGCCATTTTAATTCTGATGGTGTTCCCTAACTCCACTAGAAGTTTGTTGCAACCTTTGCACGACCCTCTAGTAGGTATAACGTTTTTAAAGTTGCAGTAAGTTAAGTAAATTTAAGCCTGTTAACGGACTGTTTACAAAATTTATTAAAGTGAAAATGGATATTTTACAAAAAACGGACCTCTCATAAATTAAAACCTTACATAAATAATCATTCGAATTTAAATAATACTCAAAAAATTTTTAGAAATTTTTCCTTGAAAGGGGCCTATCACTAAATATTATATTTCCTAAACGAACCTTTCACATTCTTTTCCTCTTAAAAAGGGGCGCATAACAAAAATTGGTCGTTTGAAAAGCTTAGTCAATATTAATTCATAATTTTAAAACAAATTTTTTTCGATTGTGCTTTTTTTTTCTCTCTCTCTCTCTTTCACGAAAAGAGGACTCTGGCAGAAAGAATTGGATTCAGAAGTAATTTTTGATTCAATTCATCATGGGTAGAAATATCAAAAATTGTCAAAAACAGGGTCTTTCCCCCCAAAAAAAAGTCAGAATAGACTAACCGATTTCAGAATTTTTCCAAAAAATACGAAAACCGGACCTATTTTCACAGAATTATAAACAATTGTTTCACAATTTAATGAAAGCAGACCCTTCACAAGTATGTATATTAAGTCTTTAAATTTACTAAACTGTCATTCTCATTTTTTTTAAATACTTAAATTTCTAATAGCATCCTTTTTTACCGGTAAGAATACGGCGTGAAATTGTTTGAATGAGAACAAAACAAAACTAAAAAACAAAACTATCATACCTTAAACATTTTTCGAAAAATTTGCCGAATGAACACATAATTTTCAGTTAGATGAACAGTACATGCGTGTTTTGTTATTTTAAGTAAAAAAAATCTAACAAGTTTATAGTAATGGGTATAGCATACAACTAATTTTTAAAGCGTATGTCTCAATTTTTGAATATTTATATGACTCTCAACCAAAAAGTAATGCACTTTAGGACTATCCCATACATGGCTTTTCTTGAAGTTTCGCCTGGCTGTACTGCCTCGAGCACCTCCTAGTAACACTTAACCGAAACAGTGAATTGATTCAATAGCTGTGAATAATTGACACTTTACGGTTTGTTATGTAGTGTCTCGGTCATATTTTTATTTACTTCTGTGCGCGATTATGTTAATAGCATGAATAATAATTCTTTGTAATTTATTGTTTTAAAGTAAAGTTTTATTCGTCATTCATTTCATTAAATATTTCATTTGTATTAATTTCAAGAAAAATATCAAATTAAGATTGGATAACGTCGAGTTATATTAGCATTTTGATTTTTTTTTTTTTTTTTTTTATATATTTATGCGAAAGCACAAAATTTTCAAATCAATATTCCATATCTTTTATCTTATATATTAGTTCTATTTTTCGAAAAAAATTATTTCCGTCGTATTTTTATTACTCTTGTTTTGTACATTCTTTAATAAATTCTACTTTAAACAAAGAAAAAAAAAATTCTACATTATTAACATCTTTCAGTATTTATACTCCTATTAGTTAAAAAGATTAATAGGGCATATCATCCAAATAAGTATGCATTTAATTCTACATAAAATATAACAAAAGGAAAAATCGTGAGAAATTAAAATAAACGTAATTTATTGTTAAAAAATGTTCATTAAAATATCCTTAAATATTTAAGGATATTTTAATGAGTTACTAATAACTAACTTAGTAACTAACTTAAGTTATTAATAACTAATATCTAAGCATATTTCATAGATATAAGTAGAAACAAATAACCAAACGATAACAAAAACCCTCATTAATTCAATGAAAAGTAATAAAATAAAACGATAAATTTTTCAAGTAGTTAAGCCTTTTGCCGTATCGTGATGCTAAAACCATGACAGCCTGAGTGTTGCCAATTTGTGCGCGCATCGATAAAAAAATGCATTGTTTTTTTATATACTCTAACATTAGAATGGTAACTCTTTATTTCTTTTTCTGTGGTCTCAACAGTCATAGAAAATTTTTTCTAAGCATTAAACTTTTTATAGATAAGAAAGAAAAATTAAGACCCTGAGAATTTTCTCCATATTAAAAATTTGCGCAATTTTCATAATAAACATAAAAGGCGCTTGTTCGTTATGGACAAATCTCAACTTAAAAATGATGAAAATCTGTTACAAATCCACAATCAATATAAAAATGGCATAAAATTCACTAGTAAACATTATTTCATTTTATGAAAAAAAAAGAATCGAGAAAGAGAACAAAAAAGAAAAATTTAGAATAAAAAGTCTTATTTATTTTTAAGGCGAAACCAGAGTGAACATAACTAGAAAAGAAAAAAAAGAAAAAATTTGTTCTTGAAATGCCTGCTTAACTTAATACATCATTAAAAGATGATAAAAAGAACGAAATGAAAAAGGATAAACAACTTGTTTTGTTTTTTTTTCTCATTATTTGGCCATATGAAAAAAAGGAGTGTTGTTGCGCACACTTTTCAACACTTGATCAACTTCAGCATCAGAATCACAAATAAAGAGTTTTAAGAGTCCTAAAAAGTCAAGCAAACATATAAGAATTAATAAAAAAAATAATAAAATAAAAAAACAGCAAGATCAAATAAAAAAAGCAGATGATATGTTTGGAACTTTTTGAAGTGGATTATTATCAAGACGTGCGTTTTTATTTATTATTTTTTTTATTTTCACCTGAGTACATTGTTAATGTTTTTACATAATATTAATTTAAAGGCTATTAATGTTTTTATGATTCATAATTACAGTCTTGGCGGTGATTTCAATATAAATATGAATACTGAAGGGGGGAAAAGAATTTGGTGACGTCTTAAGAAACATATATTGAATGGAATTGAAAACCAATGCAGCACACTGGAAAACAAGAGAAAAACATCAATTGATGCAGTTTTTGCAAGCATGCCTTGAAATGTGGTGATGTTTATGAAAGTCTATCAGAAAAAAAAAATCGTTTCACCAATGCTTAATTAGGGATAATACGATCATAAATATTATTAAATTAATTATTTGCGATAACAACGCTCGAGTACGCCCTCTAGCGGGAGCCTGAAAATATCAAACATTAATTTATTAACTTTTCATTTAGTTCCATCAAAATCATTCACAGAATCAGACGCCATTTTTTAGCAGCAAATAAGAAGCAAAATTTTCCTAAGGAAAAGGCCAAAGAACTTGAAAAAACTCTCCAGAATATTGGTAAATCTTTCAGAAACAGAACAAGCCAAACATTTGAAGAAAAATTCCTTAATATTTTTTAGCTTCTATTATTAACAAACTTGCAACTGATGACTTCCGATTTTGGGATCGCATACTGTTACAGATGTGTGTATTACGGTAAAATACATTTTTTCTGTCGTCAATTCATTACAAATCTAAGTGAAGTCAACATTGCTTTCTTCATTCCAATGAATAAATGTGAATTCAGAACTGTTAATAGTTATAGAATATTATTTTTCGTTATAGAATAGTATATATTTCTGTATCTACGGAAAACAACAATAAAAAAATCACCCAAATTACTTGAAATAGTGCCATTTGTGCTGATTACTAATAAAATTTTATCGTTTTCTTGGTAAGTATTCTTTAGTTTTAAAAGAATAATATCAACTAGAATTCAGCTATTCTGTTTTTAAGCTACATATTAAAATTCATATCGAGATCATACAATTATAAAATTTTGCTGTGTGGTATGTTATCTAAAAGTAATGAAGGGATAATCTATGTATATATTATATGAAAATAAAATTTTCAATCGAAGAACATTTCATTTAGAATTCTCCGGATTTATAAAGAAGGTGAGTGTTATGATTTTTATAATAAAAAATTTTCTTGTAAATATTTTTTTTTTTGTTTTCTTATTTGATGATAGTTCTCTACAAAATCGTTTTTTACGTCTGATTAAGAACTATAAGAATAAAAAAAAGAAACAATATGACAGTTTTTTTATTTCAATATGAGGAACTTTTAAAATCGTTTTTTTTATCCTAAGAATTCTTTGTTTTACGTTTTTTAGTTTATGATTTTTAGATAAAAACTGTTGTCAAAATACTTTTTCGAAAAATTAAATGGTATAAAATTATGTGTTTATGTATACTTCTTGCATATTATGTTTGAAGTAATATGATTCAGAAAAATATGGAATAAAAATTCGGTACTTATGAACTTATGTATTAACGCCTCCGCAGCTACAGATTAGGCGGTTGTGGTGTAACCAACTACCACTACAAATGATAAATACCAATTCCCTAGTATATTAAGACATGTTAACTTGATTCTGTCTTGAGGTATTTTTTAATAGATGAAGGTTGACATTGTCGATAATTAAAATCCCCACACGGTTTTTAAGTGCCGCCAATCTACACCTAAAATCTTTGCGACAAATCATAAAATGAAACACTTTATTTAAAATCAAAGTAGTCAATCGGATTTCGGTGGGAAATTGGCCGATATAGAGTTTAACATAAATTTAAAACAATCTCTATTTTCTTTCACCTGACGCTGTCGCCATATTAACTGTAACAAATAAGATTCCAAATGAAATAACATTTCCAAAACATACGTTTACCAAGATAAAGTTTCATGTCATGGGAATTGGTACATTTTCGTTTTTTTTGGTAAAATATTTCACTCCTGATCCTGAAAAAATAAAATTGTATCTTGTTTTGTTTTTGGCAAATACCAAAGACGAATTTTCGTAGCACTAAAAAATGGCGTCAAAAAAGAATTTTTTTTATTTTTGTTTCGTAAGCATTCTTTATTTTACGTTTTTTAGTTTCTAAATAATGATTTTTATTGAAACCTGAAATTTTTGGATAAAAATTGTTGTCAAAAAACTTTTGGACAAAATTAAATTTTATAAAATTATGAGGCTTATGTATACTTTTTGTTCATTTTAATTTTTGAAGTAATATGATTCTTAAAACGTTTGTAACGTTTTATTGATTCTTAAAACGGAATGTAAAGTTTTAATAGGCCTTTCATGTTATATCATTAAATTTAGTAAAACTATTTCACAAGCATTAGGTTTTAACTCTTATTAGAATATACATATTTTTTTCTGTTTATGTATAAATATTTTTTTGATGCGGTTTGGATGTTCCTTCTCTATAAAAAAGAAGAAATACCATTTCGTTTTCGTTTGCATGAGAAAGAATATCAAAAAAATTTTCTTTTTTAAATTTAATAAGCCACAATAAAGAAGGAACGTTGCAATGTTTCACACTACATTAAACACGTCTCTAGAGTAACTGAATGACTGTTCATATAAAAATCGCAGGTATTCGTCGCATATACAACAACGCCCCCTATATTTCGTTGCGATCGCGAATTATAATTATATTAATTATTAAATTAGTAATTGGGTACTTGCAACTCGAGAAGTTTATGCCTAACCCATGTTATTAAAACCATATTTAATTGGAATTCTGTAAGCAACATCACGCGTGTGTGTGGAACCTGATTGCCATCTGAATCGACAAATGCCACGATTTTCCTACGATGACGTCACTTGTAGGTATCCAATTCCTTAAAATGTGTTGCCAGAATTTCTTATAAACTTATCTTATATTCTTTTTTAAAGAAAGTGCATAAAAACGCATCGGTTTATTGCATAATTGTTTAAATTCCGTTGAACTACAAGAAGATACACCTGTCCATAGAAAAATTCATTAAAAGAAACTTAGACTTAACGGAAATCTTACGTGTAGAAATTTAAAATATTTTCAAAAATTAGAGGGAAATTTTTTTAACTGTTAAATATTATTATTATATTTTGGAGAATCTTCAAATATGAAGATTTTTATTTAAATGATGCACTTTTGAACTCAATAATTTTGAGCATCCTCATCACCCTACCATGGAAAAAAACACCTAGCCTAATTTTTCGGGCTCTATCTTTCTTCGGCCGTGGTAAGAATGCTTCTACTCAGACGACGTGGACAGCGCCTGAGGTGGTACCTCCTCTACAAATTTCCAAACGAGAGGACTTTTAGCCAAGATAGACTTAACGTGCACCTTGTCACCCTTGAGGATCGAATCCACTACTCCCAGTTTTCCTACCAGAGGTGAGAGCGACGCCGTAACCGACTAGCACCCTAAAAATAAATTAATAAATTTGAACATGTACAGATATTTTCTGCCTTAAAATAAATATAAAATATAACCTTTTTTTTCTATAATGCTTGATTTTATTTAAAAGATTTTTTAAAAAATCAATCATCCTATGAAATATACTTAAATAAAGCTATATAATGATTATTACACAAATAGAAATATTGTATTCCTTTTTAAAAGGATTTTATTTTGTATAAACTGAAATGCGCCAAAAGAGTAGGTTTTATTAAAAAAAATTTTAAAAAAATTTATTTAAGTTTCTTTAAAATTTAAACTTATGCTAAGATATCAGTAAATAAAATCTTAGGATTCTTAGAAAGTAGCTTAATATAAAAACTTAATAGTTACTTAATATAAAAAAATAAAAAGAATAAAAAAATGATAAATGACATTGTGATAGTTTAAGTCTCAACAATTTCTCTGAAAAGCTTCACAGATAATTAATCTTTAGAAAGCAATAGAAGTCAGAATACTATTTATATCTTATTTAAACAGAATTTTTATAGTTTCTCAACACTTGACGCTTTGCAAACACTAAAGTAATGTTTTATATATTTCATAATAGAACTCACATATTTTTCTCTGCTTGAAGAAAAAAGAATTATTTCAGACTATAGACATGCATTTATCATTTCTTTTGAAACAAATTTGAAAAATAGAACATTTGTTCAATTTATCAAATCTATTGAGGTGATTCGACAACAGAGTTAGAACAAGTAAAATTTTGTTCTATACAAATTTGATTTTTGAAAAACTGGAAAAATATAGAAAACGCATGACATAACCATATTGTAACGTTCTCAGCACTTTACAATTAAAGATAGAGCATAACTTCTGTTCTCTCGAACAGATTCAAAAGCCGAAATTGAAAAGTATATATATTTGGGGAACCGAAAAGTAATGTCGTTTCGGTGCATTTGATATTTGTTATCAAGATTTTATTTTAATCAATAATGCATTCACACTTATTAGCAACAACCTTTCAATGTTGGATCGAAAAAAAAAATTATTAGTTTTTAAGACTAACGAATATTTAATGCGCCGAAACGACATTACTTTCCTGTCCCCCTAATATATATATAGCGTTCGATTTAACTGATTAAATACGGCAACATTTTTAAATTGAGTTTATTAATATGAATAAATAGAACTTTTTTAAAAAATGCTTTCCAATAAATGCCTGCATGGGTTTTATAATTATATGGAAAAATTTCCGGCAACTGAGCCTCTTAACCCTTTGACGTTCCTCTTACCCCATGACAGTTTGACTTTTATATTTTTTCATTATTTTGCATTAATTTAGGTCATAATAAATTAAAAATATTATATACTTAGTATTTTAACAAATTATCGTTATGAAATACAGCATGTATCTTTTTCTGCGTTAAAGATAAAATCTTCCAAACACTGCCCACTTTTACCAGAATTTTTAGATTTTGCAAATATCTAAAAATTCTGGTAAAAGTGGGCAGATAAAAATTTTTAGATCTAAGAGAAACAGTTATTCACCATTTAAATTTCTTTAGTTTACAAAATCAATTATTGATAACTTTTTGCATATTAATGGACAATAAAATTTTTCAACCACTTTTTTTTTAATTTTATATTTTAGTACAAATATAACTTTGATAATTCGTTAGATTTTTTTTTTTGTTGTAATTATTTGACTGTTTTTTGTAATTGAAAAATACCAAATATTTGCGTGTAAAAGAGCGTCAGAAAAAAAAAAATATATAAAAGAGACACTATTGTCCCGTATGCGTCAAAGAGATGATTCTATTTTGTATTTTCCGTGTTTTGAATTTTCTGTAAATACTTTTTTTTATATTCTATGTAAAATTTTTATATCCATCCTAACTGGTCATAACCTTTAAAAATTGATTGAAATCAATTGTTCCAAACGTTAAAAATTACACATGTTAACACACCTAAGATATATCGATTTTTTCATTATTTATAAATGAAAAAAATTGAAATGATGCATAATAAGCAACTGTAATTAAAACAAATAATCATGGTTTAAAAACTGCAATGAAACACCTGCCTCAATAAATGTCCATCTGACAAAAACTTACGCTAAGAACTGCAATTTCGAATGTCCATGTTATACTTATTAAATGAGAGACAGGTGGGGTTTATAGCTCACATAAAACACCTTTATTCGATTCTTCTTTCTGGGGAAAAAATAGCACTAAATCGAACTTTTTATATCTAAATTATACGCTTTACTTTAATAAAGTGGATTGTCAAAAGATTATTGTCATAAGTCATTATTTCTACCTTGCTGAGAAAAAAGTAACGTGGATTATTATAGTATTTAAAAAACTTTTTAGTTCATTCTACTATTTTTGTTCGTCTGAATTATTATGGAATATTGAAATCTAATAAAGCTGCAAAATTTTTTTTGGGGGAAATTAGGCGTTTAAGATCATTTTTTGTTTAGTACGTATTGCAAAAATTTCCAAAATATCATTAAGGGCCAGTTTTTTTTTTAAGAGTCAGTCAAAAATGGATACTTGACATTTTTGATTTTCTTGTTATTTTCAGGATATATGATCTTTATGCATTACGCAAAACTATTAAACTGGTGTCTTTTTTCAAAAAAAAATTTCGGGGAATTTTTTTTTTTAAATTAAGGGAATATGAAAATTTTCTAAAATTTTGAGAAAAAAAATGTCAATTCATACGTGGCAAAACTTTTGTAAAACGAGTGAATCACGGCATTGGCCGTTATGTTATGTTCTACTGCATTCGTACCCCTTCAGTGGATCAAAGGTCAAAAGTCATTCAAAATTCTTCTAAAAAAGGTTATTTTTTTTTAGACTTTGAGAATCACAAACTGCTCATACGAACGATGAGCCACAAATGTAAATAACTCTGTGAAAACATACCAATGAGTAGAACTTAAAAAAAAAAAAAATGTATGAGTAGTTCATGTTTGGCGTAACCTTAAAATTGATCGTAAATTAGAAAGAAACTGGAATTTTGCACAAATTTCAAGGCCGTTAACTGCCTTCGCCAAAACTAGACAAGTATGAAATTTGCCGGAAAAGAAGCATTGATTATAGCAGGAAAAAACGAAGTCATACATCTATGGTTACTAATACAAATTTAACATAATAGGGCCCAACTGTTTGAGACCCGTACCTGAGTCATTGAACACAGAAATACTTAGGTGAAAGCAGTAAAATTATTTTCAAAAATGTGATTTCGGCCCTATTTAAATATCTGAATTGAAGAAAACGTAGGGAAACCTTCCACTGTTAGTCCGATGGCAATGGAATTTTAACCCATGATTCGTCGACCACTGAGGAACTTGGCGTCGGCACTTATATTGGTTCTACCTGGAAGAAGAATTCGTATGATGGAATTTTTTTTTCTCCGATGAGATTCGATTACATAGGGATGACATAGGGTAGACATTGATAGAAACAGGGATGCGAATGCTCTTAAATATTTTGATTTAATTGATCACAACGCTTGTAACTAACAGTGGTACAGCGTTTGAAAATCATATTCTACAACAACAATTCCACAAAACAATATTAATGAGAATGCATTTTGAACTAAGTTTAAATGTTTTTAAATTAAAAATATATAAACACACACGCACGACTACTAATGTTCAACTCCGTAGCCTTGTAATTTTGAACCCAATCCAGAAGACAAGGAAACTACTGTATCAAGTATTGGGAAAAAATTTCCTTCTTGGAGGACTTTTGATAAATTAACCCGTATTTGCGTTATGTGGAGAGAAAAAACGCGAAATGATTGCAAGGGGATTCTAACCTATGATCTCTCTACCACTGAGGATACTTTACGTCAGCACCGTGATTGGTGCGAGCCGGGTGCGGAATTCGAATCGATCAGCCATCGGTTGGATTCGAACCCGGTTCACCTCAATGGAAAGCGAACGCTCGATACCCTGAGCCACCACGGCCTTTATTTGGTCATTAAGATTTAATCCTAGAAGGTGAAGATCCGATCATTAGGTCAAAAGTTATTTAGGGTAATCTGTGTTTTTTTTTTTTTTTCTTTTTTCACGCTCTGCATCTTATCAGTGGATTAAAAAAAAAATTAAAAAAAATTCGTTTGAAATATTGCACAATAAACATTTGAACAGAAAATACTTTGAAATAAACTTCGCTCATAAATCAAAATTATAAAACAAAGGAGATAAGTTTTAAATAATAACTCCAAAAAAAAAAAAATAAGAAGCTGTAGTCAAAAGTTTTCGAATGTTATTTTTAGTTAAAAAGTAAATAATTCTACAAGAATTTATTTTTTCTCATACAAAGTCAGCTATTTCTCAAGGAAAGAAAGCTATTTCTTTTAGTTAAAGAAATTTTTTATTGTAACATGAACTTGTTTAAAAAATGTTCATATTCGTGAAACTTTAAGAAAATTGAATAAAAATGTCTTAAAATTTCTGCCAAACAAACAGTTTATATAAAGATTCCATTTATAAAATTGTCTTTTCTTGAAACACAGCCAGGAATGAATGCATACAACATTTTTACAAATGCAAATTATCCATTTAACTTCGGGAGGAATTTCATAGGAATATATTAAATCAATGCATTTTTACAATCAGACATGTATGATAAAAATTCAGACTTTTTAACTCTTGATTGTTCATTTTTTATTTCTGGCTTCCTGATAGTTAAAACTTTTAATCCTAATTACATTCAATTTTTGTATATGAGGAAAATTTTGAATTTCGTAATAGAAAAAATGCATTTTTTACTCATTTTAATACTGTTCATAATTTTACTTGTATATTTGAGACTCACTTACATTAGGTGTACACATTGGTAATTTGCAGAACGTCTCAAAACACTTAAGGGGAGAGAGGGGACATTTATTTTTTTCCAATACCCACCCGATTGACACTCGCCCT
The DNA here is from genome assembly GCA_949128135.1 of Parasteatoda lunata. Classification (NCBI taxonomy): domain Eukaryota; kingdom Metazoa; phylum Arthropoda; class Arachnida; order Araneae; family Theridiidae; genus Parasteatoda; species Parasteatoda lunata. The sequence continues at coordinate 92,263,884 of OX421972.1, read as the reverse complement.
TCAAGTATCAGTAGGACAGATTTGTTGGCCACTCTTGCTCCCACAGTAAGAACCGATAGTACAGAGAATGAAAGAACATACATGCCTTGTCCGGGATTCGAACGCAAAAATAATACTAATGTGAGCTGACCACTACACAGTCCGATAGAATAGGGGTAAATTATAAGGATTGAGATATTACAGTAATTCATGTTTGTTGAAAAATTTTATATTACATGAAAGAGATTTATTTGAAACCATTTTTATTAGATAGTATGAGTACAAATTGCGTACGAATTCAGCTATTAATGTTACAACAGACTAGAAGACAAAAGACGCTATGCACCGTCGAACAAACTTATTTCTTTAACTGTAACAATAGCGAAAAAGAGACTTGCTACTAAATAAATTGCGGACTCATGATAAACCTGAAGTGAGGAGTACCAGCTCAAGCCCTGTCTAGGACAGGGGTCGCCAAACTTTTTTGATCATCGAACCCTATATAATTTTTCGAAATCTCCATCGACCCCCATAAAAGTAATTTTCTGTTAATTAAAATGAAACTCTATTAGATACTGTGTTTATACATTTATTTTATGATTTTAAACATGTATTAAAGTAATAGTACATTGTTTAACAATAGTTTTATGAAAAATATATTAATGTTGAAATTTAAATACCTTAATATTTATTAAATAATAAGTAATTATGAATAAGTAGAAATAATAAGTAAAGTAACTAAAGATTTATTACTTCTTAATCAATGAGATGGGTGTGCCTGGTTTTTTTTTTTGCAAGGTTCGCTATATAGACCACTTTGACGACCTCTGGTCTAGGACGTCGGACCGGAGTCAAAATTACGGGGTATTCCTGGCATGGCTGTTGAAGAATAGAATCCTATAAATAAATGGGGCTTTAAAATTTTTTATTTTTAATCATATACTCTACCTTCCCTAAAAGTTGCCATATTTTTTGAGACAACTCGTTTATTGTTTATCGTATCATAACATGGCCAGGGAAATGGCTAAATGTCAGCAACCATTTTTTTTCTTTTTATTAAAGAATTAACAACCGTTTTTATGTAGTATAATTTTATTCTCTTTTTCACACACAGTATAGTTTCAATAAAACATTTTAAAAAATTGCTCGCAATATTCTCCTACATAAAAAAAAAATCGAGACACTATGAAAAATTTCTGAATATTTCTTGTGTTTTCTGCATATACATAAAGGCTTACTATATTTTGCTTATAATTTAGCCTATAATTTTTTAACTTTTCCCCATAGATTTTTTTTCAGTGTAAGTAAACAAAAAACTAAGCTACAAAATTACGGACGAATTAAATTGGGTACAACGGGGCCTAATTGTAAAGAAGTTTGATTCCTGTTAGACGGTCAGATTACCCCAATTACGTGGGTTCCAATCCGCGAGGTGGTCTGAAGTATAACATATAAAAAGCTAAATGTTAGCTACCAATTTTTTCTTTTTCTTACTGAATTAGAAGCCTTTTTTTTTTTCTTCACATTTCTGTTACACACACAAAAGTACGATAATTTCAATAAAATATTTTTAATTACTGTTCTCAATATTCCACTTCATAAAGAAAGCTTACGGACACTTAGAAAAATTTCTGAATGTTCCCTGCATATGCATAAATGCCTATATTTTGCTATTATATCAACCTATAATTTTTAAAGTTTACCCCCTTTATGAATTCAATATAAGTAAACACGAGGCCAAGCAATAAAACAATAGATGAATCACTAATTTATCTATTGTTTTGAGTCTATTTAGTTCTTAGGCTATTTTGTGCCAGAACTAATTTAGTTCTGGTACAAAATAGCCTAATTTTAATATCAATCTTATTTTGTGTGTTCTCGCTTCATATACATAAAAGTCTATATTTTGCTTTTATAACTGCCTGTAATTTTCAAACTTCGCTCCTTTTATTATTTTCATTTAAGTAAACGCAAGGCTATTCCGCAAAATTATAGACAAATTAAATCTCGTTCAAGGGGCCTAATTTTAATAATATCAATCTTTTATTCATATATTTTCTTTTTGTGTGTGTGACCTCTGCTTGTACACAAAGACCAAATTTTGCTTTTATACTTGCATAAAATTTTCAAACTTGGTCCCTTTTATTATTTCTATATACTTAAGTGCCAGTCCAAGCTTCAAAATTATAAATGAATAATTTTTAGAAAATTGGGTCTAATTGTAATACTACCTTTTATAATAGAATATAGATCATGTTCGAATATACATAATGGCCTATCTCCTCTTAATATTAAACTATATTTTTGAAACGTGGATATATTGAACCTTGAAACAGTGATGTGAAGTAATGTATAATTTTTTTTTAGAGCAACAGCTTTATAATTTCGGTGACATTTAGATCCAATATTTTAGCTATAGATATATTATATATATATATAGATGAATATTTTATCTTTTTAAATAAGGAATAAAAAAATTTCTAGTTTGAATGCCTTTAAATCGAAAAGAAGAGCTGTAATTTTAAACTATTTATACTATATTGAAAAGTGATCTTAACTTTAAAACAGACAGAAAGTTAAAGAAAAAAAATTCTAACTAGGCAAAGATTTGTCTATATTAATGAAACATTAAAAAGTCTGACTACAAACATTTTCAACTTCTCCCGATATAAAACCAACACAAAAACATGATTTTTGTAACTAGGGACACTAATTTTATCATTTTTCCAGCTCACCTTATCTTATACATAAAACATGTTACAAAACATTTATATTTTCTACCAGAGATAAAAATATAAAATTTTTATAATCTATTTTTTTAATTATAATAAAACCTATTTTATAAACCTAAAAACTTTAGATAAAGTATGAATGGGCTGGCAAAGAACTTTCATGGCCAGATCACCTGGGAATTCAGCAAGGGGAAGACCCAAACTCAGATAACCCAGTTCTGTAGATAAGGACTTCCTCATAATGAACTATAAAAACTGGAGAACCATTACTGAATCCTTGAGAAGGCCAGGGCCCACCTAGGGCAGTCGCAACAATGATGATGATAAAACATAATTTGTTGGAAAAAACATCGAACTTTTAGGTATCTCAAACTTAATCAATTTTCTTAACTTCTGGGAATTACATAAATTCTGTGATATTCTCCTGACTTTTTCGGAATGATAAAAGTCCTTAACTGAACCCTGTTCTGTGGTCACCATGTCATAGATTGCCATTTTACCTCAATTTCATAGACAAAACTCAATCTAACAGTCAATTATAACTTATAAAAATGTCATATCACTTGGTAAAAATTATTATTTACATGACAAAAGAGCATTTAAAGGACTACCTTAATCTATATGGAACTGTAGTCAGCAATCAAGATTATTTTGCAATCAAAACAAAAAATAAATGCTATTAGCTAAATTTAAAATATAATATTCTCATATACAGATAAAACACGAAATTTTTAGACTGCATAAAAGCCCGTTTCAAGCAGTTTAGTGAAAAATGTTTGTTTTGCAGTGACAAGCAAAAATGAATTTAAGATAGGTAGATTGTAGTAGTAATCACACCACAGTGTCGATTACTTCAACTAAATGACACAGACAATTTCTGGTGGTATTATTTTATTTTGCATAGGAAAAAATTACACATGACCTACCATTATCAAAATTAAATAAAAAAAAACTTAACAGCACGAATGGGGCAGGAGGAATTTATGAATAGGTTTTCACTTATGTTCCATTAAAGAAAATCTAAAAACTAAAGATTATAACATTTAATGCTTAATTACAATGAAATATCTTTTATTTGAATATAAAAAGTGCAACAATAGTACATCTTTTCAAGTAGAAATACTTTTATTTAATAAAATGCAAAAATGAGTGTGATAATTCACAAAATAATTATTTTGGAATAAGATGAAGTACATTGTTATTTACATCTCTGATAGCAGAATTTACGACAATGATCTTCATATAAGTAAAATTAGGGGTGATTGTGACGCAAAGTGAAAAACCCAGAATTTAGTATACAAAAACCTAATATCAATTATATGTCATACATGCTTGACATAATTTTTTTAACTAAGATTTATAAATAAGTTACCTGCCAATGAAGAATTATAACACTTTTATAGTAACTAATTTACTAAAAAGTTAGTTCTTACAAGAATATCAATATTGGAGTTTAAAATCACACAAATATGAATCAAAATATTAGATTTTAAAAATGCGAAGATATAAATCACGATACTGGATTTCTAGATCGTGTGAATACGAATCAAGATGGGTAGCTTCTAAATCACATATAAATACGAAAATAGAATTTGAATACGATTCGCGACACTAGATTTTAAAATACAAATCGCGACATTGGATTTTAAAAACGCATAAATACAATCCAGATATTGATTTTAAAAACGCTCAAATATGAATGACAATATTGGATTTTTAAATCTAGTGAATATGAATCGCGATATTAGATTTTTTTAGGTCTCGTGACTTCGAATTGCAACATGTAACTTTTAAATCAGGAACATAAGAACGTCAATGTTTCATATTAAAATCACTTTAATATGAATTGTGATATAAGTGGATTCCGGCGCAGTTCCAAATTTTCTAAATGGCGAAAATCTGACAAACCAAAGGAATCCAATAGGAGAAAGAATCACAGGCATGTAAACCTTTCATTTATGGGATTAGACGAAAGTTTTAAAATTTAAATTTTAGATTGCAGAACTGTGACAATTTCATCTGATTATTAGTTTTTGATTCCCGGAGGTCAGCAAACCAATGATCTTGAGACACGTGGAATTCTGTGTTCCCAGTTTTTAAACCTGAAAGAAGGATATGAAAAACCCAGAATTCTGGGGTACAACCGGAATACAATCACCCCTGTAAAATTATCTTCGACTTCAAGGTACTCAGACAAAAATTATTATTGAAAAAATTTTGCTTAATTTAACATACATGTATCAAAATTTGCAAACAGGCTATTTAAAAAATGTACACAACTTAATGTTGCTTAAAACTCATTAACTTAAATTCTAAACTATAATAGCCTGTAATTAATTAAATGCATTATTTTAACTAAACAGTGGTCTACCAATTCAAATTTAAAATTATGATATGAAACAAAGTAAGAGATGATTTAAAAGGAAAAGGGGTGATTAAAAAAATAACTCTGCTTATTTTTTTTAAACACTCTTCTTTTGCTTAATTCAACCAGGTTTTCATTAAGTTAAGAAATTAGGAAAAAAAAACAAATTTATAAAAAGGATGAATTTGTAGTTGATAATATTAAAATAAAATCTTTTCATTTCAAAGGGTGGGAAAAAAAATTTTGATGATCTGCAGTGCTCACTGTTGTGCCATAGAAAAATCAACGTAAAGGACAGAAAATCAAAAATTGAGATTTTTATATATTTGGCATTTTTGGTTGATAAGCTACTTATTGCAAAAGATTTTCTGTTTTACTACTAGCAACAGAAAGAAAACAGTTGTCAAGCTTCTTTTCTCAAACCCTATTGTGAGGTACTAACGCTGTTTTCCTGATTGCAGAACAATGTGCTGACTTCTGCTACCAGGCTTACACCATCAAAACATACACAACAACTAAATGTGATTCTGAATGCAATGGAACCTTGGCATTTCTCTGACATGTGAAATTCTGGGACTTTCCCAAAAACAAAACAATTTTTCTTCAACAACAACAAAACAATAATAAATAAATCAAAGTATGTATTTAGACGTATTTACAAAAATAATACGGGCATGGGATTCTTTATACAGTAGTAGAAAGATACATATAACAGTCAAAATGATGAGTTATTCACACCAAGATGGTTATTTACAGGTGAATGTGGATTATTCTATTTCTTGAATAACCACGCTGGATTTTGTATTGCCTCTTACGGGATCTTCACCATTTGCATCTTCTATGGTTTCTTCAGTAATCACAGGATCTGAGTTGTAAGGTTTTTCATAATTATTTGCATGCATCTGAAAATGAGAACCCCTGTTCAAATTATTTGGCATAGCAGTTCTGTTAAACATCACATTTGGAGGAAAACGAAAGTGTGCCAAATTCGCCATGTTTGCTGCAAAAGCCCTGGCCTGGTTGTTCAGAGGAAAGCGGGCTTGGAACCCGGCTGTAGGAAATCTCTGGAATTGATTCAAGTTGGCAGCAAATGCTTGGGGTATAGGCTGAGGCTGGGCAGTTCTTGCTTGTTGCTGCTGCTGAGTTTCAGTCCTTATATCATTATGGACAAGCTAAATGGACAAAAAGACAAGGAATAAAAATTATAAATATGTGCAATACAGCATGGAATCTATTACATGAAAACCGGAACAATTTATAAGACTAGATTTGGAATTGGAAGTGGTTCAATCCAAATAAGTTGTGAATGATAGCAAAATGTTAGCAATCTGAAGTGTTCTCTGGTCAAAACATTTTCAAGATCAATCGTGCTGCATTTTATTTATTATTATTTTTTTTTTGCAAAACAGCTTCTAAAGTGAGTCTTGTTTTGATAAATTGTTATGGTTGAACATTATTGTAAAAAAAAAAAAAAAAATTTAATGTTGCAAATTTTAAAATTGCAAAACACACATAATTTACTTAAACAGGTTTAATTTTTACCCATAATAAAGACTGTGAAAAGATTAAATCTTACTCCTCATAATACCAATAATAATCACCTGAAATTATAAAAAATAAATATAGCTTAAGTTTAATAAATAAATAAAAACTGAAATAATTCTTATACATGTTATTGGATGATGGTTTAAGTTTGTGTGCGCAGATTTTAAAACTGCAAAAGACATATAATTTACTTTTCAAAACAGGTTCCATTTTTAGCGATAAAGACTGTGAAAAGATAAAATCATACTCATCATAACACTGATAATAATCATCTGAAATTATAAAAAATAAATAGAGATTAAGTTTAATGAAAAAAAAAAATATATATATAAGGCACTGAAATAATTCTTAAACACATTAGTGGATGATGGTTTAAGTTATGTTTAGATTTTTTGCCCCAAAAATTTTTTAAAATTAAGAATATAAATTTTTAATTTAATGGATATAAAGGTTATCGGTATATGAATAGAATTTTTTATTTTTATTTTCTTTAAACAAAAATTATAATGTAATTGGATTTCTTCAAAAAATTTATTACTACAAATTCCGAAATTAAAAACAAGAACTTTAAATATTTAAAATAATTTAAAACTCCTTTTTATATGCAAACATTGAATTTTGATTTCTCTTTTGGTTTCTGGATATTTTCAATCTTCCTCATTTCAATGAATTTTGTAACATTTTCCTGCATTTTAAAGTTTTATACATTTAAATTAAAATTTGATGCAGGGTAAATTAAAAAAATACTTTGTTTAAAATTTTTTAATGCAATCTAAGGCAATTTTAAATTCTCAATTTCCTCGAAATGTACTTTAAAAACATTAAATTTTTTGTTTTGTACTTGTACTTATATTTTTTACTCATTACTTTTATGTAAAGTACTTGTTACTTTTCAAAAGTAATGTTCCCATATATGATCATACTTGATTCTTTCAGATAGCATATATTATAAAAAAGCTTCGATTTTTTTCCAAATAATCATAAGTCTAAATCCAGTTTAAGTTCCACAAAATTCATGAAAGGATAAAATCTTACTCTATAATGCTTATTTGTGAGCAATATTAACAAATATTTACATCTGAGATTGTATTCATATATGCAAAAAGATGTTATAAACACAAAAAAAAAAAAAAAAAAAAACGTTTTTGACTTATTTTACCCTAATTTTTCGTAACTGATTTCATCATATTTCTCTAAGTTTTGTGGCATGCATTTTATTATTAAATTATAAAGTTTTGTATTTTTTTACGTAATTCATAGAATTTATAGTTTTTTAGTAATTCACAGTTTTAAAAAATAACATCTCACTTGAATATAGATTTTAAAACCCAAGATCACTATTTGTATTCACACCATTTTAAATTCAATTATCAAGATTTTTTTAAGAAGTAAGTTTTTTTCTTGAATTAGTTACTATAAAGGTAACTGTTTTTCGATCGACGATTATTAGTATATATAGGCATTACAACATCAGAGAAACTGGAAGAGAATACATTCAAAACTTACATTCTGTGCTTGCAAAGAAGAATGTTACACAGGCAGGTAAAGAAAGAAAAAATAGGATTCGTCAAAAGATGTTTGAAGAAGGGCTAACGACTAAATTAATCACCAATCTGTTTGTGTCAGTTATGCTATTACCACAAGAATATATGAAACTTTTCCAAACTGGAGCAACCCTCATTCACAAGCTGCATTACAAGCAATTTGAGCTTGTTAAAGGATTTTTTGCTTGTTTTGTGAAACATGAAGCATTTGCAACAATCGGATATTAAGAAAAAGTAAAAAAATAGATAAAAAGTATAGCAAACAAGAGCAATCACTTAAAAAGTGATTCAAACTTTTTATTTGAAGAAGAAGAGTTAAATAACTCAGCTCCAAAATTTAAAAACTAATGTTGCTGTTATTTATGCTATAAAATGCAAAATTCATATCAAATGAAAAATAATTATGTGACCAGTTGCTAATTATCATGTAATTTCTCAAACTAAAATACCAATTTTTGTATGTTAAGGAGCTACTATATGTTTCTACTTCACAGTTATTGATATGTTTTTATCTAAATAACTTAAAAAGTCATGTTGCTGATATATTTGCTATAAATCATTAAATAGTATTTATTAAAAGAAATGGAATGTTAATGAATGTTCTCAGTCGTTTTAATTTGCTAAACTAGTTAGTTTTTCAAGTAATATTTGTCTCCTTTATGTGAACTGAAGAAAAATATAATTTCTAGCTTTATTTTTTCAATTTGTAATTTCATATTTTACTAAATATTAAGTAACGATGTAATCATTCATATATTAATAAATTAGTACACACTTTTATGTCAACACATAGTTATATATTATCTTAAATTGTCTGGAATTTATTATTAAACAATTGCACACTCGTAAAATTTACTCGCATGGAAATTCAGCTATTTTGTCTTTTGGCCAATCTCACCCCTGATCTAAAGATCAGATTTTCCAACACTTGGACTCAATCTTAATGATTCACTAGGGTGACCTCAAATATTTTAATGAATTATGCTAATGATATTTTATATTATTAAAACAGACATAAAAACATACTCTTTTAAAACAAAAATTTCTGTTTTTAGAAGGGTTTGAATTTCTGACCCTAAAAATTCTTCTAAAAATAAAAGGCAAAGTTGCAGTCCGAAAATATGCTCATAATGTTTGGTCAAGAGAGAGATCAAAAATTTTGAGCCTTTTATGTTAACTATACTTTTTGAATATTTCACCATATCTTGAGAACCTTTTAAGTCAATTGAAAAACTTATATATACAATTATAAAATTTGTTTATCTAAAGATAAACTCTATGCAAAAAACTAATTTTAAGAATTATTTATTATTTTATTCAACAATAGTCAAAATTGATCTTAATTATAAGGTATAAAAATTTTTACTTTTTTTCCTATTTATTAAAATTATAAATTTATATAGCGGTAAATCCTCACGTAATCAGTCAAATCCTCAGAAATTGAAATTTTTAAAAAATCCTTTAACTAAAATTTGATTACTCAGGAAGTACTTAATTGATTTTGTTCAAATTTTGCACTTAGACAAATAAAATTATATTCTTTAAAATGATGTAAACATGTGTATGACTTACAATTTAAAATTTGATTGGCTATTATTAAATAAAATAACAAAATATAATTATTAAAAAATACTTTTTGAGTAGAATTATCTTTGGATAAAGAAGGAATTTTAAGGATAAAAAAAAAGGACCATTTAATGCATCAAGGGTTGAGCCCCTCAGTAAATTTACTTGCAATCCTCCCACAAATTGCATGAAGAAAACTAGTCTTTAGATATAGCTGATAAACTAGAAAAAGCCAGAATAAACGCTCAATAAGTTAAAAACTTTTTAATGCTTTTCTTTTTCTTAGAAAAATGCAGTACAGGAACAATGCAAAATCATATCATTGTAATAGTAATATTTATGGTTTTCATTTTCTTATTTTTAAAAATATTATTATATAAAAATTAGTTTCGAAAAAAAAAAAAAAAAAATTCCTCCCCTGTGAAATGACTGTGATTATAAATACACAAAGAGAGATAAATTAAAAAATAATAATAAATTACTTGTTGCACTCTTGCAAAGTGATGGTTCAAATCAGATATAACTTTATTCAATTCATCTAAATACTTGTTGACTGATGCTGGAACAGATCCTTTGACAAAGTACTGAAATAAAGAAACAAAATCTTTCAATTTAGAATTACATTTCAGATAGAAAAATTTATCGAGAAAACAAAATTATAACTAACAACTGTAGAGCAAGGATAGAAATTACAGGGTATGTAGCCAAAAGTTTCAACAAAAAATAAGCACCTTCTAAGTACTTTTTAAACACTATGTACATTAACAAAAAGCAAAATAATTTTCAGACTTTACATGATCATGATAAAATAAATAGTTTCTGTCAAAGAACTTGATTATATAAGCCACCATAAAAAAATAGATTTTTCGGTTCGATTTCAGAGGGTGGAAAATGAAACCTGAAATGGAGAATATCTTGTAAAATGTAGCCGAGTTGCACAGAGTGCATTTTTTTCTATCGTTTAAAGTTCTTGATTTATAAACATAAAATCATAAAATTTAGAAACTTTACATACTCATGATAAAATAACTAGTTTGGGATAAATATTCCAGACAAAATTGTGAAAATCATGCATTTTTTTGATCATGCAAAAAGATAGAAAATTAAACACAAGCAAAATATTAATAAATAAAAAAAAAAAAAAAAAAAAAAAAAGTGGAAAAATAAAGCATAACTTGATCATATATAAAACATAATGTTAAAATCAGCAATGTAAATTTTGGTTTATAAATTTTTAATACAGTTAATGATAATGATTTTCAAATATGTAAAACAAATAAAAATCTTAGCAAAGTAAGTAGAATCATACTTACTTCTTGCTTAATTCTTAACATTTTAACTTGCTTTTCTTGAAATCCTGATCTAAGTTGGAATATGGATGTCAACAGCTTTTTGCGCAGGAATACTGGATTAGCACCTTGATACTAAAGAAATCATTAAATGAATAAACATTTGAGTATTGCATAAAACATAAAAAATTTGTTTCAATTAAAATAAGTTCAAATAAAAAAATGACTCCATAATATCTGAGTCAATTGTTATCTTAAATGTACATTACAGAGCCTTGGAAAATGTTATTAAGAACTCAAATTTATAATGAAATAAACAAATAAATAATGAGTAAAGATTAATCAGGATAGTGCCACTGAATTCAAAAGATAATTTACAAAACAAGCATTTTAATGTGGATAGCTTTGGATCAATAATTATTAACAATAATAATTAATGCAGATTACAACAAGATTATTTTATTTTTCAGATTAATATTATAAGTTTATATTTAAAAACAAGAAGTCCATTAAAGCATTAAGCACATTAAATGTCTTTAATGAAATTTAACTTTTGTTGTTCAATTTTTAAGCAAACAGAGAATTATAGTAAATTTCTAAACTCGTATTTTAAAAATACTTTTATTCTCCATTTTGGGAAAATCAGTCAAGAAGTTTCAAAATAAAAAAATAAAAAAAAAAAAGCGTAAAATTAATTTGCACAAAAAAAGTTTTTAAAATATTAACATACAATATGTAACATACTTTTTTAAAGTTTTTTTTCCCTTTCTTTTACACTATATATCAGGGCTCGAAAAACCATACGTCCTCGGCGGTTAAAAATTTCCCGCGGACAAAAAATTTCTCAAATTCGCGGACGACCATTTTCCCGTTAATGTTTGTGATACATTTTCAATTTTTGTTATCTTGCAAGAGTCTAGCGCCTCACTTCTAAAATGACCCTCTAATCTAGAAATACAGCAACATATTGCGCATGGTGGAATTTATGTTTTCTCTGTCTGGGAGTACTGCAGCAGTTGGAAGAGGCTTTTCAGCAATGAGCTTACAAAAACACATTACGTACTGGTCTTAAACAAGAAGCATTAAACGCAATTATGAACATCTACCTAAATGGAAAACCCCTTTCAGATTTCTGTGCAGAAACCTCTGTAAATCATAGGCTTGATTGTGGAACTGGCAAACGTCATATTTGATTCATTTAAAAAAACGTAGTACCCTCGGATAAATTGACATTCCAGATAACTTGACCTTTGTTATTTAAATTATTTCATAAAAGAAATAAACTATTTCATAAAATAAATACTAGGTTTTACGATTAGTAACCTAGTAATTCTTTTATTACTGTATAATGTAAACCTAGTATTTGTAATCCTAGTAACTATTAATTCATTGTGCAATTTATATAAATGTTTGTAATAAATAAGAGAAAATTATATTTTTTATTTATTCAGAAGCTACGTGTTAGTTTCAAAGGAGGACGGGTACATTGTTGGAAAAGCCGCCCTCGGGGACGGGTAAAATTTCCGAGTTTTTTCGAGCCCTGCTATATATATACACTGATAGTCCATCTAACGGTTAAGTTTTATAAAAATAAAAACATGATTAAAGATAATAAAACATTTCGGAAATTTAATTTCTTTTAAAGTATAGAAAGTCTCCTAATCTCATCACTATATCTTTGTTTAGAAAAAAATAGCTGTCAAAATATTTTCTCACAAATTTTATACGTTTTTTTAGTTTTAGAACATTTATTAAAAAACTGCTAATTAGTTATGCATAAAATAAAATTTTAATCTAAACAGCAATTATGAGGTTTTCAGCAACAGTTAATTTTCAATAGCTGGATTTGAGTTTTGGGAATAAGAGCGAAGTCTAGATTTAAGTAATACTACTAATGGTGTTACTAAATAGATAAATCAAGTAATAATTTACTATATATGCTGTTACTAAATAGATGAAAATTGTTAAAATTTTTAAGGGGAAAAAAAGTTTATATTGATAAAGTATGATTCTTACCCGTTCTCTTAAAGTTTTAATGGTACTCTCAATGATGAGCTTGCAATCAATTATAACTGGCCCATCATAATCTGCTTCATTCAAGTTAGGTTCTCTGCAGAATTTGGACATCTCTGAAAATAAAATCATTCCTTGTAATGACTTAATACAAACTAAGTTATTTGCAGTCATCAGCAAAAAAAAAAACTTCACAAAATATAAATGTGTGTGTATATAATAAAAAATATATGTGTACCTAACTATGTTTCAATATAAAACATAATTTTTACCTTTATTAAAAATGTTAGTAAGATGGATATTCATTTTCTTACTGTTTACTAGGTCAAGTACAAACTTTCCTAAGAAATGTTACCAGAAGAACAGAATGTAGAACATAAAAACATCAAATTCTTGACATTGACACAAACATTCACTTAGATATGCAATAAAATTTTCTGATTTTGTAACTGATGAAAAAGTTTCAATAATGAGTTTTTAGTCCTGTTTTACTCTTGTACATATACAAAATATGTTACAAAACATTTTTACCAGCAATTGTAATTGAAAATAAACATTTAAAAAAAAAAAAAAAAAACAATTTTGAAAGGATTCAAAAACATAATGATATAAGGCAATGGTCTATAATGGTACCAGTGGCTCAAATGGTACCATGCTGACCAAGGAACATTAAATTATTTCTATTATATATTTACTATGGTGTTACTATATTATAATTCAGGTTTGTATGATTTTCTAAGGAAGAGAAATTACCCGGGAGATGAAAGTCACCAAGAACTGCACATGCAAATGTATTTTTATTTGAAGGCTTGTAATACAATGAAAAATTATTAAATCTAATACATAAATAATAAACGACCATACCTTTTCTCAGCAGACTGCTGTAAAATTATGAGACGTTGACGGTTTATGGCAATAAAAAGGCTGGGGAGCACTGATATAAGGGATAGGAGTTATAATGTATCACATGCATATTTCATTGATGCTGCTACTTTGTATAACAGATCAAAGGTAAGAGTAAGTTTTAGGCATTGAGTGACACATTCAGGGTGTGTAGCTAAATCTTTCAACAAAAAATAAGCACTTTTTGAGATTAAATATTCTAAAGCACTATATACACTAACAAAACGCAAAATAGTTTTCAACGACTTCACATGATCATAATAAAATAACTAGTTTCTGACAAAGAATTCTTTTCTTGATTATATAAGCCACCATGAAGAGATCAAGAGATTTTTGGGTTCAAATACAGAGGATGAAAAATGAAGAGATTTAAATTAGAGAATATCTTGCAAAATGTAGCCGAGTTCAACATGAGAGTGCAAGAATCTCACCGAACCCAGCTCAGTATAAGCACCTGCAGACCAGCAAGTATTTCATCAAACATGTCAAATGATTGGCGCTTTTATACACTATGGACTATTTTTGGTTACGTTTTTGTTATTCTTTTAATATCTGTTGATAATGTAATACCTAAATTTTTATATACATTTTACTTCCGTTTGGTATTGTATAATTATTTTTTCATCTAAAGAAGTTTTCACATTCCAAGATGCCACATAGCGGGAGACCACTCACTCAAGAAGAAATCGATAAGTTAATGTGTGATTTCGATGTTGAAACCTACGCGGATTCTGAATCTGAGCGTGAGGAGGAAGAGGAAAAGAATTAAGTTTATTAAATTGATAGTGATGATGAATTTTTAATATTTTTAAATACTCAGCAAATCTCAAACGTATGACTTGAAAGTTTCAAAAATAAAGTTTATTAAAAAGGTACCACTTTCATATCACAAATTCAGAGGATCATATACAATTGAAACCAGTCTAGAAATTCAAATTAAAACAGAATTTTGTTTTTCTTTTTACTATGAGTAATTTGCAGTTTTATAGTGTTAAAGGGAAAATCTAATTAAATGTTTCAAACTCTACATCTAACGTGCACAAAAAGATGGAAGCATACGTAAATTTTTTCATTGGTAATTATATTGAACAGAACCTTTGAAACTGTGACAAAAAAAATTTTTTTCTTTAAAAAAAAAACATTTATATTATTAATTTATTCTAAAAAATAAAATAAAAATGAAAGCTGAAATTTTTTTAAATATTTGTGGAAAGAGGAGAGAGGAAGGTTTTGAATGCTTGATCTTGAACAGGAAGTTTAGTCACAATGAAACAATTTATACTTTTCAAATATCCATATATGATTAATTACTGAACTATTTCAGAAAGGTATTGTTCCCACCTCTTGTTTCAAGTTCTCAGAGGCAAATTTTTCTTTCAAGTTCCAACAAAAACTTTTCATTGAGAGCTTTAGAGTTTGACATAATTTAACTTATTAAGCACAAAATAAATTGTTATTCTTTCTCTAAAGATAACGGATACCGAAATATTCCCGCCTCTTCCACAGCAGGCGGAGTGCCGTTTCCTGCTTTTTGTTGCATTATCGGTCAGAATGTGTTTGGGTGGTCTCTTATTTATCATATATTTTGGTTTCTATCATTTTTAAAATTCTTAACAATAGTTATTCCAAATGCCTGAAGAAAGACCACACCGTCACCAAAGGAAATGTTTGTTTTACAATCATTATGTCACTAGAACTAGTATAGATGCGTCTGATAACAATTGATGACTTAAAAAATTTTCATATATTGTGCATATGGCAACAATGAAATACTTTTAACTCAGCAGATATATATATATATATTATATTGTAGAATAAAACCTTTCCTCCTAACAAAAATTAAAATAAATAAGAAATTAAGAATAGTCTTTCTTGAATTATAAAAAAATAAGGAAAGTTTTAAGGTGATCATCAGTTTAAAATGACACTGATAAATAATATTTTATTATTATTATTATTTTGTATTTATTATTTTATAAAATTAACTAATACTTCAAAACAAAATTTGGGATCTTTATTCTTTTAATATAAGGCTCAAATATAAGCTAAATAGAAATGTGGCAATTTTTTTTTATTGTGTAATATATTTGCTGTAAAAAAGATAAATGATAGTAATTTTTCTTTTTTGAACATATTTAAAACATATTCTTTAACATTTTCAGTGTTTTTAACATTATTTTTTAAAATTCTAATAATGTTTATATGAAATATTCTCTTGAAATCTTAATAAATTTCTATTGAATATACGTGTGTAACCTTTATGTATTTGAAAAATAAATGAAGGCAAAAGGTTCTCAAGAAATTTTTAATTAAACAATGTTTATATTTAAATTTTGCATAAATGTAACAGACGAGACTTTGCTATATTTTTAACAGATAAAATAATCTTCAAAAATGTAAAAGAGTTACAACGTTCATTGTTAGAAGTTTTAAAAATTTGCTTTTTAAAATTATTTATTATAATTAATGAGTTTATGATTTTAAGATGAGAATAAAACTTCAAACAATGTTCTATTAGAAAAAAATAATAAGAGTAACAGTTTGTAACAGTTTATTAAAAATTTTTCAGATACAATAAAATGCACGCTTTATTTTTAAATAATTTTGAGATGAATGGTTGTTTTGCATAAGAGAAAATATTATTTAATTAAGTAAAATAAATTAAAAGTTATATTTAAACTTTTTGTCACATTGTGTTAAACATCACAAATAAAAAATGCCAAAGTATGCATAACTATGCCAAAATATCTGCGGATAACAATGCACACTACAACCCTGCAACTTCTGCCTCCAAGAAACATGGCATACAAATTACAACAAAATGTTTCCTATTCATAGCTGGTTAAAGTAGTTACCTCCCACTGACTAAGTGGTGGATGAATTTCTGAAAAAATACGCTGTAACCAGAGGAAAATTTTTTCACCTGACTAGCCACAACTAAAAGCTTATTAATATTCAATAATAAAGCTTTATCCAGGGGTGATTGCGAGCCCAACTCAAAAATCCTGAAAATTTCTTGTGTAAAAATCCTTAATGACGCATTTCAAAAAATTAATGTCTATATAAATTTAAATCATTTGATATTTTCATAATATGAAATACTAAAGAAATGATATGCAGCACAATTTAAATTAATAATTTTGTACAAATTTACTTTTATCTCTAATGATATTTATTATTCTACCAGAAAACATATATACAAATGAAAGAGATGCCAAGTATAAATTCTAGCTCTAATATTTTTAAATAAAATATACAAAAATTTTGATACATAAATGTGATCGATGATTTCGTGAAACTCCAGGACCTCGGATTTCTTAAAATTATCCAATCGCGATTAGCGAAAAATCCGGAAATCCAGACTTTTTCCGGAGCACAATCATCTCTGCTTGTTATTCTTTTGTGAAAATTCATAATTTCATTTCATTCTTCTACTATTCCTAATTTTTTATGATACTTTTTGAAAAAATGCTTGTTCATCAAAATACACAGTTTTTCCCCCTCAACAACTGAGATTTTATCTTCATAAAATGAGTCTTGAGAGAGCAGAGAAGAAGATGAAGAGCGGACCTTGTGCCGCCTCTATAGAGAAGAGAAATCTCTGATTATTATTAATGTAGTGTTCGGTGGAAAGTTATTATAATTGTTCTTGAACTCTACAACTGTGTATAAAATTGTATAAAGAACTGTCTATAGAATACAATCCTGAAAATTCTATTAAAACATTTATTCTAGGTAAGAGTGGTATTTTTGAACCTCAAAAAGTAATAAAATGTTTACAGCAATATACTCTTATTATTTAATGGTGGCAGCAGTGATACGTGCTTACACTGACCACAGTCAGAAAAGGGCACCTTGTTGTCCAGTGAACTTTCTTCAAAAATAAAGGACATCTGTTCCGTAAAAACGTTCAGTGGAAATTGAAGGGACAACCTGTCCATTGTTATAGCCGAAGGAAACCCATAGCTGATGTTCTGAAGTCTACTGATGAAGTGCTAATTTGACATTAAAGACTGACACTAGTTCATGAAAGACTAATTAAAGGGAAATCTTGATCTTTTCTATTAGAGAAGGCAAGCTTAATTATCTTCTAGATGCTTTTATATTATTTTGCGAGTTTAGTTTTAAACTTATTAAAACTATTTAAATTCATGTTAAACTTTTGTAAAAATTAATAAGGCAAATGTGTAATAAATTTAGATAGATGTTTTAAAATTCTTTTGAGAAATTAATTAGCATTAATTAGTGAAAATTTCAATTGGAGAATGAATGTCACAGATTTGGAAATTTCATACCCTATAGCTGATCCTAATATTTACGATTTTGGAGAAATCATTAGAGATAGTGAGTTAATAGAAAAATGCACTCCTGCACAAATCGAACAATTAAAGAAATTGCTAATGGTGCACAAAGATGTTTTTTTCAATGACCCAGGGAAGACGGATTTAATCGAATACAATATAGAATAAATTAGTAACCAACCAGTAAGGTCAAAACCATATAGGACATCACATCAGACTGAAATATTAAAATCGGAAATAAAACGTATGCTGGAGATAAAAATCATCGAAATCGGAGAATCTGACTACACATCTATGATTTTAGTAGAATCCCCGGGTCGTGATCCACGCCCTTGTATCGATTACAGGAAACTAAACTCGATTTCTCGGGCAGAATATTTACCTTTACCTAATATCGAGGAGAGAGTTGAATTAGTGGCCTCAGCAAACTTCATCTCTAATTGACCTAACGAAGGGTTATTGGCAAATTCCGCTGACTCCCAAGCCTCAAAAATTAGCAGTGTTTGTGACAACATTTAGTTGTTATTTACCTTTGGTAACGCCTTTTGGCCTTATGACCGAACCTTATAAGTTTTCTAAATTTATGACTCTGCTTTAATGGATGCGAAAAATTTTGCGTGCTCTACTTAGCAATTTTTCTGATACATGGGAAGAACATTTAAAACATGTTGATATCATTTTAAAAAGAATCACAGAGGCTAAGCTCAAACTTAAACCATCCAAATGTAAATTAGGGCAACATAGCGTGAAATATCTTGAACATATAGTTGGAGGTTTCCGGACGCCGGCGGAAGGGAAAATATAAGCAGCTATAGATCCCTCTGTCTAAAGATAAAACGGAGATCCGTTGAATTCTAGGCATGACAGGCTACTATGCAGTTATATTAAAAATTATGCTTGTATTGTCGAACCTTTCACTAGGACGCTAAAAGGAAAAACTAAAAAGGAAGCTATTGAATGGATCAGGAATTAGAAGAAGCATTTTTCAGAATTGAAGGGTAGATTAACAAAAAAACCAGTATTATATGCCCCAAATTACTCAAAAGAGTTTGTTATTCAAACTAATGCCTCTGATAAAGGCATGGGTAATTATGGCTCAGAGGGGGGGGGGGGGCAAATAATGAAGAAAACCCAGTTCTTTATCTTAGCAGAAAAACTTCCAAACCAGAAAAAGGGTTTAGCATGACGCAGAAGGAATGTGCAGGAATACTTTTCACAAGCAAAAAATTAAAACATTACATGGAATGGATGGACAAAAGTTCGTAATAGAAACTGACCATAATCCTCTTGTATGGCCAGGGTTCTGTCCAGGCCAAATTTACTACTCTTTAGCGGTACCTTCACAAATTCAACTTTAGGAAAAACGGTGGTTTCACAGAATACTTTTTATTAAAATTTTATTTTTGTATCCAGTAAGAAACAATAAATCCATATTTTTGTGTTGATTTTTCAATATAATTTTTAATTGTCACAAATTATATCTTAATTTTCACAAAAAAGGTACCTCTCTGAAAAACCTAGACAGACCCTGATGGCTAAAAACAAATGTCAGAAATAATCCTCATTTGATGAGGTGGGCACTAGCTTTACAACCTTTTAATTATACTGTGATTCACAGACCAGAAAAGGATATAAAGAATGCAGACTATCTCAGTAGAAGAGAATAATATTAATGACTTTTTTATTTTTTGTTTGTGTTACTAAGTTTTTTATTAAGTAAAAAGAAGAAGAAAAAAGATTTGTTTTTTTTCCCGCTTCATAATTATTTTTTTAACTTGTAATTCGATACAATATTTTCTTAAAATTAATGTTAATGTGGATGTGTAATTAATCTGAGTAGGTTATTAAGTTTATAGAGTTAAATTAGATTTTTTTTCTTAATGGCCTCTAGTAAAGCGATTAAGCTGCCTATGTAGTCTAACTATTATTTTTCAGCAATTTCGCTCCTGCAGTTCGCAAAATCGTTTTAACATCATGAATAGTGGCCCCCAAATTCTTTCCCCTCTGGTATCCGGAGTCACCCTCCAAAATTCTTAGAACTCCATCTCTGGCATCTGGAATCCCCTTTCAAGATTATAAGGGCAGATGAGTCTTGAGAGAGCAGAGAAGAGGGCGAAGGGCGAACCTTGTGCCGTCTCTATTGAGAAGGGAAAGCTCGAACCTTGTGCCGTCTCAATTGAGAAGGGAAAGCTCAGACCTACAGTATAATCTAAGGGAAAAATATTTAGAATAAATAATTAAAATACAGTTTTAGACCAAAATCAGTAATCTGATAATGTGGTTCCTAATTTTTTTGACTATGGAACCTTAAATGATCAAGCCTTTTTTTAGCAAATTACACAGCAATATTAAAAAAAATAAATTAATTCACAGCTATGAATATACTAACAACAAAAAAAAAAAGACAGCTAATTACTTTGAAATTACTTAATGAGTAGAATGAAATATTTAATATTACATTAATATTTCATGATGAATTTTTTCTTGGTGTATGCATATGCTAGAAATAAATAAAATAAGCACAAGTTATTTTTTTTTAAAGGAAGAACTGTTACAAACGATGGGAATAGTTATCAGAAAAACCTAATTATTTATTTTCTAGTTTCGTTGTTTTATTTTGAATTGAAAAGCTCGATGAGAAACACTAATGAGATTTTTATAAATGCATCTATAAATTATTCAACATATTATATTGCAAAAATATACATAATTTATATTTGGCTACATCTCTTCATTCATTTTGTACAACATAAAGAAGATCATATAAACAAGTGAAATATTAAATAAATTTTAGATTATTGATGGAATATAATTCTTCGTCTTTGTCAGCGCAACAGCCCCTTGCAGGCCTTGGCTGCCTCAACAGCTGACAAACCCCATGGCAACTCCCTTTCAATTACTAATCTTTAAGGTTTTCAAATCATTTTTGATGTCCTTGAGCCATCTAGTAGGGGGTCTGCCTCTGTGACGTGACCCCTTGGGGTTCTTAAAGGTAATTATTCTCATAGGGCTATTTTCAGGGCTTCAATATTATTATTATCAGTTAAATATATCTTAACTTTCAGAACCCCTGTCCTCCTTCCACCCAAGGGCTTCGCAGAACACTTTTTGGGAATCAATGATCTAACAAATCAATTTTAGAGTTTTTGTAAGAAAATGATGAAAAAGAAACTAGATTTACACTTACCCTCATTCATAGTAAACTCTTCAGTTTGCCTGCCTTCACGTTCATTCTCATATTCAGCCCAAGCTGTTTTTCTTTCTTCTTCAGTCAAGTCCTCTTCTGTTTGATTTTGAAGAAGGGAATCATGTTCATGATAACCCACAATAAGGTCTTTATACTTTATAAGCATCTCAGCCAACAAACGATCCTACAAAGGAAATTCAATATTTTTAGAAAATTTATAATTTTATTGAGAGTACAAAATAAAATTTGATTCACTAATATTAATGTTTGATAATTAATTTTGCACAAATAACAAATCAAATTATGCACAAAAAAATGCTGGCCAACTTTTCTTTTTTTCCAGAATTGATTTTCTAGAGTAATAGTGAAATCAAAATAATGTAAATCTAAAATACTGAAAAATATATATTTTTTTATATTTTATTCATGTTTAATAACATCAAATTTTGATTATCATGCATTTATAAATACATGTTTAATTTATTCATTTGTAGTAATCATTTTTACTGGCCTTAATTATACAGTCGGATCTCTACATAACGAAATAGGTGAATCCCGATAAAAAGTTCCTTAGATGGAACATTCGTTAAGAAAATCGTATAGAAAATCACCATTTGAAACACTTAAACAGGTTTCAAATTCATAAACACTAGATATAACTAAAAAAGCAATTGATACAGCTTTATATTGCAAATTATTATCTACTATCGAATTGTTTAAATGATTTTAACATTTTATCATATAAAGTTATGGTGATTTTTTTTCATCTTCATTGTCTTCCTCACAATTTATTGTTGCATTTTTTTTATTTTTTATATTGTCCAAAATATCTAATTTATTTAATGTTTCTGTGATTGCAGCTTCAGAATCAATAAGATGAAAATCATTAATCACTACACCATCGTCAATTTCGTGGTTCTTTCTTAGCTGTACCCATACTCTTTTAAGTTCTTCCAAAGAAATATCATCCTCGTCCTCTGCACTTTTCAAATTCTCTGCGCTGACTAAGAATCCAGCTTTAGCAAAACTATTACGATCTGTAACATCATAGTTCCATGCTTTAGAAATTTTTGTCATGCTTCTTCATAAATTGATTTTTGACAAGAATTTTTGTATGAAATGCAAAAAAAAAAAGGGAAAGGGATTTTACTGCTTTCTCTCAAAGTGGCTGCGAAAATCAATTCAAGGTCATTTCTGTGAGATAAATAAATGCTAAAAAGGTTCTTTCTATTTTGATTAAATAACATAAAAATAAAGAGTACAAGGTTCGATCTTCATCAGTCGTTTAAGACGACGATCTCATGCATTCAACTTATGTCGGTAACGTTATGGTCTTCAGGGATCAGCCAGTGCCTTTTTATCTGCTGTTGGTTGTTCTCGCATGGATCATGACATTATATGTTATCTGTTTAACCCAATGACGGTACAGAACGTAATAAGTCAGATTTTAAAATGCCGTCTTTACCGCATAGCAAAACTGGTTTTTCTATATTATTAGATAGGGAAATAGTGTTTTGAGGAAAAAAATTCTTCTAATTTTACCCATTTGCTAAACCGCCAGTGGATTAAAGAGTATTTAAGCTTCTGTTGAAGCAAATTATTTTGTATTTATTCTCTCTTTTCGTTACTCACTCTGTTTGTGACAGTTTGTTTACCAATTTAATATGTTTTTAAAATAAATTTATTGCTTTAGAAACTTCGCTTTCTTTTTGTTTTGTTGATAAACAGATACAATGATGTTCTGCGACAATCTCGGATGTCAATTTTCCCTATAAAATGCATTAACAGGTTTGAAATATTTTGGGAAATAGGGAAAGTGGATCTCAAAGAAAAGTTTGTCAAATAGAAAATTCATTTTGCTATTTGGAAAGTTGTTTTACAAAGAAATTTCCAAAATTTTCTTGGTTCCTAAAAAAAGCTGCAAAATAGAGAAATTCGCAAAATGAAGTTCGTTAAATAGAAGTCTGAGTGTATTTATAAAACTGCGAATGAAACATCAAAGCAAAAGTTTAACAATCACTATAAACATGAAATTAAATCTGATAGAAAATCCGGAAGAATTGGCAACTATGCAAATAATCATTGGTGGAGTAAATGTAGAATATTGTTAATAACCAAAATTGATTGTAAAGTTAACATTCGGAAGAATGGAAAAGGTAACAGCTAGGTCTTAAAAAATAAATTTCCTTGTTTTCTTCCCCTTTGGTACTGCTTAACTGCTACATTGAACCTCTTAATCATTTCTGCTAAAATTTGAAGAGATGCTGAATCTGCAATTTTACATTGTTTCTGATAATATAAATATACAAGTGTTAAAAATATATAAATATATTATAATTTTCATATAATTCAGTTAAATGAGAATCCACAATCTTTAATTTGTACTTCCCATAATGAGTGTGGAGGCCGATGCAACAGAAGAACAACAGCAGCTTAGAAACCACACAGAATGAAATGATTATGTAAATCTTGTTGATGCTGATTATTTTAATGGCTATATTTAGCAAATGTTTTTGCACCACTATCCGCCAATGCATTATGTTGTATAAAGTTTTATTAACGAATCAATGTCTGGCAAGTTCAGGAGAAAAAGATTAATGATTCATTTCTGTTATATTTGTCACATTTATTTAATTATTAATTTTTAATATAACTTTCTAAAACAAGGGAAGTAATAAGGATTCACTCTATACTTGAAGATAATTTTTATAAAATGCATTAATTCTTAATTTTTAATAAAGATTTAGGAAATGAACTAAAATTTAATATCAAAAAAGATGTTTTTGATCAGTGTATGAACCTCAAATGCTTATTATTACTATTTAAAAGAAGCACATTTATATAGCAAGTTATTTTATAAATATAGATGTTTCAATCCCTCAAAATAAATATTATTGACATTTATAATATCCAACCTCATCAGCTAAAATTTGCAGACAATATTTTTAATTTTTAAATGAACTAATGCATGAAAACTAATTTTTTTAAACTTTTGTTATAGAAATATTAAAAATAAATATTTCAAAATAAATAACTGTATGTATAATAATTATAAATAAATTGAAACGGTTTCTCAACAGAACATATAATAAAACTTATCATTGCTGGTAAAATACTGAAAAAATTAAAAAATCAATTGATTTAAAGAAATTCAATGACTAATGCAAACAGTAAGTGTTTAAATAGGAAACCTTTTTTTCTTTTTCTTTTTACATACAATTATTATTAACAGATATATCTCAAAAAAAAAAAAAAAAAAAGAAAAAAAAAAAAAAAAAAAAAGAACATTAGAGATTTAACTTAACAGTTATTTTGTGATTAAACTACTTATAACATGATTAAAAGTATATTATTGGCTTTACATTTTACACAACTTTTTAAGATATGATACTGAATGAGTAAAAATTATAAATTCTTGATTTAATACTTAATAATTTAATGCAAAGAAATGAAAGCATCTTTAGTTTGCTTCAAGAACAAAAGATTGCAACAGTGCAATATGAAATCCTTACATTACAATTCAAAACAATTCTTAAGGATACATAATTTAAGGATCGAAACACAAATGAATTGGTTGAGCAATTGGTTGCTGTAACAATAAAAAAATAAAAATTTCTTGAGAAAATTTTCTTAAATGTTTTTAAGCACATTTTATTCAAAGAGTGTAGAGTGTTTTATTTCATTTTGGTACACTCTTAGTGATGCATTCGTGAGCAGCATGATTCTAGCATGATTTGCATTTGTGATGAGTTTGAAGCGAAGTTTTGTAGCGAGTTGTGATGAAGATTTAGTTTTGTAGCAAATTGTGGAGTGAAGCAATAGCAATTTTTTAAATAAGTTGAATAAAAAGTGTTAACATACTTGAGGTACCATAGGTGTCATTCTATTGCTTGAAGATTCAGGGTCAAATGTGTACAATTCAGCAAGTTCAGAAGAATTGAAGTGGCGATCAATTTGTTGCTCATCTACAACTCTAATTGACAATGATAATTTATTGACTTGTCGGTCATAGATTTTTTCTTCCATGGTGCCCTATAAAAATTTAGTGAGTTATATATATTATTAATTTTACCAATTCCATTACATTCAACTGTAAGTAAAATTCAATTACAACAACTTCACCTTGAAACAAGTCAAAATAGCTTAAATATCCTAATAAGTAATTAGTTAAGGCAACTAGATCATTTTAGTGTGCTCTAGTCTATTTTATATGAATAATAGCACTGACATTAAGCATTTTGCCAAACAAATAAATCCAGAATTAAGAGGGTTCTTTTGCCTATAATTTAAGTACGAATAAAAGCAGTTTGTCATGTTTCTTTTCATTCATGTTAAGCATTCAACGAGCTTAGTCCCAGCCAGTGGCAAAAAAAAAAATTACATTATCTTTGTAGTTACAACAATTACTGAGGTAGTTAACTACGACTACTTTTTTTTAACTATATGTACTATGTAACTATGTGTACTATTTACGTGCTTAGTTACGAACAGCTAATGAATAAGTTAAAAGGTCACTTTTGGGATGCCCCTTAGGGTGACCTTATATCGAGGCCTGACTGTATATGTGTGTGTGTATTTTTATGTTGCATTGATTAAACATGCCTGAAACAGTTCAAAGCTGTATTCGTAAAAAATATATATATAGGGAATCAAAGAAAAAAATAAATTTAAAAAATGAGATGAAATATATATTTTAATATAAAAGAGGAAAAGGCATGGTTAACTCAAAAGAAGAAAATAGTGAACTTAAAAAATGAGAGAGAAAATCATATTCAAAAACTATTTAACATAAAATATTTTATATTGATAAAGAAAAAACAAATTTCATACTTGGGCAAGTAATCTGTATATGTAAACAGGTTTATTTTGACCAAATCTATAAACTCTAAAAATTGCTTGAACATCATGAGAAGGATTCCATGAAGCATCGAGAATAATAACTCTATTTGCTCCAATTAAATTTGTGCCCAGACCACCAGCTTTAGTAGAAACAAGGAAAAGACGGGCTCTAAAAAGAAATAAGAATTTTAGGCTAAATTATTTCAAATTGTTAATAAAAATCAACAGAATAATGAACTCTTTCAGTAAAGAAAAAATATCAAGATATAATTTCCTGCAAACACTCTAATTTTAAATCTCCTAAAATGAAAATGAATCATTTTCTCCTAAATGACCTTGTTTTCTTCTTTATTTTTATTTTATCTGAGAAAATTTCTGCAACATATTTCTATTCTCTCTTTTGTATAAAATGTGTTGATTGAAACATATTCTATATACAATATACATTATAAAAAAATTAATGTTTTTACACTAGAATTAATTTGAAATAAAAAGCAACAAATTTTCTTTACTATATTTCGTAACTATTTTTCTTGTAGGTCGATTTAGATAATACTTTCTCAGGGGTGATTGTGAGCCCAACTCAAAATTCCCGAAAATTTCGTGAATAAAATCATTATAATGATCAATGATTTAAATCATTGATATTTTCACATAAAATTCTAAATAATGCAACATAATTTTTAATAATTATGTATAAGTTTACTTTTATCTCTAATCACATTTCTTATTCTAGCTCTAATATTTTTAAATAAAATGCACAAGAATTTTTATACATTAATGGGATTGATGATTTCGTGGAAACTTCTGGACCTTGGATTTTCTAATCGCAGCTAGGGAAAAATCCGGAAATCCAGATTTTTTCCGGAGCGCAATCACCCCTGCTTTCTGAACCAATATAGCGATTTCACCCCTATGTTTATTTTAGAATTATTATGTAATAACAGAATAATTCTAACTTAAAAAACAAAATTAAAACAAAAATTAAATCAATTTAAAAATATTTAACTAAATTTTTTTTTTCAATTTAAAGTCATTTATTTATTTATTAAAAAAAAAAAAGACTGATCACAAATAAATTACTTAGTGTTTACTAGAATAATTAATTTTCAGATTGACTACAGTAACACTAACAATCTAAAACAATTAACAAAATATTATTTATGAAAGCATCATTCCTTTAAATAATTCTACTGGGAAATGTCGCACCTTAAATTGTTTGGGTTATTAAACATTTCAATAAATTGCTTTCTGAAATCTGCAGAGGTACTGCCATCCATTCGAAAATAGTCCAGGCCTTTTATCCATGAATAATGCCCAATAATGTCATCTTTGGCAGCATTTTCTTTTCTTTCATCACATGCATGATCCAAAATCTCTTCTATTAAATCAAGGGTGAGTAATGATTGGGAAAACACAATCCTAAAAAAAATAATAAATAATAATAAAAAAATCTATTTAAGTACATAAATGGTTTAGAGATTTAAGAATGACTCTTTGTGATATACGCCAAATAATAATAAGATTGTTGCACAGAATACATTGACTAGAATATTTTTAGAAAGCACAAACTATAAAATAGCCATAATTTGTTCGACTATCACTTCGTTCACTTGTAATGTACAATAATAGCAAATTCTATTGCAAAAGAAGAATAAATTACTCTTTAGTTAATTTTATTTATACTTCGTTTAGAACAGAGAGTTTCAACAGTGAAGTGTGATTTTATTAATGAAAAACAGAAAATCTCATAATACAGGGTTGCCACAGTAAAAAATGAACAAAAATAGTTGCTTTTAGTAGCCTCAAGAATGAAAATAGTTGCCTAAAACTATGAAAATAGTTGCCTGAACAGGAAGAAAAATTTATCAGAAATAGTAGCCAAATAACTAAAATTGTAGCTTAATTGTCAAATACTATGATTAGGACAGGGTGATGTCAGAAATTTTAAATCGTGATACATCGTCTGTTAGATATCGCGATATAACGATGTATGGCGATTTAGCATACGTTCAGAAATTACCTATGGGAAATCTTAAAATCAATAAAAAATAAATAAAAAGGAATAAATCTATCACAAAAGAAAATATTAATTCAAAACATATTCTACTATAACATCGATATCATTGCTTAATTTTTTCAATTAAAATAATAAAGAAGTCAAAGTAAAAGCACACCCAAGATTTACTTCATTTTTCTTAAATTAAAAATGATTTAAGATTTATTGGTTTAAAAATAATAATACTGTAACAAAATATTTTACATACATGCATTAAAATTTAAAAAAAAAAAAAAAAAAAACGAAAGTTGAAAACAAACCAAAGAAATGTTCACTTTAGAAAATAAAAAATGTTTTTTTAAAATTATTTGTTGAAAAAAAAAACATGCTTTTGAAACATCATTAGACCCTCTTTTATTTAATTATTTAAAATAATAAAAAGTAGTATTAACTAATGGTCGAATTCGATCTATACTTAATAAATGTAAAAATATTTTTAATTATTTATTGTTTTCTTTTTTGAAAATAAAATTGACTAAAGATTTATTTGTTTAAAAATGATACTGACTATCTAAAAAAATTATAAAACAAGTATTGAAAGAATTTTAATAAAAAAATACTTTAAGTACTAATGTTAAATTATTAAAAAGCGTCAAAACATTACTAAACTCTTTATTTAATTTTTAAAAAAATTTGTTTTAACTAACAGCTAAATTTTTTTAAAACTTTGTTTTTAGTTTCTCAAAAATAAAAGCAAATTAAATAAAGGTATGCTTTGTTTCAATTTTTTATAATTAAAAACGACTGAACATTTATTGGTATAAAAATAATCAAATTATTATACATACCTACATTAAATAAATTTGAAAAAACTAACTTTTTATAACAAAGTTAAATATAAAATACCCCTATAAAATTGTATTGCTTAAAATGAAAAACAATAGTTGAAAAAAATCAATGAAGAATCTTTTTTCTATTTATATTTTCTTTTCATTGATCAATTGAGTTCAGAACGAAAATTTAAGATAACGATTATGCAGCAATCGCAAAGTAATAGTAGGTCTTTGAAAAATAAATATAAAAATAACTTTGCTAAGAGCAAAAAAGTCTCCCAAAAGTCACCTATTCCTGAAAATAGTTGCTTTTTTTTACCTTTTCAGGCAAAAAAGTCGCCATAGTCGCCCAAGGCAAAAAATAGTAGCAAATAGTCGCATTTTAGTAGTCTGTGGCAACCCTGATAATAGTTTAAGGTCATTATACAGAAAATTTTTAGAATGCTGTCACATAAAAAAACGGTATAAATTAGTTGATATTCCTTTACATCACTATTTAATTTAAATTTGTAATTAAGTTTAAAATTTTTTAAATCAAATAATTTTGAAGTAGGGTTTTCATAATCTCAAAACAAAAGCGTGGTAAATGAATGCATTATTGATTAGAATTGATCATTTTTAAAATCTGATAAAAGAGACATCAACAGTAATTGTGAAACTGTAAAGCTTTACCTGAGAGATTCATTACTACATATGTTGAAAATTATGAATAAGCATATGACCCCTGAACTCATTACTTAGAAAAACTTGTTAATGCAAAACTGTAAATTGAGTTTCATTTTCATAAAATGGCTAAATTCTATTGAAAAAGATTATAACAACGAATCTTATACACCTGGATAATGTATATAACTATTGGATGGTTCCAACATTAAACTATCAAACTTAGCAATTTTTATCGGTATTATTATTTAAATTACAAAGATATTGGATCCTAAATGAAAAAAACTTTTGATTTCTCAAATTGATTATTTTAAATTCGTATTTGTTAAAAATTGGATGTTCTGAAGATATACAAAAATAACGAATATCAGGAAAAAAAGCTAAAAAATCCAGAAAAATATTTTTCATAAGAAAAATCAGTATAGTTACAAACTCTTATAAATGATGAAGAATATAAAGAATATCTATTACTCAAACACATACAAAATAATAATAAGTTAACAGCAAGTGAAGATTTTAGTAAATTTAATAAAATGACTTTAAGATTCATTCGTAATATTTTGTCGTAGATACAAAAGAAATCTGAAAAACTAAAACATAAACTATGTATACATCATAGGGAAAAAGAAGTTATTGCTTAATGTGAATAATTTGATTCTTAAAATAGGTTTAAAGAATCAAAGAATAGGATTCTTAAAATATGTTATCCGATATCTAAACTCCAAAGTTTTGCCAGTTTAGCAAATTAGAGATATTAATCTAACACTATCCCATCTTTAAAGATTGCAAACAATTTAATCACTTATTTACATTTAAACAAAAAATGTAAAACATTTTCTTGAAACTACAAAAATTTGTTTTGTATAAATGAAGAAAATTTTAAAAATAAGCACATTTTTAGTTCTAGGTCTAAAGTCAAATATGATTAGCTAGCAGAGTAATAATGATTTAGGTTTAGTCATATAGGGTTGAAATTTGTTAGAAATATTTTATAATCATTTGCATCAAAATTAAACACAATTGAACCTCGATCCATCTTATGTCTTCCTGTATGTATTGCTTGAACAGACCTGTCTCAAATGCTACTCCTCTTATACTGTTAATAATTACATTTAGATTTTTTTGAAACAAGAACATTCAGAAATTTTACTGACATTTGAAGAAAAAAATAGTTATCTTGTTTGGAGCAGAAAAACTACATGGAAATTTGGGTAAAACACCAAAAACATTACTTTTGCCATTTAAACAGCAGTTTTTTTTACACGCGCCGTTGAACAGACGACCCAATTTTGAGATTACAACTACCAATATTCAAATCCTTAACCTTGTAATTTTAAACCCAATCTAGAAAAGAAGGGAACTCCTACATCAAGTATTGGGCCATATTTGCCTTTGTGGAGGACGTTTTAATGAAGGTAAATTGCATTTGCATCACATGGAGAGTAAAACTTGAAAAAGCTACTGAGGTTAGCCTAACGGCGGGACTCTACCCCATGATCTATCTACTACTGAGGAAATTTTATGTCAGCATTTTGTCGGTGCTTGGTGTGGAATTCGTATAGACCAGCCAGGATTCAAACCAGGGTTACCTCGTTGGAAGGCAAGCGCTCTTATCCATTGAGCCCTTTAAAAGATCAGTTAATGATGGTGAAACTTGTGATGAGATATTGATTTAAAAAAATTGTTTCAGAAATTAAAGAATTTCAAATGATAACGATGAAGGAACTGAAACAGAATCATAACCAGTGCTGAATTCGCGGAAAGCCTAAAAGTCTTCTGAAAACATATCATACTTTCTGTATTCAGACTAATTCACTTAAGAAGAATGGCATCTGTAACAAAATTTAAAGATTTATTGTTTGTGTATAAAGAAAAAATTGTGTGAAAACCAAAATTTCTAAAAATATTAAATAAAAAAATGCGTTTTTTCATCTATCCATCATATCATAAATGTTTCTGCAATAAGCATTTAATTTTTTAAAATTAAAATTTTTATATCTAATGTTAATTTATTACCTTATTATTTTAATAAATTTAAAATGCTTTTAGGTATGCAAATTTATTATATTTCATACTTTTTTAATGATTATTTGATATATTATGTTAGTTTCCATTGGTCAGTTTTTCTGTAAATGAAACTGAAATGAAAAGCTGAGGAATAATTGATGAAAGACACACTACTTACACTTTATCTCCAATACTTTCACACTCTTTTAAAATATTCATTAACAGCACCATTTTTCCACTTAATTCAATTTTGCAAGCATCATCATCTGAAATAAATTCATGATACCACTCCTTGGTTTCTGCTGGAAGTTCTTCCACTGAATCTTCATCCTTGTCATCTGAAAAACACAACATTTAAATTAGGAGAGTGTCTATTATATTGTAACATTTACTCAAAGCAAACTTTTAAATAAACAGCTGTCAATGTCTCCAAGTAAGCAGAAATTGTGATAAAAAAATATGTGCATACCTAAAAGGGATAGAAAAATGGTTTCTTTTGTCCCTGGGCCAACTTGAAAAGAATATCATCTTCATTCTGCCCAGATTCAATGTGATTGCTAAATAATTTTTACTAAGAAAACAGATTTATAATAATATTTAAAATAAATTAAACTTTCAATCACACCATTTGTAATGTGCTATTATAGGCACTACTACAATTGTTAATCCTTAACCTGGAAAAAGTGCAAGGAGAAGTTACTTAAAAATATTCACAGAGCCATTTTTTTGAGTTGCCCAATTATCTGGATTTTTTTGTTATTTGGATCTGCTTTGATTCCGATTGGTCAGAATAATAGGCACTCTATTGCATATAAGTAGTCAAAACAGTAGAATTTTTGTTGAGTAAAAAGTATTTTCATAAGGTTACTACATTGCAATTTAATTTCAGGCATAATTAGATTCTACTATATCTATAAACGTTTGAATTAATTCAAGTTTTTTGAATAACTTTTTTTTTTTTAGAATAAAGTTTCTTCAAACCTATACACAATTTAGAGAGCAATTTTACAACAATATTCAAATTAAATTAATTTTCTAACATTAATTTTAAGTTTGATTACCAAAAGTATTCAAATGAAAACTTTAAATAATATTTATTAAGATAGAAAAATACAATTTTAAAAAAACTTACTTTCAAAATTTGTCATGTGCATTACAATTGACATAGGAATAAAATTTCAAGAACCATTTTGTGTTGACTCTCTTGCTATTTTTTAAATTATGTAGAACAAAATAGAAATAATGTTAATGAAGTCTATATGCTTGGAAATATCTTTAAGGCTATATATAAGGCAAAATTAACAGTCATTACTGGCCATAGGACAAATAAATATAATATGAGGCAATTAAAAAATTGTCCGCTAGTTGTGATCTGATTGAAACTTGAAAATTGCACCGTATTTGCATCTTTCAGGCTGGAATTATCTTTCGGGCTAGATATAGAGCAAAATTAACAGTCACCACTGGCCATAGGACAACTAAATATAATAAGAGGCAATGAGAAAATTGTCTACTAGTTGTGGTCTGATTGAAACTTGAAAATTGCACCATATTTTCATTTTATTAGTAGTACTATTTTCAAAAATGGAATAATTACATATATTTTATAAAAGTTACTTAATTTTATTGTTTCTTAATTTTTTAATTATAGAAAGGAAACTAGCAATATCTTTTGAGCTAAATGCTTGAAAACAAACAATGCATTAGTTAACAATGTCTATCAATAGTTTTATTAATCATTCAAAAGTTTCAATTTTTGAAAAAGTGGTCACATGATTTGAAAAATAGCCACGGTTAAAAGTGCTATAACTTGGCAGCAACAAAATTTCCTAGTTTTTCTTTATAAGGCTGGAGATATTTTATGATTTAGAGAATTACTTTTTAAGTTATACCAGTAGTATAACTATTTAATTAAAGCAGAGTATGATCTCTGAGTGCATTATTCTAAGGCATTCTCTGAAAACACCCTTTTGTCCATTTTTGAATTATTTATTTATGCTCCTTTAAAAAATTAAGTTGATAATTTTTTTTCTTACTATAATAGATAAACTAAAATGAATGTAGGTCTATTAACAGCTTTGTTACATTCCAAGGCCACTCACACAGTAACAAAAGCATTCATGATGTATTTCAGCAAATGTATTATGAGAGTAAACTATTAGACCTATTTCCACAATAAAGGAATGAATATGTTTCCACAATAACAAAGAACTTAATCTTAAAATGGGCTACTATTCTCAAGTTTTTATTTATTATAATTATTTTGTATTTACATAATTTATTGAAGTAAGGAATATAAAGAATGTGTTTTTTTCTTTCTTTTTTTTCAATAAATATAATTTAATAGAGATGGTAAAAGCATTTTGAAATGTAGGTTATTTGAATACTACTTGCTAACATTAAATAGCATTTTTTAAAATCTATAAATAAAAAAACATTTTATGCACTTTCATATATTTAATAATTTCTGTCTTTCTTTATTTAAAGAAACAGCACTCAGGCATATGTCAAATTGAAAAAGCATCAAGCTTAGCTTCAGCAGATAACATGAATCTTAACATGCATTAAGTTCTAAAGATGTATGCACTAAGTTTTCAACATATTCTTTTATTTAACTAGCCTGGAAGTAAAAAAACCTGCAGCAATGGAGTAAGGGCTGCAGATTAACATAAAATCTGCATATAAATTTTCAAATCAGATAAAACAGCTAAAGTTTCAATGATATGTATTGAAAATGAAAAAAAAAGACAGATTATTTTGGGTTGAAGAGCAAATTATTTATCATAAGTGCAGCTAATAAAGATTACTCCTTTTGCAAAGATTTTCCAAACAGTCCAAAAAGCTTTTAAAATCTGAAACTAAGCTTTTGACATATTAACTAAAGAAAAAACAAGATTTTCAATCATTCCAAATAATTTTCTTCAATTAACTAGTATTTTTAAAAACTATTTTTTTTATTCAGTTCTGAAATTTCAGTTATTTGGTTACAGAATTATTCCTTAAAAAAAAGTCTTGTAGTATATAATTTGGATTAAATTGGCATAAATTTGCCAACATACAACTTTTAGCATAACTTTATCTATCTTACCTACGCAAATTTAACTATAAACTTTTTATATTAAGCCTAATTTTAATACAGTATCTTTTTGAAGTTGCAGACAAATTTGTATTTGTAATGATTGCGCTGCAGATTGATGCAGTAAATTTTGCTACCGGGTTCAAGTAAGTAAGTAAATCACCAAATAATTACCTAAGTCTCTTCTTCTTGATCTAGTTTTATATTCCTTCACTATTTCATCAGCACTGAAAAGAATATGAATTCAGATATAAGTAAAAAACTAAACTTACAGTAAAAAATCTTGGAAATAATTAATTTCAACATAAAAGCACTAACTCTGAACCTGAGCTGGAAGATTTCTTGCTTTCTTCTGATGTGGCATCATTAATAAATTCCTCATCATCATCATCTTTTAACAACTATAAAAAAAAAAATTTTTTTAATTAAATTTATTACCCTATTTATGTTAATAAAAAACTTATAAATGAAAGGGTAATAATTTACACATTTACTTCCAAAATAAAAATAACTATATAATTTAACTGTTGAATTCTAGAATTCAGCAATAAGTTCTTAGGATAAAAATGGAACAAAGTAACAATGATACAAATTACAGAAAAATTTATTCATTTTTCAAAGTTCCAATACATAAAAAAAGAACATAAAATAATTAAAAATTACAATTTATCACAAGGCAGTTTTCAAAATATGGAAATATATTGCAGACATAAACATTAAGCTCAGACAACAGCCAAGCTTAAATTTAAGAAACAGTTAAGATTTTAAAGTAAATTTATAATTGCCCGCAGATAAGAATTTACACAATTCCAAACATTTATGATATCACCTGAGCATAACACCACTGCTTGATCCATGAGTTCCCTTGTCTCCTGGGTTGGGTTCAAAATTACAAGTCTAACGAATTCAACATTGATAGTCATAAACATAAAATCAAAACAGCTGCTCAATGCTGTTTATAAAATAAAAATAATTAAAGGAAAAGTTTATTAGGTAAATATATATAGTTCTTACGTAGGCTGTTATTTAAGAGTGGACAAAGTCTCCAAGTTTTCCAATAAAACTTAACTATCTCCTTGTAGTATTAAAAGTGGAACAATCTAACAAGTTAATTATTTAGCGTTGCTTGACTCGTATATACAAAAAGTGAATTCTCCGCTTCATAATGATTTTTACCAGATTTTTTTTTCGATTTTTATCTAATTGCAGCTATAATGTAAATTTATTTAGCTTTGCTTGACTCGTATATACAAAAAGTGAATTCTCCGCTTTATAATGATTTTTACCAGATTTTTTTTTCCGATTGCAGCTATAATGTAAAAAAATAATTAAATATCACAGAAACAAAATCCTTAATTTCCATACAGCTCGAAAAAAATCCTGTATTTTTCGTATCACGTCTTGAGTAAAAATATTATTACCGCCAAGAATCATGCACTCAATTTCAGAGTGAGCAAAAATTTTACATTTTGGAAAAATTATGGATTTGAGATGAAATCCTCACAACTAAAGTGGGTCATTAAGTGATTATTCAAAAGCTTGATTCAGAATTCGAGGATAGAAATATTATATTAAAAATAAGTTTGAAATTTTAAAAACTAAGTGGAAATTCCAAAGTGTAGAAATGTGGTCGACAAAACCATGTGGACAATAAAATTGTCACAAATCCAGTGCATCAAAAAACTACGAAAATCGGCTGCATTGATTGACAAAAATGTTATTCTAAAACTACTTGGGATTATAGGTGAATCGTCAATAATTAAGTGCAAAATGCAAGATTCTAAGTCTGCCTAACGAAATAATAATGCATTAAAACATTGAGATTTTAAAAACCAAGTGAAAATCCGTTTGAATAACCGACGTAAAAGCAATCGCCAAAACCACATGAATTCACTGTGGAAATCTTGCTAATCAAGTGGATAGAAAAATGGTAACTTAAAGAAATGTGTGATTCAAAATTTGCGGTTTGTAATAAGGACATATTAAAATATCGAGATTTTAAAAACCATGTAGAAATATAAGCTGCTGAAATAGCGCAACTACATGGATTTATTCATTTTTGGTTGAAATTGACATTAATTATTGTCTATCTGTTATTTTTTATTGATTGAGATTTTAAAAACCATGTGGAAATATAAGCTGCTAAAATAGCACAACCACATGGATTTATTCATTTTTGTTGAAATTGACGTTAATTATTGCCTATCTGTTATTTTTTTATTGATTGAGATTTTAAAACCCATGTGGAAATATAAGCTGCTAAAATAGCGCAACCACATAGATTTATTCATTTTTGGTTGAAATTGACGCTAATCATTGTGTTATTTTTTAATGATTGAGATTTTAAAAACCATGTGGAAATATAAGCTGCTTTAAATTGATAAAATAAAAGAATAAATAAAAACCACAAAAATTCTGAAATCACAGAAGTTTAAAAGATAATTCACACTAGAAATGATTTCTTCCTTCATTTTTTGAAAGAACACCATGATTTTTAAAGAACATGATAGATTTTAAATTTAAAAAACAGAGATAAGAAAGAGTTGAAGTAATAAAATAAGTGAAAAAAATACAAAAGCAAATAATTAGTTTTTCCTTTTTTCTGCAAAATTACATTCCATAGATACTTTTCTTGTTCATTGGAAAGGAAAGAAATAATCCAGATTTTTTCCTTTATCATTTCGAAATAAAAAAAATTCGCCAATGACTGCCTTGCTACAGTTAGAATTTCAAACTGATAAAATAAAAAAAATAACACAAATTTTGTAATCACAGAAGTTTAAAAGATAATTTGCTCTAGAAATGATGTTTTTTCATTCATTTTTTGAAAGAACACCATAGTTTTTAAAGAACATGATAGAAACATTTATTTTAATAAAATATGACAGTGAGTGGGGTTTTTAATACAAATTCAGATATTTGGAACACCATGAAATTAGGGGGAGGGTAAATTCCATTTTAAAAATTAGACTTTTGGACAACCCAAATCCATGACTTTCCATGATTTTTTAAAAAAATAGTTAATATCATGACATTTTATGACAAATATTGATCAGTACTGAAATTCATGACCTTCTATGTTTTCTCAAGACCTTCCAGGTGGGAAGATATCCTGTATATATAATACTTATTTTAATATCCGAGAAAGTAATAATAGGTGCAAAATATTTTAAGAAACTTACTAAATTTAAGAGAATTTTCTAAAATGTACAAAAACCAGGAGAATTTTTATTAAACCAGACCAGGAGAAACTGGAAAAATCTTGTAGAGTTGGCAGCTATGTATATCATATCTGCATTCATGACGGATTTAAATAAATCAATAATTTAAAGACTCAATATGTTTATTTTAATTTATAAAGTAGCTGAAAATACACAAAAAAATTACCCTTCTTTTTTCTGCCCTTATATGGCTGGTATGAATTATATATGGATGAGTACACAGATTCCTCAATGCATTATAATCTGAAAATAAAGTACTGCCTTGAATTTTAGTTTCCACTTTTGCTTTAGATAAATTGTCCAGGTACCAACGATACATCTTGATTTGAATTTCAGACAGTTTCACACTGATCACATACTCATGCTTTGGTGGTAAAAATTTGGTCAATGCAGCGTAATCACATCTCTAAAAATAAACATAAAAGAAATTTAATTTCTAAAATATCAATGAAATGATTTATTTTCTATTTAAATTTAATAATAAAAAAAAGGTTAGGCAGCAGTATTGATAGAAAGATAGTGCAATATTTACTTGAACACAGCCTTCAAGCAGCTTATGTAATATGTGAATTCGTTTCTTCATACGCCTAACATCATATTCATTAGAATCTTCATACTGTCCATTCATAATAGGATTAACAAATCTATTTCTAAATTCTTTCGAAGTTCCCAAGAGATGTGGCTTAACAAATGATAACATGCAATGATCTGTGAAACAGTAAAACGAACAATAAGATAACAAAGATTAGAAGAAAAAAAAAACTTTCTAAAAATATGTATATTAGTATCTTAAACTATGTATAAATCATCATCTAAAAATATGTACATCAAAAATAAATATCGTTTTTTTAATAATAGGATTAACAAATTTGTTTATAAATTCTTTTGATGGTCTCAAGAGATACGGCTTTACAAATTATAACAAGTAATGATTTGTGAAACGGTAATGCACACAAGGTAACAAAAATTTAAAAAAAATTCTAGCATATACATATTGATATGTAAAATTGTGTAAATTAATATTTAAAAATACGTATATCTAAAGTAAATATTGCCTATACATAATACGATTAACAAATTAGTTTCTAAAATGTTTTGATAGTCTCAAGAAGTTAAGCCTTGACTATCAATTGTTTTGATAGTCAAGGCTTAACTAATGATAACATCTGTGAAACAGCAATACACACAGAAAGATAATAAAAAATTAAAAAAAAAAATAATAAATCTCTAATTATAGTATCTAAAGTATATATTAGTATCCTAAATTATGTAAATCAACATCGAGAAATATGTATATCTAAAAGAAATATTGCTTTATTTCACTACAGTACATTGTTGTTCACGTATCAGGTAACATATGGCGAAGTAATTTGCTAGGGAGAGAATGTAAATATGCAATGACACATGACATTTCAAGTTTAGACATATTGAGAACTACTTACAATAAACAAATTTTAATGGGAAAGTATAATTTTTAATGACTTTTAAGCTTACATTCTTTCAAATTATTCTGCAAAGGAGTACCAGTTAACACAATGCGTCTTTCAGTTTTTAACTGACTACAAGCTTTAGAAATAGCAGAGGCTTCATTTTTCAAAATATGTCCTTCATCACAAATAACAATATCAGGCCCTAGAAATAAATTATAACATTTCATTTTTGTGCAATTTAAAACAAAAATAGAAAGGAAGTTGTTATTTATAATAAAAATAAATTGTAGAATTTTCATTCGGTGCTTTTGGATTTTTATTTTTTATTAGTCTAAAATGGATTAAGACTGTAGCTAAAAGATTTCAGCCAAACAAAAACAAAAATAAATAATAAGAGATATGTATGAAACATTAAAATTAAACAATAATTTTAAACAATTAAAATTGATAATATGGTATTTTTTTAGAATAAACATTGAAAAAATATATACTACTACAACAAATTTGAATATTCTACAAATTGGTTTTAAAATGTTCTTCTAAAAATTTTCACATTTTAAAAATTTTCCTCTTTCTTCCATTTCCTTAACTTTTGCAGATCAAAATAATATTTATAATAATAATATCATGTACCTTTGTAGCAATATTAAGCAATAACTTAAAAAGAAAAAAAAATTGAAATATTAATGTAAATTTTTGATAAAACTGTAGCAAATCCTGCCACTCAAAAATTTAATTCAAATTTGAAATTTGCCTATCTTAATGATATCATTTAAAAAAGTTATTAAAAAACAGCTTTTAAAAACTATGTGTAATTACATAGCTATATCTACTTAAAAAGTGACAGACAAAACATTATTCTTACAAACAAATACCTTCAAAAGGGGATTATTTTATGTGCATTCCAAAATTTGTGAGCAATTCAAAAATATTGTAATTAAATTAGGAAAAAAATTGTACCAAATGCTAAAGGGGAAAAAAAATCAAATAACTAAATTAATTTATAATGAAAATAATGAGAATTGAACATGTGAAAAAGTAATTACTTATTTGCGGAATTTGAAATACACATGTCATAATAAGATCACATTAAAAATATTGGAACTTTAAGAAACCATGTGGAAATGGTTACAAAAAAGATTAACAACCATTAAAACTGTTAAGATATGTGTAAACCATCTAGTTTTACAATTGAATTGACACAAATTGAGTGAATTTTTCTATACTGAAAGGGGAAACAAGGAAAAGCATCCCTTACATCCGGTCTAGAATGAATTCCAGGAAGAAGTACACTTTGTTAACAGAAGTAACAAAGTCTTTGTAGTAGGTCAAAGAAAATATTGGATATCATATTAAAAAAAAGTCAGGACATTTATTGAAAATGTACAATTTTTATTTATTTTTTTTTTTTTTTAAGAAAGACAAACTACAAAATATTATTGCTTTACTTATATGCAGTAAAAGCAAATTATGCCACAAAAAATAATAAAACATAGAAATTTTAATTTTTGAAATCCTTTGTTTAGAACAGAAGATTTAAACAGTTTCCAGTATAGTTTTATTAATACTAAACAACTCATAATAGTTTTAGATAAATACATGGGAAAATTACTTATAGTTAGCATTAAAAAATAATCAGTATCAATTAGTTAAGATTCCCTCTTACTAATATATAATTAAAGTTTGTATTAGAGTAAAGAATTTTCTTAATCAAACAAATTTAAAGTAAGAATTCAAAATATAAAACAAAACATCTTAAAATAAAAACACAGTAAATATACCATGCGATGCCACAATAGGCATTACATTTCCTAGCTTTTAAAATTTCTTTAATTTCTTAAACTTATTTTTTTAAAATCATTCTCAACTAAATTTTATTAAATTAAATCAATTATATAATTTTTATTAGAATTTATAAAAGAAAGCGAATATAGAATATTTTATTCTTTTCTTAACAATCAATGTAACAGGTAGCTTTTTATTTCAATAGTAATGCAAGACTCATTAATTCACTTTCGCGACAATATTGAAAATAAAAACCTATTTATAACTCTGTATTTCTTACCACAAAAATGTTTCAGTTACATGGTGAAACTAATTCTCACAGTCCTTTTGGCGATTCGCTTAGCCAAATTAATTTCAAATTTATAATGATTATGGCTTTAGTTTTGGCAATGTTATCTTTCGATAAATCACCTACATTGGATCTTTTCCCATGCTCCTGTGTGTCGGTTGGGAACAATTCAATTATTTTTTAATTTGGCTTTTGTTTAGGCTGGTCATGGGGGATTTATCTCCCAAGGCCTGTATTCATTGATATTAGTATGCTAAATTCATTTAATTTAGAAAATCTTTTTATGGATAAAATATAGTTTTTATCTCGAGCTTTACAAATACTGAATATAAGTTTTATCATAATTAAAATCTAGTTTTCTTCTTCAACAGTCGTTGTCATGTTTTTTATCCTGTTTTCATCACAATCTTCAATTAGTTAATTATACCATACAACTCCAATCCCACCTAATTCCACTTAGCATTTTTGTACACAAGAAATTTTAGTGAACGATCCTTCCAATTCATTTAAAAATTCTCTGATATTATTATTTTATTGTTAAATGAAATAGATCATTTTTAAATTAGATCAAAGAGAGGCATCAATCATTTTGAAACTATATATATCCGAGATTCTATACTAAATTAACTGAAAATAATAAATAAGTATATGATCTCTCAAATCATCATTGGACTTGATAATATAAAATTTTTAAATCAGTTTCCTTTTCATTGAATGACTGAATTTGCAAAATGGATTAAACAAAAAATCCTGATGGTAGGGCTATATATCTGAACCATGAATATAATCAATAGATGGAAATTAGAATTACTGAATTTTAATATTTCTACCAGCATCATTTATTGAATTAAAAAGATGTTGGATCAAAATTCCAAATCTTTTGATTCTTCAAATCCATTTTTTAATAACCTACATTGGTATTCTTAAAAAATGAGATGTTTTAAACATACACAAATATCAGGACAAAATGCTAAAAATCAGACAAAATATTTTTCATCAGCAGGGTTCCCAGTTGATCAAAAAAAATATTGAATGAGGACGGAACATGGAAAAATTTCACTAAAATGAG
Source organism: Parasteatoda lunata (assembly GCA_949128135.1). Taxonomy (NCBI): domain Eukaryota; kingdom Metazoa; phylum Arthropoda; class Arachnida; order Araneae; family Theridiidae; genus Parasteatoda; species Parasteatoda lunata. Next base: position 92,221,249 of record OX421972.1, on the reverse strand, counting down.
ACATTTTTACAACAAAAGATTTTAATAGATGTTAAAATTCGTTAAATTGAACTTCAATAAGAGATTATGTTACAGACATTTCTACAACTGGTAATTTTCTATGTACAATGTAGGAATTTTCCAAGTTTTTGTAAAAAAAAAAAATTTGATTATTTATTTACTTTTTTTAGTCAAAATAAAATTCCCTAACAATTCCAGGTTTTCCCTGATCCATGTAAGCCCTGATTAGGAAAATCAGAAGAACTACAAAACCTGAAAAAAATTCATGCACTCACAATCAGTGAGATGGGGACATAAACAATAGCTTAACTCAAGCAGAAAGTTCAAAATGAATAATAATTACCAGGATCCAACAAATATTTCTGTAGTTGTTCTTTAAGACTTTTTCTGAGCTTTGGAATTTTATTTCCGGCAAGTCTACGAAAGATGTCATAACTAATAATTAATACACCTCCATCTGTATGCCAATATTTCAATATATCGAGTCTAGTAAAGTTATCTTTAGCATTTGCAATTTCATGCACCTAAAGATAAAAACAAAATTATTATTTTAGTTTTGAAACTCACAAAATCAACAAATCATTTATACTACTACAAATAAACTTCAATAACAGGGTGCATAGCTAAACCTTTCAATAAAAAATAAGCAAATTGTAAGTACTTTTTAAGCACTCAAAAAATATTTTTAAGCACTATATACATTAACAAAATGCAAAATAGTTTTCAAAGACTACATGATCATGATAAAATAACTAGTTTCTGACAAGAAACTCTTTTCTTGATAATATTAGCCAACCTAAAAAGATCAAAACATTTTTTCGGTCGATTTCAGAGGGTGGAAAATAAGCCTGAAATGGAGGATATCTTGCAAAGTGCAGCAGAGTTGCACATTAATGTGCAAGAATCTCATCGAACCAAGTTTAGTAGACTCACATGTGGACTCATAAGTATTTTATCAAACATGTAAAATGATTGATGCTTTCATATGCTACCAACCAACAGTAAGCCAAAATGGATAGTGGTTGAATAAATTGTGAAAATGTTGAATAGAACAATGTGAAAACCACCCTTTGCATTAAATGTATCGAAAATCAACATGGTAAGGAAAAATAAATCTCATTTTGGAAAAGGGAGTATTAAGCACTTTTTAAAAAAACCTCAATGAAACCTATCCTATGAAAAAAGCACCTTTAAGGGCTTTTAAAAAACAAAAATAAGCACCTCTATCACTTTTTAAAAACTCTAAGCACCATGAATAAAATTTAATGGCAACTAAAAATTTTATGATATCGAAAAATCAGAATATCAAATATTCAATAAATAAAATTCAGTACTTCTAAAAATTTAGCCAATAATAGTAACAGTACTAACATTTAGAAAATATGCCTAACATTTATTTATTTAAAAAAGATGGGAGGAAATATTTACTTTAAACAATGTTAATATGTTTTCTTCTTCATTTAATTTTATGCTTTTCAGAAATATTATTATTTCCCTTATCTTGATGCTTTGAAACCATTTAAAATTTCTGATTTTTTCTAAATCACCACTGTAGTGAAAGTGTGGTCATCATTATAGACCACAGTACTTAGTTCTTATTATTATCAGTTTCTTTTGAATCCATTAAACTAGCAAGTTCTTTCAAATATCATAGAAAAGTATTCTTAACTCTGTACAAATATTATATGTTCACTTCCTTAGTATTGAGTGATTTAGGCAGTTTCTTACCAAATCTATCAGCCTCTTTTTTTTTTATAGTTTATAAAGTTACATATTAAAGTTCAAAAAAATTTATAAATTCTTCAAAAAATAAAAGTTTTTTTTCTTCTTTAAATATTATATTTGATAATATTACAGTAAGTCATATTTCAAAATCATTAAATAATTAAGGGTCACTAAAAAATGTAAAGGATTTTTTCTATTATCATCATAGAAAATGAGATGGGAATCTAGATTTTTCCGTGATATCCTAAAATTCAGATCATCGAAGTCTGCGATTTTGAAGTTCTACTGTAAAAAGAAATTGCAAAGACAACATTACATAAAATGAAAAGTGTCTAGAATCACTTGTGAAGGTCATAGAAAGGTCATTACAATAACGAAGACAATTATTTTAGGAATGGGGTGAGAAAAAGATAATTTTATTTTATATTTAGAAAATTATGTAAAGGCAATTATTATTTTTATTTAATGCTATTTGAAAATAAATAAAGAAATTAAATGGAATCTCAAAGCACAGAAACAATTCCTCCTCACAGAAAAATACATAATATATATATTAACATCAATTACCATGAGATACACAATTTAAAAAAAAAAAAGAAGAAGAAAACTAATCCTCTTCTATAGTTTAAAATACAACAATAGTACTTTCTTTTAAAATAACACAAATTTGTCTCTATACGAAACATTTAAAATGTTAACAATTAATATTATTGTTATACTGTTAAGACTATTCTGAGATTTTTAAGTTGACAAATTTAAAAAAAAAAAAAAATTTTAAGACTAAAATTAATTAATGTCGAGATTGAATAGTTAAAACAAAATGAACTCAAGAACACTAAGTAAGTATTGTAGAAAAAATATTAAACCACTTAAATACTCTAAGCCTAACTAAAACTTATTTTAAGGACAATACATTATATCCCAAATGATAACTAATTTCAAAATAGTTAACTAATACAGGATGAAGACACACTTCTAACTTAGAGGGAGAATAAAAAAGGATTAATAGCAAATTTTATATAAAAATGCTCCTTGTTCAAATTGGCATTTCTATGATACATAGACACGAAATTCAATATTTAGATTTTAATGCAGGATAAATTAAAAAAGAAATATAAGATTCCATCGAAAATAAATCATAATAAAATATATTGAAAAAAGTATATATTTACCAATATATCTTTAGAATCAACTTGATTAAGCCACATATCAAATTCTTTAGCCCAATTCAAAACAATATTGTAAGGACAAATGACCATAGCAGTCTTTATAACTTTGTTAACCTCTGGATTTGTCATGCATGTATGCAGAAATGTAATGACCTGAAGAGTTTTTCCAAGACCCATACAATGGGCCAAAATGCAACCTGAACCAGGAGTTGAGTTAAGACTCTTCAAAGACTCTATTGTGCATTCCCACATAAATTTCACACCTATACAAATAAAACATTATTTTAGAATACATATTCTTAATCAGCATTATAGGCAAATATGAATTGTAACTATCAGACATATCACAGCAGTTTTGGTAAAAAAGCTAAACTTAGAAGGATAACAAAATTATTAATCATCAACACAGAAGAACACTACAGGTTTGTATTCAACAAAAAGCAGGATGCAATTTTCAGTCATCATTTATAATCAACAAAGAAGTTTTCCACATTAAGTTAAACTGAACAATCACTAAGAATTCTGCCCTAACAAGTGATGGAACTATAAAAGATATCTTTCTATTTCTATGGGGCCGTAAGGAAACCCTTTTCATGGTAGAAAGTTGCACAATATTGGTGCAGCTTTAATAAGTACCAACTATATTAATGTAACAAGCATCACGATTGAAACATAAGAAATGAAGAAGGCATGTAAACTATGTCTAGGTAACCCTCATGAAAATAAAATTCATGGGAACTAAACTGTCTTAAAAATAGAATTGAACAACTGAAAAAAAAAATTATTAATTATTAAGAATATTGGGACAGTTTTTAGTGGTAAGTTAGTAGTAAAATTAATAATGCAAGTCCTATCAATTTTCTTTGTGTTGTCATTTTCTGCAAATTAACACATTAAGCAAGAATTTTCCAAAAAACACATTCAGTTCTTCAACTTGAAATATAGATATAAGTTTTGGAATATTCTAATGTATCATGTATACATTTCATTTCATTTAAAAAGGAGATTTATGATTGTGTACCTTCAACTTGATGTGGCTTTAGTTTATCTATCAAATCTGGATGTACTTCAACAATTTCTTCTTTAGAATCAGGATCAACCTCCAACACCATTTTTTTCGTAATTTTATGACCATCTTTGGAAAAGTCAGTTATGACATTGTACTAGAATTTTAAAAAAAGCCTAATTTAGTCTCTTTAAAATTCATTGTTTCATTTAAAGGAAATTTCATAAATTTTACAAACTGTTATGAAATAAACAAAGTTAGGAGTTTTGTAATGTCAATACAGCAAAAACTTTAAAATCTATTACAATACTTTAAAGAGAAAATAACAATATTACCATACTGATTATGTTTTGCAAATACAGTACAGAACCAGTTATCCAGCATACAGAAAACCGGGGGAAATTTTGCTCGATTTTTGGCCATTTTGAACTTGATTGAAGAAAAAAGCAGAAATTTTACTCATCCTGGAAGTAGAGGAAAAGGTGGGTATTTTTCTTCCTGTTCATGGAGAAAAAACTTCAATATTTCTTCCATAACCTTGGAAACCTTTAGGTTGAGAGGGAGCAAGAAAATGACAATTTCTTTTCATTTTCTCTTGTGTGTCTGAAATAATCGGCGGTTTTCTGATAAGCTGACGTCAATCAAACATAAAGGAGCGGCAAGCTGATATTCTCTATGTGATTTACAAGGGGGAGAGGGAAATGAAAAATATATCCCTACACTTTATTAAGAAAAAGTAAGAAATAGAAAAAAATAAATCTGAAATGGAATACGAAAACGATTAAAATATGGTATTTTTATTCAATAATAAAGTAGGAATTTTTTATTTTTGGTATAAATTAAGTTGTTTTAAAAAGAGTTATAAGACATCTGTTTGAATTCAAATTTGAGTAGTCATTTTTTTGAAACGCATTATTTAAAAAAGCGGATTAAATAAGAAAAAAATTGGTAGCATTTAAATAAAAATACAACAAAAATCTTGAACATTTTATGTGCCAAAATTGATATCAATTTATGCAACCATAAATTTTTCATATTTAGCAAAGTTTTGCTACTCTTTATTAGAACATGATGAAACATAACACGTTTATTAGAACATGTTTTTAAAAAAAAAAAAAAAATGAAATAAAAAATAATAAATATTAATTTTTTTCGAAACTCAGATCCTGTTAAATTTAAAATTTGAAAAAAAAAATATTTAAAACTGAACAATATTATCTGAAAATAAAATAAAGGGTTCAAATGACGCAGGAAACGGGCACTAGCACTTTAAGAATATCATTGATACTCAGACATGTTGATTATTTGTAAACAACATAGCATGTTAAAGTTGAGCTTAATATCTCCACATTGTTTAGAATGTTAATTAACGTGGAGTTACATACAACGTCGTATGGCACATCAAATTTGTTAAAATATAAATATTTCTTTGCAATGTCTTTTACTTAACATAGATTTATTACTTGTCTAGGTATTTTATTGTGATCGTAATATATTTTTGCTTTGCGCACCTGGCAACTTTGATGCATAATTAGTTCGTTTACGTTCTACATAGCCTCGCACCTGTCTTTATATTACGTAAGAAATATGTAGTGAAATAAAATATAACGTCTAGAAGAAAATAGAATAGTGGTTTAAGAGAATTGATACTTGACAAGCTTGGCTTACTCGAAACAGAATGAAAAGAATAGTTGATAATGAAAACAAATGTCACATTTCAACAACCAATTAGGCTCAAGAAACCCACACTACTTCACATGCAGCTATCCAAGTGTTAGGAAAAAACACAATATTAGCTCGAAACTGGGAACAGTCAAAGAAGATGACACTTTATCAAGTTGCAAGCTTTCACTCTTTCGGTTTTCAACACCGTAATTTGTGATTGTGCAATATGGGATAGAAAAAAAAAAAAAAACATTTTTCCCACTTTTATAATTAAGAAAAATTCTATTCTTGCATTTTTACAGCCATAATTTCAGTTAAGGAAAGTAATTTTTCACTAAAACAAAATCCATATGTTTGGAAAATTTACAACTCAAACACAAAGAATATTATATTATTTTAAAGATTAAGAGCAGTAGAAAAGATAACAATCCATTATACATGCTGTTACTTAAATATTAGTTTAAGTAACTTTCCTCCTAATAATGCATTTCTGGTAAAAAATTTGATAACAAAGTGCTTCATTAGTAAAAATATTAAAAAAAACTAATTTATGAAAAATGATCATTATATAGGTCTTTTATAAAACTATTATTAATTTTTATTTTCAGCATTGTTTTAACTTATATGGTTTTGCTATTATTTTACCATAGAAAATATGAAATTTCTATGGTAAAATAATAGCAAAAGGTAAGAAATTTAATATCTTGCATAATGAATATAAATCCCATTTCAGTAATAAGTTTTTATATTATAAATATTTAGAACTGTTTCATTAAATATAATATTTACATCAGCAAACATAAAATGAAGGTAAGAAAAAACATACATTTTAACTGTACATGAAATGCAGGCTTCATTAAACAGCGAACTCACACTTATACAATCAATACTATTTGATTGTCATGTTCGAATCTGTTGAAACTTGATTCCAAATTTGTAAAACTGTGAGTGCTAAGAAAAATTTATGGAATGAAGAAAATTAACGACTGTTTTTCGAAGGACATGTCTATTATTTTTTTGCAAATATGCTATTTTCATAATTGCTGCGAATTTTCAACAGTTACTCAAGACTGTTAGGTCAAATTTAGCCTATCCAAAGCCAGCAACGCTATCTACGCTTATTTTAAAAATGCCCAAGATGTCAATATGGAGAAAAGCCACAGTTTTGTAAAAATGAATAGTGTATGTTGTCTAATTTTTTAATATCTTACTCCTATGCTGCATTATCTGGGATCATAAAAATTTGCAAAAACTGATTTTGATAATTTTCATTTAGGTTGAAAAATGTCACCAAGTTGGCAATTTTAAAAAACGTTTGATAACTTTTAAAATATTTTATTTATTTGTCCACTCTAAAGCCCAGATAATTCTTCACGGCAAGATTATATGGATAGTTCTAAATCATTACTTTGCTTCGAGTGTAAGACACTTAAACTGTGGCTTTTTCATTTTCTTTGGCGACAGATCATCGAAAAACCATGTTAAAAAGCAACAATAGATTAATAAAAAAAATTTGAAATAACTGATAAACTTTACAAGTTTTTGTCTTTCTTCAATTCTTTTCTTTCGTTCTCTTTCTGCTTGTTGGGCTTCCTTAGTTTCTTTCTGCAAGTCTTCTTTAGAAATGATTTTTCTAATATCCTTTCTTTTTTTAGGTGTTTCCTGCAACAAGAAAAAAAATTTCTCCGATATAATTAACAATTTTTACAAATCTTTAAATAAAATGACTGCCAACATTTGGACAACAGCAAGTCTCCGCCATTTTATGGAGCACTTTTTTAAATTAAGTGAAATAGCAAAATAAAACTCAATTTATTATTAAAAATTAAATGTTTCCAATATATATTTATCAAGTAATAAAAAACCTTTATAGCAGAGGCATGTTTGAACATAACTGACAACAGATGTATGAATGAAAATTACAATTAGAATACAAAGGTTATTACATTTATTAAAATATTAAATAAAAATAGAATTTTAAAACAGAAAATAAAATTTTCCCTTGTATATTCATAACTTACATTAAAAAAATGAAGGAAAAGTTTTTTAAGGATATATATATATAAACATATAATTTATTTTTTGCTAGTGTGAATTTTTTATAATGAGATTTCGTAAGCTTATCCTTCCTGAGATGTAGATTCGTAACATTAAAATACAGTGGAATGGCTCCTAAAGCAAAAAAAGATACTATTGGTTTTTGCTATATTGTTTTTCATATATTTGATTTTTATGGTCAGAATAGAATGCACTTGAATCTAAAATTAAAGCAGTATTTATTTTCTCATATGATAAAAACATTTTTTAATTTTTGTTCAAGAAATAGTGATTTAGAAATTCGTGTGCCTTAGGTTCATAGTTGTTGTGGACCCCATTGGTCTTCAAATTCACACGCACAAGATGCTTTCAAGCTTTTCATAGCATAAGTAAATTATGATAAATTTGTAAATTTGTGCTTTTCTTTATTTCAATTTTTGTTCAACTCATAATTCTAATAGATAATTCTTTAGAAAAAACACACACAAAAATAATTTTTCGTAAATGATTCATCATGATGCCTCAGAGGCCCCGGGCTGGGCCTCTAAGGCATCATGATAAATCAGGCCTTGGAAATAAGAACACAAATATGAATTAAAAAATCAAATATTCATTTTATCAATTTGTGAAGCAAATGACACATTCAGTGGGTTGAATAGAGTTTCAAAATTCTGCAGAAAAACTGGTAACTCTGAAATAAATATGCTTTCATTTCTTACATTCAGCAACTGTCAACATAGAAATAAAATTCATTCCTTGAGATGGCATTAGTGTAAAGGAAGCAGCTTACAATTATACAATTAAAATACAAACTTTCAGAAAAGACAAAATTAAAGAGTTCTTATGTAAAAAATAACTTAAGAAATATTTATATTTAGGTTTTTCCTTAAACTTCAATTGCAACTATTTTAAAAGAAACCTATATTTAAACAAACAAAAAGATTCATTAAAATATGGTTTTTAGTTACATAGACAGACTTTATATAAAATAAGAGTTTTCACTGAAATACTTAATGATATTATCCTAGCTTAGATTTAATTAGTTTTTTTTTTTAATATTTTTTTTAAAAAACGAAAGAATATTAATAAAAAGCATTATAATAAGAGCTGTAATTGATCAAACAATGAAACTTATTTCAGTATTATTCTATTTTGATACATTTTCTGAATTTATTAATTATTCATTTAAATGGAAGTAAAACAGTCTTCGTCAAATAATAAATAACAATGATAGATTTTATCATATCTTTACTTGAGATTATATCAAAGAGCATTTCTATGTAAAAATATGACAACATAAATATAATAGTTAAAAAATGCGAGTCATTGATTTTAATATATACATTTAAGCCCCAGACAATCTTTTCTCAAAGTGAAAAGGTAATATTCTTTTTAATAAGTTCATTAAAACAGGATAACTCAGTTTAGATTATTTCATACCTGCCAACATTGGAGAAATAAAATAAGGAAGATTTTACTAGCTACATTTTTTAGACTACGAGTAAAGTTTTGATACATGCATGATGCATCATCATGCAAGTCAAAAAGAGGATTTCAAAATTGGAAATAATGAAAGCATTTACACTTAGCGAAGTAAAAAATATGTAAATAAATCTTAATCAAAAGCAGATTTCTTTGAACCATTATTTATAGTTACTCAAATCATATTTTATAACCGTTGTTGAACAGCCGACCGAATTTTGAGTTTACGACTACTAATGTTAAACTCCGTAGCCTTGTAATTTTGAACCAATCCAGAAGACAAGGAAACTCCTGGATCAGTACCCCCAGATGTATGATTCGTTATGGAAGCATGGAGGACTTGGTGACCTCTGACAGATTTAACATGCATCAGTCACCGTTTACACGGGGAGTCTTGGGCCGGTGGGGATCGAACCCACAACCTCTTGAACATGGGCCCAATGCCCTGCCAACCAGGCTATCCCAATCTTACTCCAACTATTTTATTTTATTTTTATAACCGTCGTTGAACAGCCGACCCAATTTCATGGGTTTACGACTACTAATGTTCAACTTCGTAGCCTTGTAATTTTGAACCAATCCAGAAGACAATGAAACTCCTGGATCAGTACCCCCAGAGGTATTGATTTGTTATGGGAACATGGAGGACTTTGAGACTCGACGGATTTAACGTGCATCAGTCACCATTTACTACACGGGGAGTCTTCGGCCGGCGAGGATCGAACCCACGACCTCTTGGATATGGGCGCAGCGCCCTACCGACCAGGCTATCCCGGCCCTTACTCCAACTATATTTTATTTTATAACCGTCGTTGAACAGCCGACCCAACTTAATGGGTTTACGGCTACTAATGTTCAACTCCGTAGCCTTGTAATTTTGAACCCAATCCAGAAGACAAGGGAACTCCTGGATCGAGTATTGGGAGAAATTTGCCTTCGTGGAGGACTTTTTTGATGGAGCTAACCCGCATTTGCGTTACATGGAGAGGAAGACCACGAGAACCTCCCACGGTTAGCCTGACGGCAAGGGGACTCTAACCCATGATCCATCTACCACTGAGGATATTTCACGTCAGCACTGTGGTCAGTGCAAGCCGGATGCGGAATTCGTATCGACTGGGATTCACACCCGGTTCGCCTCATCTGTTGAGGAATAAGAGAAGTAATTTTGCCATCAGCATATATTTTATCGCCAATTTTTAAATTATTATTATTTTTTTATTTTTATAATTTTTTCAACAAATACGGAGAAATTTGTGAATGTATATATATTGAGGTAAACAGGAGATAGTAGTATAATACAGGAATCTTCGTTAAAAACAGGAGACTTGGCAGGTATGTAATTTGTGTTATACACTTTATAAACTTTAATCCAAATCTAATAACTTAATAACTTTTTCTTAGTTTTTAAGGGTACTTAGGAAACTTTATAACATCTCACTTTAATGTCAGTAATTATCCAGTTATTTGGAGATATGATCTTTGTCTTTACTTTTATATATAAAAAAAAAGAAAATTTTTTAGTTATACAGGATACAAGCATTTGAAGTCGAGGGGAAAAAATTAAAAACTCATTAAATAATATAATAAATGATATAATATAATCTATACAGATTTTAACCATACCGTTTTATCTTTTGTGTCCTCTTTGTTATCACTTGATGACTCAGCAGCTTTTTTAATCCGCTTTCGCTTTTTAGATTTTTTTCTTTCTGACTCAGATTCACTAGTGGTTTCAGATTCTGACACTTTCTTTTTTTCTGATTTGGAATCACTATCAGATGCAAAACGTCTTTTTCTTTTTTGCCTAAAATTTTATTCCCAATCATTAATTTCACAAATTTAAATAAATATCATATAAAAAGAATAGTAATATAAGGTGAACCTAAAAGCAGAGAATTTTCATTTAATTCTATCAAATAATAATCTAAGAGTAAAAGATTTGTTTTTAAGAGTTGAGCAAAATGGTGCGAATTTGTACAAAAATTTCTTCAAACTCTTATAACAATTTCTTAATAGAATAACACTGAGAAAAGAAGATTTTACAACTCAGAGAAAAAGTCAAATCAAATTTTTAAAGTATTTAAAGGTAGCAATTAAATGACTGAATTTGTGGAAATCAGTACTCACAGATAATAATAAGAAAAAGCACTCATTTATATGATACAAACATTTTAAGAGTCAAATTAAATGTTTAAAAAAAAATAGGTACATATAACTCAAACTCATAAATCTATAATTTACAATATACCGCATTTTCTAATGAAAACGCTGCACATCGATAAAAATAAAAAAATTTTAAATTATCATAAGCGCCGCAGAAGCACTTCACTGCACATATCAGAAATCTTATAGAAGATACCTTTAATTATCATTTAGAATATCCATAAAAAAATTTTTATACATTTCATACAGTAAAGTTTTAATTCCTAAATTGTAAAAAAAATAAAATCTGTTAACAGGTCTCCTCACTTATGGTCATAGACAGTTTAGGCAAGGCTGAACTATATTATCCTTTATACAGGTTAATTTGGAATAATTGTGCATAATAAAAAATCCCTTTAAATGGTCTGAAAATAATATTAAGTACAACAAAATATTTTTAAATACATCAACAGGGTGCGTAGCCAAATCTTTCAACAGAAAATAAGCACCTTTTAAGTACTTTTAAGCACTTAAAAAAATATTTTTAAGCACTATACACATTAACAAAATGGGAATTAATTTTCAAAGACTGATCATGATTGTGGTAAAATAACCAGTTTCTGACAAAGAACTCTTTTCTTGATTATATTAGCCATTATAAAAAGATGAAGAGGTTTTTCGGTTCGATATCAGAGGGTGGAAAATGAAGTCTAAAATTGAGAATATCTTGCAAAATGCAGCAGGGTTGCACATGAGAGTGCAAGAATCTCACTGAACCCAGTTCAGTAAACACACTTGCGGAAACACAAGTATTTCATGAAACACGTAAAATGATTTGGCACTTTTATACTCTATGGGACGACAGTGTACGCCGAAATAAATAGTGGTTGAATGAATTGCGAAAACGTTGATTAGAACAATGGGAAAAGCATGCTTTTGCATAAATACAAGACCAAAATCGACATGGTAAAAAAAAAAAAAAAAACATTTCGAGAAGGGAAAATTAAGCACTTTTTAAAAACACCCAATGAAAAAGCATCTTTAAGAGCTTTTAAAAAACGAAAATCAAAAATAAGCACCTTTAAGCATTTTTTAAAAACACTACGCACTAGGATCAAATAACATAATTTCTAAATTATTTTGGGGGGGGGGGAGTAATCTTCAAGGGGAAAAAAAAAAGGAAGCAAAAAAGAATTTATAGGGTTCTACATTCTGACGCTAATAACACACAAAACCACGGCCTAAGATTGAAATTGTCCTTTGCCATCAACATCCCGAAACCAATTCCTAACAAAAATTGTCTTTGCAGCAAAACTGAAATTAAATTAGTCTTTCTCAGCGCGGTAACGCCGTCAGCTATTAACTTCACCTTTCTTACTCTATCGACGTGAAGATATAGTAGCTCACTCTGATCAAATTTTAATCAATATTTTTCAATATATCGCCTATTAACAAGAGGCATTGTCATTTTGTTATAAAACCGATTCGTCCCTATGCGATTTTACTATTAATACTATTAGGAAAAATCTAAATCAACATAAAACTCACTTACCTGAAATGTGTTATGAAGAGGACACTGGTATGGTAGAAAATCAAATCATCACAAAGATATACAATTAAAAATAAAATACGCTTCCACTTGAACGAACGAATAATGAAGGAACGCAGAATTTTTTTTTCTCCTTCACTTGGGGGTAATAACAAGAGAGGGATTAGCGTGATGACGTCACGCTAGGAATAAGAAATAAGCGGTCACCAAAAAATTCTCAAGAAGGAATGAGCAAAGCGGAAACGAGTTTAACTTTCACAATCTTCTGGGGTGGAATTTTAGTGGGTAGAATGCCCTCTCGTCCATTGGAAATAACACAATATGACTCAGCTTAGAAAGAGAGGTGAATAAACTTTAAAAAAAGGGATTATACCCCATCTCCTCTGTTTGTCATTTCGACTGGAGCTGTTTAGGAGGAATCAATCGGTTATTTTTAAAGGGGTTGAGAAAAAGAAACGTGGATACTTCCTTATCTGTTCACTCCAATTACAATTGCCAAGGTGCTAAGTGGATTACTAGATTGCAATCTCTCCTTGGGGTGGATACAAGATACATACCTTTTTAAAAATTGGTCTCCTTATGCGATTTTTTTTATTTATTATTTTTGTTCATTTATTTTTTTTGCAGTCCGCTGCCACAAGTTGTTAAGAATTGGCGATTGATCTGCAGCAGATCGCGATGCGGGCAATTATTTCGTCGACTTATTTTTTTATAATTTCTCTCAGAAAATTATTTATTCTTAAATAATGTTACTCGCTAAACTTTTTGCTAAAAAAATTATTTGGTGAGAAGCACTGCATGCAGGAAAAAACAACTTTTTTCTAACGTGCCGCAGCACTTTCTCCGAAAAATACGTCAAATTTATTTTATCTCAACTTATCTTAATAATTTGCATTTTAAGATAGCTCAACTCATTGCAAAAAAACTTCATACTTCCTGCTTATTTTGTGCTGATAATTAATAATTTTATATCAGAACTTACTTTATCACGAGTAATAATCAGGGCCAAGATTTTGATAATAGGTGCATTTTTTGCATATTTGTTTTTTTTTTCTTCTTCCCTTTTGTAGAATATTGTTCAGTATTCTTTTTTTAAAGACATTTTTCACTTTTTAGGTTTTATACTACCTTTTTAATCTTTTTTTATGAATTTAGTATAATATTTTTCTTTAAAGCAGATTAGGGAATTATTTTTTTTATTTTATAATTTATTATAAATTTTGCATTAAATCTTACTACTTTAAATATTCTCCAATAACAAGCAGAGATAAGGAGATGCTTTTTGACAGTAGGTAATCTTTCAATTTGAATAATATTAAAAAACATTTGATAATGCAATGCAATTCTGGTTTTCTGGAAGATTATAATTAAAAATTGATAAAACCCTACTAATGTTTATCAGGTAATAATTTATATTTTATTTATGAAACAACGCTGGTTAGAAAACTGTACGTTACAAATGTAACACGATACGTTACAAGCATAACACCCAGTCTTTACTTTTTAAAAACTGCAGAAAATTTCTAAGAACAGAAAATTTGAATAAGTAAAAATGACATTCAGCGTCATTTTAACACAAATTATTAGAATGGCTTAATTTTCCTTCCATGAAAATATAATATATATTTTTGTTTTAAAGACATTTTATGATAAACTTAAAAATCAAAGAGGAAAAGTTACAAAAAACTACATGAATAATATATTCTTGTCTGTAAAAACTTTTAGTTCCTTTTCAAGAATATTTTAATTGTAATATGCATTTTAATTATAGATTCTGTTTAGCTAAAAATGTCTCATCATTAGCACTGAAAAACCTTATTTAATAAGAAACAATAGCATAAATAATGCATATTGATTATTATCTGAATTGGAATTATAATTGCTAATAGGGAATTTAATAGCAGACGATTCAAATCAAACCAAGAGATCATTCTCAAAAAATTAGATTAGGTTCCTTGCAAGAAATTATAATAAATATTTCCCTTTGTGAATAATATCAAAAATTATAATCAATCAGAATAAAATAATACACAGAATAAAATAATACATACCTATCTGAAGAAACTTTTCTAGAGTCTTTGCTAGAATCATCTGATAAAATACGCTTGCTTAATAATTTATCAAACTTTTTTCTTTTTCTTGGTTGAAAATCAGCAGATGAATCAGAATTATTCTTTGATGCACCTTTTTTAGTTTTACTTGGTTTTTTCTTCTTACTATCATCTGAACCTAATGTGAAAACATAAAAATTTTAAGATGTTAAAAACCAAAGTGTAGAGTAGACATTGAGGAAACCTGTAAAGAATTATGCAATGGCAAATTGTTCAAAATTTTAAATTTACTCGTAAACTGTTCACCACAAATTTTTTTTAAATCATATAATGAAACTGAATCTTATTTATTACTTTTTCATTTAAAACACAGGTATTACAAAAGAATAGGCTCCAAGTAAGGAAAAAAATATCACTCTAGATTTAGTAATACTAGTGGTTTTGCTTATTTTTTATTTTAAAAAAATACAATTTCTTATTCGTAAACAAACATTTCAAATTCTTAAGTTGGAAAGTAGCAAAATTATAAAATTACAATAAATCAAAAATAAATACCAGCTACTACAATTTCATACATGAATTATAAATACTGTAATAATAATAATATAAATAATAATTCATAATCACAAGTTTAAAAAGGACTGAGATATGGGGGGAAAAGTCATACTTAAAGAGATAATATCACTTTCAGATTCACTATCATCACTTTCATCCAATAATGCTTTTCTTGCTAGAGCTTCAGTATTATCAACCACATTAATCTTACTTGTCTTGATCTATAAATTATAAAGAGTGAATTAAGTAAAAAAAGATGTAATGTAAAGAAAATATACAACATAAGATAAATCAAAATAATGGGAAGTATCAAAAGTAAAAGAAATAAATAAATAAAAATATTTTGTGACAAATTGTAACTAAAAAGAAACTATTAAGTTGCCCTGCAAAGTTTTTCTCTTCAGATTCAAAGAGTAAAAATATTGCTGGTCATAGTAAAAAATAAAGGATCTTGTTTCCTTCCCCTAGCCAGTCAAAATAGTTAAAAATTTTAATCAGAAAATCGTTGTTAAAAATTTTAAACGAAATTTTGTCTCCAAATTTAGCACACATAAAGCAAAAAAATAATTTTTTTTTAAATAAAAATTTTCATTCAACATTTTAAAAAATTTAAATTTAAAATTTTTATTTATAATAACCATTTATATATTTAATAAAATTACATAAAAAACAAAACAAAATGACACAAAATTTAGTTCTCTAGGCCAATTAGCACTTAAGTTATATCTGTCTAAAAATTTAAAAACAGCAAAAATTTGTGAATTTTCAAAAATGCATAACTCGAAAACAAATGGTGCAAGAAATTTGAACTTCCTCCTTTCTGTTAGTTCTACCTGTGAGCCAAAAATATACTCAAGACAAAAACCTGATAATTTGACCATTGGTTGATTTGGTGTGAAATTAAACATGTACTAAATTATGAGTATGATCCATCTAGAGGAAACTCACTGAAAACATAAAGCAAGACTTAAATAAAATGAAAAACTTTCTGCGAACACAAAATGTCAATTAAAATTCTTGCCAGCAATTGAATAACTCTGTAACTAGCTTGAAACCTTTCCTCAATTCGGAAAAATTTGTTTGAAAATCCCAATTTATTTTTTTAAATGTTTTAATATTTATAAAACTCTATATTGATTCATACCACCAGGATAAGTTAGCGAATAAAAAAAAAAGCTGGAAATAGAAATCCAAAAATATTATCTGCAAAAAAAAAAATAAATAAATAAATAAAAAAATAATAATAAATAAAAACTGAAATTTGCATATTAATATTGCTTACCCTAAAACTTACATATATTACATATTTTCCTATAAATTGCTTATAAAAAATTAAATATTAATGAAAAAGTTTATAATAAATTTTCTTACCTCAGTATCCTTATCTTTTTCATCTTCAGAAGAAAATGTTAAGGAACTTGACGAATCAATTACGAGCTTGGGTTTTGTTTTACTAACAGCTATGTTTAATGAAAAAAATTTAATGAACAAAATCTTAATAAAATTTTTACATATTTTAAAAATATAGCATTTACTTTCATTTCAATGATAAATGCAAAATAAAATAGATTTAAATATAAAAAAAATTCATAAATACAGTGGTTAAATATAAACTTGCATTTTAAAAATTTTTTATATTTACATAAATTGTTGAAAATGGGTAAAAATTGGTACTAAATATATTCGAAAAATTACAGCAAAATAATAAAAAATTATGCAAAACCATATAGTGATTGGAAAATGGTATCTACATAATATCTTAATAGTATGTATGTTACCTAAAAAGTGTAGAAATAAGTTAAATTACATATTATCTAGCTAATGAGCAGATTAACTAAGATAATCTCTGTTAAGTTAAAGTGCAAAAAATTATTTCCATTCTCAAATTATCAAGGTAATCTAAAAACTACCTACTTACTAGGGATAGTACCTACCAATGCACATTACCTATTAGTAAGTTATTAAAATAAAAATAAGATTTTTGCTGGAACTAAGCTTAAGGTAACATTATGATATTTATTTTTCGCCATTTAAAAAAAAAAGTAAAACTACAACTAAACAATCAACAAATTGATACAATCACTTTAAAATCTATAATAACAAGAATCAAAATCCTTAAATTATTATTACAATTAAAGAAATTGTCATAATCTCATTTATTTATTTTTTGAGATCTAAGGAATCAAGTTAAAACAATCAGCAAATTAGTTGATAGAATGGAAGAAACAATCTTTTGAACTTAATCGATGTGGAAGCTATTAATATGCACATAACCAAGGTAAAATGCAGAAAAAAACTAGATTCCGTACCTAATTAGAAAAAATAAGTTAACCTGCAGATTACCTAACTAGGAAATATGCACATTAACAGCTTTCAAGCAGTATCAGCAATATATAAATAAAAAATAGTTAAAAAGTAAATCAAAAATTTATATATTAGAGCAAAAGCAAGTGTAATACAAAAAGGCATAAAAATATGAATTTAAAAAGAAAAAACCTTTAGAAAGTTTTGTTTTTCTTTCCATTTAATTTCAGAAAAAATTACTCAGACTTTTCAGGCATTTCAGTAAAATTTCAATGTAAATTCTGACATTTTTTTACCTACTCCATATAATTTTTCAACTGACAACTTTATTTTCTTTTACTTATTATGTCAGATATTACATTTTAAGAACAAAAAGTATTGAATGAGGAATGAAACATGGAAAAATTTCACTTAAATGTGGAATTTCTACTGCAAATAATTGCAACAGATGTTAGAATCATTTAAATTGACTCTCAATAATTGATTACTGTTATACTGACAATTCTATGATTGCTTATTTCTCAGGTATGATATAGGGATTTTCCAGGTTTTTGAACTTTTCCTGACCATTCCCTGCTTTTTAGAGTCAAAATAAAATTCCCAAACAATGCAAGATTTTTCCTGTACTCTCTGACTTGTGGAAGTCCTGAATAAAGCTATTATTGATAAAATAATTAGAAAAATTTCTTTCTTCAGATTAATTACTATTTTCAAAGTGATTTTAATAGTTCATTCAAAATGGTAAATAGTACAACTTGTTAACATGTTGACGATTTTTAATGAGCTTTATTTATAAAATCAGAGTTTCTTAAAAAGAAGAGTGGTCATATAGGGTCCTATTGTAGAAGAAGATTGGGAGCCAGTATTCGTAATCTGCATAAGCAGAAAATATTTGTTTTTATTTGCTATTTTTTAATGCTTATGACAATATCTATACAAGAAATTATATTAGTTCCCAAAATAGTAGGGCCAGGCAAAAGAACAAAGAAAGTTTAGTTCCCAAATTGTTGAAGAAACAATGAAATTAAAAAAATTATGCATGTTAGATCAGGGTTCATACAGAGATCAGAAGAAGAAACCCAAGGAGTATCCAAGGTGTCCAAAATTTTAAGGACTTATCAAAAATTAAAAAACTTTGTTCAAAAGATAACTAGATAGTTTTTTTTTTTTTTCAATTAAAAAGCAGTTATTATAAGGAACTCGCAAAAATGTATAGTTTGCATATTTTTTTCTAGCCCTTTTGAAATAAAATTTTGATTTTGTCAAACTTCATCAAGAAAAATTAATAAAGTTATCACTTTTACACATAAATACATTTTCCAGTTTCAAATATTTTAATAAATCTTGTTAAAGCACAGATGCTAAAGATTAACATAAAAACCTACCAATCTTATATTTTTAAATGTGAATACATAAGAAAATTTAAGGCATTTTATACAACAAAAAAAAAAAAAAAAAAATCACAGTAAATTATTAATTAAGTTCGCTTGTAACATGTAAAATTAAAATAATGTACTGTTATTTTTTTTAAATAATTTACTGTTATTTTTTTCTTCAATCTCTTGCAATACAATTGTTTTTCTTTAACTATTAGATTTTGATTGCTAAGTCATATCACTTAAGTTCCCCTGTTTGGACAGCAAATTCATCAGAGTACTTAGTAAGTTCATCTATGCAACACAATAATCTAAGGAGTTTCTAAGGACTAATTTAGAAATCTAAGTAGTTCCAAGTACTCCTTCAGGGGTCTGTCTAGGTTTTTTTGAGAGATACCTATTTTGTGAAAATTTAGTCATAATTTGTGAAATTTAAAAATTATATTAAAAATTTAACACAAAAATATGCTAAAATAAGAAAATATTTAAATATTTTTCGAAAATATGTTAAAAGTAATTTGTAAAACTACCGTTTTTCCTAAAATTGAATTTGTAAAAGTACCACTAAACGGCAGTAAATTTGCCCTGGACCGACCCCTGTCCTTGGAGACTTTTTTATTTCCAAAGAGTTTGGAGTATAAGGAGTCTGTACGCATTCTGGTTATGTTTCATAAATCTCACAGGAGAGGACTGGATACGTTTGAGCCCGGTTCTTGTACTAATGGAAGGTCTATATTGTCCATAGATCAAAATAATATATATAAATTTTCTGAAAAATTTGGATTCAATCTGGTTCTTGCACCCGTGCCTAAATTGTTTTGGCTATAGAACTTGAACTGATCCACTTTTTAGCAGAACCCCATGAAGTTAAGAAATACTGATATCGTTTTGTAAAAAAATTAGGTTTTACAACAAACAGCAGGTTTGGAGCGACATCTAGTCTAGTTCCGGATTAGATATTGGAGCGCGTATAAGCTTAAAAGTGAATACAATAAGCAGAATTGGTTTTGTTTTGTTTATGTGAAAACGATAACAATGGAGAAAAATATTTCTTTTTGTTAGATTTTACTAACTTTATTTAAATTTCAAATGTTCACTTGAAATACTCACAAATTTTTTTATAAATGCAAGTCATTTTCACAATTTATTATTTACATTAGAATTTTCTTAATTTTAATACATCTTTTTTCATTGGAATTTTACTTTCCTTTCAAGAAAATAACCAAAATATTAAATTAATTATGAACTATTTATTGGACATAAATGTAATTAAAGGTTTAAAAACACATTAATAGTTATAAAAAAAAAGTGTTAAAATGTTGGAGACTAAGTGACCTTTTCATGGAACACTTAAGTTCCATGGAACATTTCTTTGGGAACTTGTTTAAGTCAAATAATATTAAGTATTAATATATTATTTAAAAATCCTATTCTACTTAAAAGGGTAAAATAATGTATCAACATACCTTTTTTAACCTCCTTTTTTACATTCTCACTCTTCTTTGATATTTTTGGCTCTTTCAACAAATTATTCACAGTTTTTTCAATTTCATCTAGCATGTAAATAGGTGGCACTTTAATAGTCGTCTTTCCTTCCAAAAGATCGTCACACGGTTCCAGGACAACGTTTGGGAGAACTCTAAGTTTCATATCATTATGATAATCAAACTCAGGAAGCTTTTCTTTATAACGTTTTTTAACATTTTGTTTTCTAGGTCCTTTTTTAGATGGCACTTCCTGAAAATCTAATCCTGATAAAGGATCACTTGACTCTGAGCTTAAAGAACTAACAGACGATTCCTTTATTGCACAATTCTTTGATGAAGCTGTATGAGACTTATCTACAGAGGGGGTTGAAGACTTAGTTTTGGAATTTGTCTCAGAATGAACCTCCGCAGTGACCGTAATATTGTGCTTTTGTGAATTAGAATTTGCTTTCTTTGAACTAAAGTCAAAATCCATTTCATTCTCATCAGAAGAATCTTCCAAAAGTTTAAGTTTAGCTTTAATTTCTTTGTCGCTTTCATAGGCATCCCCACCTGGAGTTTCTTGACCAAGCGGACACACTTGTGGATCAAGTTTACTATCACAAACTTTACTACTAATTAGTGATTCACTGTGCCCACTTAGAAGAGAATCATCACCATTTAATTTAACATCAACTTTAACGTCAGAGTCAACTTCAGGTACAATTTTAACCTGAGAAACAACTTCAGCTTTAACAGCTTCATCATCAGATGCAAGAGAAATTAGAGGTGGTGTTTCATCACCATTTCGGATTCCATTTTCACAATTTTTTTTAATTTGTTCAGTTTCTTCTGATTGTTTCACTTTTAAATAAGACGCATATTGCTGACACAAAGTTTTCATAACATGACTTAATTCACTTTTATGTGTGCTTACCACTTCTTCTGCTTTTTTAATTATATGTTTCAAACTCTTGGACCGTGAGACTTCAACATGTTTCAACTTGTCCATTTTCTTTAGAAGGCTTTTACAAGAATTCTCAGTTTTAGTAAATGCCTCTAAAACCCACGACTCAGAAATAAGTTCTTTAGCTCCAACTTTGTCTTTTTCTGTCTTTTTATCTTTTAAACTCTTTGCTTTGCTGTACTCCATTATTAAATTGCAATAAGCTACTTTAGCTTTCAGCTTACTTGGATCACACACATAGCACTTCCAGCCATCCTTCTGCATTTCAGTGACTTCGGAACGGCCAAAATTACGACGCACACAATTCAAACAGAAGACATTAGGACAAAAGTCGCATAAAAAAAGTGTACCACCATTACCACACCAAGTACAATAGTTGTAGTTGCCAGCTTCATCACGAGTAAACTCATCTGTTCCATAAAACTCACAACATTCCTGAAAGGGAATGAAGTTTGATTAATAAATTATTTAGGCCAATAGGAATTTATTAGCTCTGTGGCAGAATTTCTTCGAGTTATCTGTGACAAAACCCTCTAGCACTACTAATATCTTTCCGCAAGATACTTTTAATACCAACGAACATATATGTTACTAATTTAAAATAACAAAAGCGTTGTGTTTACAATAAAATACATAATTATTTTTTTTAAATTGAACATATAAATCTTTTAATTCTAATATTATAGGTGATATTCTCGAATTTTGTTGCATGGGGGGGGGGGGAACGAAGCAAAAATTATGTCCTTCACATTTTGTAAATAATCATCACAATAAAAAAAATTACAAATTATGAAATCCATAGTAGTAATTGCTGAAAAAAAGATCACCGACAAAACCATGCGAATCGGACTCCTTAAATGTGTGTTTTGTTTTGAGATTAGGTTGTTGTATCGTATTAAAAATAATTTGGTATAAAAAATATCAGATTTAAAAATTATAGAGACATCAATAGCAATAACTGCCAAAAATTAGATAGAATTATTGAATACTCAAATACACAATTCGAATTTTCCATATTGTTTGAAATATATAGGGATATTTGAAATCCACTTGAAAATCATTATCAATAACTGCCGAAAATACAATCGAAATATTACGTCGACTTACGATACTACCGGCTTAAATTGAGTACGTGAAAAAGAGATTATCTAAATAAATGATTCAAATATTACATGTAAATTTCTGTTGAAAAGAAAGGTAAATTTTTTTTCTTTTTAACTTTTCAAAAGAAAAATCTTTCTGCAAGAAATCTGTAATGTTGTGCAACATGTCGCTACGATTCTGCCACAAGGTTTAATAGTCACTTAAAAATTATAGTAAAAGATAAATTATAGTAAGTAGTATAGGACTTCAAATGCTTTATTTTAACCAGGGTTGGCAAACATCATGATCTTTTCGAAATAATACTTGATATTATTTCAAATCAATAATATACATCGAAAACCAGTAATATGTCTAACTAAATTTTTCAAAAATTATTATTTAATAATTACAAAAAAATAACTGAAAATCAGAATAAAAATAGAAATAAATGTAGAAAAGAACAAAATTAAAAATATGACCACTGAAGCCGACGTCTTCAGGGGGTACCGGCCCCAGTGGCCAAAAAACAAAACCTTTTCTATTGAGGAAGAAGGCAAAAGCCTAAAAACCTTCCTCAGTACCCCGAAGGTTTTGTTTAAAAGTCCAGGAGAAAATCAAGCAAGACATAAAACTAATACAGGTTTTGTTTTTTGGCCACTGGGGCCGGTACCCCCTGAAGACGTCGGCTTCAGTGGTCATATTTTTAATTTTGTTCTTTTCAACATTTATTTCTATTTTTATTCTCTCTTTTTTTGAAAATTCTGCTGCTTTTTAGCGCATTTTTTTAAAAGAAGTTTTGTTCATTTTGTTTTGATATTAATTGTACTCTTTTAGTATTGAAAATCAGAGTTATTTTTGTTCAAGCTGAGTATCCTAAAATTTTAAAGACAAGGAGGCAATTCGTTAGTTAGATATCCAATGAAGAGTAAATCAGTTCTGAACAGAATACATCAACAAAAAAAGAAAATTATTTTAAATTTCACCAGCTAGAATGTATAAGTCCTTTTCCCTTTTTGCATACATTAACCATGTATTTAATATGTTAGTAGCACTTGCACTGAACTAAAAAAAAAAATACTAAATGGGTATAATTGAAATATGTTTCTTACCAAATGGGAAATTATAACTTAACGATTTCAAGACATCCTTATCCACTTTTGACTCTAATTTTATTTAAGTATTACTCTATTTTGTAATATAATTTACATACATTTTCTTTTCACAATTTCTTAAAACAAAACTTTCATTATCAATGAAATCATACTTTAAAAAGAATCAACCTAAAGAATATATATTATAAATAATAGTCTATAAAAATATTTTTAGCTTAAAATTCATTTAAAAAAATCAATTGGCTTGAATCAATAATTTTCTATAAAAAATATATATATATATCAGAGTTAATTTAAATCCACATTTTTTTTCTTTGAAAAAATCAAGGGATTCAAATCACATGCCAACCCTGAGTTCAACCATTTTTTTTTTCTTTCTTTTCCTTTTCAAGTGTAAACGAAATCTCAACAGATTTTTAATTTAAAATAAATTATATTTCAGTTGATGATCATGGAAGATTCTGGGGAGAAAGACAATAGATCCTCTTTAAATTTAAAAAAAAAATTACAATAATAAAATCAATAATTTATAATTACAATAAATAATTATAATTACTACAATAATAACATTTTTTTCTTTTTAAAAATCATCAATACATATGTAACGTAACTGTCAACATAGATATGAAAAAATCCAGTAGACTTTACAAAATAATATAAACTTCATGATAACTCTGGTAAAATATACAACAGTCAAATATACTATAGTGAACCTTCAAGGGATCGAAATTTTGGTTCACTATAACGGGGAGTTCACTATAGCCTTTCTGCACACAATTTTAACTTATTATTACATTAACAATTTTAAGTTCATAATATCCTCATGTTTTTAGTTAACCATATCCACAAAAAATAACATTATATGTGTATAGCCAGCAGTCTGCCCAGACCAAATTTACTACCGTTTAGCGGTACCTTCACAAATTCAACTTTAGAAAAAACGGTAGTTACACAAAATATTTTTTTTTTAAATTTTATTTTTGTATTCCGTAACAAACAATAGATCCAGATTTTTGTGTTGATTTTTTAATATAATTTCAAATTTTCACAAAATAGGTACCTCTCATGAAAACCTAGACAGACCCCAGATAGCAAGCCATGGAGCCGAAAATTTCGTTCACTATATATGGGAGTGCACTATATCCAGGAGTTCACTATAAACCGTGTTCACTATAGTGGGGTTTGACTGCATATATTTTACATGTAGGGAGATTACAGATGACAGATTTTTATTGCCATCAAATCAAAATACAAAAACTTTATAAAACTAATAACTATAAATAGTCTGTAATATTTTTCATCTACGATTCACATTAAATGAGCTTGAAATGCTTTTTATTACGCTAATTGAATAGTAATTTCTAATTGATAGTTAAAAATCCAATTTAATTAATTTAAAAAAGGAGTTCTACATAGGAAAAAAATTTTAACTTTACAACAACGAAAAATAGAAAGAAAAGAAAAACTTTAAACTGATTACAGTAGAAGTCCGATAATCCGGCACGTTCGGGACCGGCTCGGTGCCGGACTACCGAAAATTCTGGTCTATCGGGCGGTAATTATAAGAACAATTAGGTTAATATTTAAACTACAAATACAAATACTTTTAACTAATAAACTGCAAATACAAACAACAAAGTTTATTTTACATTTCATATAATGTATGTAAACGTACTGTAAAACATATTTCACTTAGATTTAAAAAAGTCACGAATGTCTTTTTGTTTTCTTGACTTTTGGCGTTTAGTACAAAAATTTATTTCTAATGATATGGAAATCAATCATTTCTGAAGCACTGTAGCTAGTACTAGCCTCAGCAAAAGAGATAAACTTATTTAGTGATTCTGCAGCTTCTGCCCAGCTGATTTTTTCCTTTTCTTCCGTTTAGACACCTGAGTTACTTTCTTCAAGATTTTGAGTAGGCTGAGGGTTTACTACAATGTTGATAATGTCCTCATCGGTTAGTTCTTGTTCAACAGGCTCATTCTCGTTGATTAGAAGCCACTCCTCTACCTCATCTTCAGGCAGGTTTTTCAAGGGATTGTCAGCATTTCTAACGACATCCAAAACTTTGGTCAGAGTGTCTTGATGGTTTTCTTCCTCATCAGTCTGTAGAGTTAGGTCAGATGCAGGGTTTGCAGCTGGCCAAAGTTTTCTCCAGCATTTTTGGAGTGTTGTATTTTTTACCTGGTTCCAAGACAGTGCAATAGCATGGACGCCATCTTTTACTGTAAACTTTTTTTGAAAATCAGTCACGTCACAGTCGGCATTTAACAGGCCTTAAATAAAAGATCTTCTATAAAAGCATTTAAAATTTTGAATAACCCCTTGGTCCATGGATTGAATCAAAGATGTTACGTTAGGTGGGAGCAGAGTAGCAACAATATTTCCAGAAACTGACTCATCTACTGGCGGGTGGGCTTTGCAATTGTCCAGAAGAAGGATGGCTTTAGTATCTTCTGGTAGACTGAGGCTTTTGAAGGATTCCTTTACTTCAGGCACAAAGTGGTGAAAAAACCAGTTTTTAAAGAGGGCGGCAGTCATCCATGCATTTGATTGAGCATCTCATTGGACAGGCAAGTGTGTAACATTCTTAAAAGCCCTGGGTTTTGCAGATTTACCTATCACAAAAGGGGTCACTCGGTGGTTTCCAGACGCATTAGCACATAGCAAAACAGTTAATCTGTCTTTGTTTCTTTTTAAAACCCTTGGCTGCTTTTTCTCTTCCCCCAGCTAGTGCAGATGTTCGCCACAATAGCCCTGTTTCATCAGCATTGTAAATCTGTTCAGGTGTTAAATCATTATCAGCTACGATTTTCTCAAAGTCGTCTTTGTATTTTTCTGCAGAGTTTTGGTTTGCTGAAAGTGTTTCTCCAGTTACATCAAGTCTTCGAATTCCATGCCGAAACTTAAAATTTCTGAGCCAACCATCAGATTAATTACATTCACTTTCAGCAACTCCTAAATCTTGGCCGAATTTCATTGCCTTTTCAACAATCATTGGCCCTGTTACCGGCTTTCCTTCAGAACGTACTACACTAAACCATTTGAACAATACTCTATCTAGCTGTTCCAGTTTTGGTTTTTTTAATGTTTGTCTAGAAGCCAATTTTTCAGTTGTTACCGATTGAGAAGCAAACTTCATTAGTTCATCTTTTTGTTTTTTAATGTCATAAATAGTTGATGAACCAATATTAAACTCATTCATTAAAACATTTCTATTCTCATCTTTTTCTAGCCGTTTGATGATTTCTAGTTTCTGATTGAGAGTCAGTGTTACGTGTTTTCGTTTCTCTCCTTTTGAACTCGAAGGCTTAGGTTTTGAAAACATGGTCACTGTACAGTTAGAACGAAAATCACTTTTTTTTATAAACAATTTCAAAAGTTACGTTTACTGCGATGTGAAAGGACACAAAACAACAACGCACAAAAGTTTCCGAACAATACCGAGCGCACCCGGATGATCCCGAACTACCCCGAAAACTTCTGAATAGTTCTGGACCGTTTTTATTTGCTTTAAAGACACACTTTTGGAGAACACCAAAATTGTAAAAATTTTCCGGAGCGATGCCGGACTATCGGGCATTCCGGACTGTTGGATGCCGGACTAATGGACTTCTACTGTACTATAATTGAGGCTCGCTTCATTATGTATTAGTAATATTTATTAAATATTTAAGCAAGCAATAAATTGTGTAAAACATTTATTTCAATCCGGATTATTATTTTTTTTTTTTTTAGAAAACTTACTCAATTTTAGGGAATTTTCTAAAATGTACAAAAATCAGGAGAGTTCTTATTAAACCAGTTCAGAAGAAATGCAAAATCTGCTAGAGTTGGCAACTATGTATGGTTGTATGCAGAAGGAATTCAAAGTTGCACAACTCATAAATTAATGTAATTGAAGTTTGATTTCATCTCGGTGCAGTTCTATTTAATTTAAAAAGCAGTTCTATTTAATGTATTTTAAAATCAAAACATCTTAGTATCAGAGAAATTTTGGGATTCTTTTGTTGGTTAAGGTAGTGGTGAATTACTTCAACAAAAGCAAAAAATATTCATTTTGAAGTGTTATTTAATCTAAATATTTTGTCAAGAAATCTAGCACTTCCTTTAAGCTTTCTTGAAAAGTATTACGTAGGGATGACATCTTTTCTATATGCAGTGATTCAATTGGCATTGCAGAAATTGTTTTAATATTAGTCAATATTATGAAGAAAAAAGAAAAAAACTTCCAGAACTCCCATATTCTATCCTGTCATCAATTTAACAAAATTAGGATATAGCAACAGGAAATTTTTTTCTGCTTCAATGCTTTTTGATGAACCAACGCGGTAATGGAAAGGGTTGAAACTAGTTACAAGAAAAAATAAATTGCTTGCAGAAAGTTCTTTAAATAAAATTTTGTGCCTGCAGAGAGTTTATCATTTTGCTGGTCTATAAAATTGAAATTTGTTAGTGAAGCTGGGTAAAGAGACAGATTTCGAGTATATGCCATGCGGTTATGATGCCTGAAAGGAAACTGACTTTAATTTCTACACAGGCTCTACCAAAACCCTAATCTGAGGAAAGTTTGCCTGAACACTATTATTTAGAACAATGAAGTTTGCATGTAATTGGTTTGTTCAATTGGCTAAATGAGCAAAGACTTCAATTTTTTACTGAATTTGAACTCAAATTCAACTTCCATGGGAGAAATTGCTCAGACTTAGATAGAATCAAAGCTTAACCCCGTCCCGCCCCCGTCAGGGGGCATCCGGAGAATATTGTAGACTCTAAGTGTACACACATGACCTCTCAGTAAAAAAAAAGGATTCAAAAGGTAGGCTTGGTGGCGATTCATGGCAACACCAGAAGGCCTCAAAGAGTTTAGTGAAATCTTAAAATTAACAATAGTAGTTACTCAGAAAATAGGAGTTTGAGTGTTCAAACATAATAGACGAGGCATCAAAAAAAAAATTTTGAAAAAAGGTAACAAATATATTTTGATGATGAAGAGTAAATAATTTTGGTTACATAAAAAAAATAAAACTTACTGTACAAATAATAACATTTAATCGTAAGTGACGTTTCATTTTTTTGTAATCTAGATGGTTTATTTGACTTTTACAAATTGTGCACCTGACCACCATGCTTCTGATATCCATGCCTAAAAAAAATAAATAATATAACAATCTACAAATTAGACATACACATACAAATTTATGAAATGAAACTACGTTTTGCTTAGAACATTTAGGAAATGATTGTATCTAACTTGTACTGTCATCAAGCAAACAGTTCTAGTAGAAATTAGCTATTCTAGTAAGTCAAAAATTTGGAGAAAAAATAATAAAGGTATGTCAATTCAGAAAAAAATATGTTTTTGAGTCTGATTTCATAACTTAAAATATCATCTGCACAAATTAATTAACATATTTGAGATTTCCCTCTCGAACCATTAAGATTGAGTCCTAGAACATGAAGATCTGATAATTTGATCAAAAGGGTGATCCGCTTATTTTTCCTGCATTTTACATTGGGTTTTATGTGTGTTATTGCCATGATTTTTGATTATCATTCTTAGTTAAAGCTGAAAAACTAGGGGGGAAAAATTACTAACTGCAGACGTGACTAACTACTATTAAGACTGAGTGATGTATTGTGATATGTCATCTGTTAGACATTGTCACATAGCGATGCATTAAAAATAACATGGTCAAATATTGTTTATTTGTTTTTTTAAATAAAAACAACACAAAAATGTTAAATAAATAAAAGAAATAAATTTTAAATGAAAATGTTCTAAAAGATGTTATAAAAGACAAAATGTTCTAAAAGACAAAGGAAAAAGTGAAATTTGAAGATTGAACTAGTTTCGTAATGCTGATTATTATTTTTTTTTTAATTTTGCTTAGGCAAGTCAATTTTATTAAACATTTTTTAGTTTCAAAATTTTTTTGTAGTTTTCCTTATAGAGCAATATTTAATACATTTTAATAGATATTTGATAGTGTTTTTGATAGATTTCATTCTTTTATTGTCACTTTTTCTTGTACAGTAAGACAGATAACCGATAGCATAAAAAACAGTTTTTATGTGCTTATATTTTAAGAATTAAGAAAAATATTTTGTCTTCAATTTGCTTTTCATATAATCAGTGCTTTTATTATGACGCAGCATTTTTTCAAGAATGTTTCTAATGAATGTTATTCTTCTATAGTGACTTTTTTTTCTACTTTTTGTTCTTTTTTTTAATTTGAATTGATATTTCCAGCATTAAATTTTTAGTTTAAAAATTATACTATTTTTGTTTTAGTTTCTGTTTAGTCTTTTCTTTTTTTATAAAACTTGTTTTTATAGACGTTTTTATTAATAACAAGGCAAAAAGAGGATTTCTGATCATTATGTAAATAAACTTTTGTTTTTATGATAGCGGGCCATTTTCAAAAGAGTTTTTGATACACTATTTTTCCTTTGACGTTTTATGGTTACTTTTTTCCGGATATATTATTTTAATAATGAAAATAAAAAAGCTGTTTTAAGACTTTAGAGGGTTTATTTTTCCATTTCTGTTTTTTTTTTTTTTTACTAGTTGCTAGTCAGTTTTTTATTTATCTTAAATATTTCTTATGGATAACTATTAAAATTGTTTCCCTTTATCCCCTATTAATAAAATAGTTAATTTTTGAATGATTTTCACTAATGACTAAATTTATTTATAAATAAAAATATTCATTAATGATTTCTTTAAAAAAAAACTGTTATTCGGCTAACGAATACTCTGTATTTGGTAATTTGTTTTGGCCGAATATTCAGTAGGTTGGCCAAATCACTATTCATTACATCTCTAATTTAAATCTATTCAACTAGATTTATAATTTTAATGCAATATAAATTTTATTGTGGTATTTAACCCATTTATTAATTTTAAAAACTTAAGTATTTCTTAACATCATATTAAGTTAAAAATTTCATACTTTTACTTATATAGGAACATACATTCATAAAAATTTAATGCAGCATTTCATTGATATCTAGATAGCCTTGAAAAAATAAATTTTCCCCTTTATAAAAAAAAAAAAAAAAAAACAGACAAATATCATTTGAAATTATTTAAATTATATCAAATTACCTGTAATTTGAGATTTTTTAATTAGCTCAGATCCAGTCAATCCTGGCACTTCAATTAAAGGATCATCCTTAAAATCTATAAGTTGAACAACATTCAGTTAAAAAACAGCATGTTTAAAAATAAATTTAAAATATAAAAATACTAAGTGAATAAAAAAATTAAGTTATACTGGATTGGAAAGTTTTTGACAATTGACAGTTTTAACAATAGATTTATCCCTCATGTCAAAAACCCAAAATTTCGGTGTAAAGATAATTATAAGCTATTATACAATAAGAAGTATTTATAAATAAAGATACGCATAAAATTACAAGTGATCGATAAATTATGTTCTTGAAATATTTCTACTTTAAACTCCATTTTATTTTAACAATAACTGTCAAATACCCAAATACTGGTACAGAAAATTTTTTAAATAATTATAAATCAAAATATGTAAAATTGCAATTTATCCAATCCGTTAAATTATTGAAAATATAAATACAAAAACAATAATAAAAAGAAGGAAAAGCCTAATAAAAAGAAGGAAAAAAAAAAAAAAAAAAAAAACACTTAACAATCATCTTATTCATATATGCTAAGTGTTAAATAAATTTCCCTTTACTCCCTTTTTAACTCCTTCTTTCCCTGAAGTATGCCATTAAAAAATTGAAAAAAAAAAAAAAAAAAAAAAAAAAACAGTTTTGAAGCTCTCTGTAATCCAAGTTCATTTCTCAGTTTTATATGAATAAGACCGAATTTTGAAACTATTCTTTCAACTGATGATGAGCTGCACAGACTAACATGTAGACGTACCAGGGTTGGAGTTTTTGCCGGCAAAAAGGGGTTTTCGCCAGGACAGTGGCAAAAGCATGGTAAAAACCGGCAAAAACCAATTTAAATTGCTGATTAAATATTATTACAAATTACTTGAAGCAAATTTAAATCAATCATAAGGAATAATAATTTTGATACATTACATGAAAAAATTATTTTAAAAATATTAATAATTAATATAAGGGTAATAATTTTTAAAGGATTGAAAGTTTTTGACCTCGTTTCATTTTAGAATCCTTAAATAAATGTTTTTGTAACAAATTGTATTTTTTTTTACTTCTTCATAATAACTTTTGATATGTATTATTTTACATATCACTCTTACACTATATTTAAAGAGAGACATAAGAAAGCTATGATGGATGTTTTATTAGATAGATTTTGATAATCATCTCATTTCTCAATATTACTTCAAAATGCAAACAAAACTACACAATTCAAATTCTTGTAAAATTTCCAGTGAATTTTGGGAATTAATGTCTCACTTACACTCATGTCCTTCTAGTAGTACTGCCATTGAAAGAGTGTTTTTGAATTTTTCATTTGTACAATTTAAAATTCGGAATAAGTTGACTTTAAATAATGTTTCAAAACTAGTGTTCAGTTATGCTATGTTGAGACAGCACAAATTGTATTGTGATGATTAATAAAGTATTGAATTTGGGCAAATTTAAAAAATTGCATTTATACTTGTATATTTTAATTAACTACACATGTTGATAGATATTTTATGTTTTAAATTATAGTTATATTAATTTAAAATAAGTTCATTTCACTGGGAAAAAAAGAGAATAATCACTAATTTTCCGATCAATAATGTTTTAAACTACTAAAATGATATATTAATACATTATGATTTAATTATGGAATAATAATTTTGTTAATTTTTTTAAAATTATATATATTTATAGTATATATTTCAATTTTAGAAATAATTTTTTATCAAAAATGTGTTTTTGTCCTCTCATTCTGGAAAATATAGGTTTTTGCCACTTTGCTTGGCAAAAACCTGTTTTTGCCAGGACGGTTTTTACCATGGTTTTTTCCACCTGCGGCAAAATCTTGCCAACCCTGAGACGTACAAAAACTATTATAATACAATAAAATAACAAGGTGTTAATAACTGTGCTAGATATTACTAGTAATTTAATTAATCCCTTGAATTATTTATAGTTGTAGTTCATTAACGTTACACTAGAGCTGCACAATGGGCTATTGGCGACGGTCTGGGAAACATCCCTGAGGATGATCCGAAGATATGCCATCAGAATTTTGATCCTCTGCAGAGGGGATGGCACCCCTGCTTCTGTAGCCCAACGACCTGCACGCGAAGTCGAACACTTTACAGCAGAACAGCTTAACGATGACCAATACCACACACCCTCAGTCCCTACGCAGACTGATCCAAGTGGTCACCCACCTACACACTGGCTGCAGCCAGTGATGCTCGACATCGGTGATTTGCTGGGAACTGTGTCTTAACGATCAGCCCACTGCGAGACTCTTGAATTGATTGAGTGATAACTCCTGAGGCAGAAATTTTTTGGGCTTTCTGCGATAAACCTCTCTGGTACTAATATCTTTCTGCAAGATACTTTTAATAATAACAAATATGCATGTTACTTATCAAATTTAAAGCAACAGAAACACTGTGTTCAGAAAGAAAAAAAAAAAACCTATTTGGATAAAATAAAATTGTACATATTTTTTAAATGGATAAGTAATTTATTTTTTTTAATTCTAATATCATGGGCGATATTCTTACATTTTGTAAGAGGAAAACTCACTAATAAGATCCTTTTTCGCCATTTCGTAAATCATCATCGCATAAAAAAATAACGACAATTAAAAATAAATAATAGATAAGAATAAAAAAATCATGAGCACTACTTTCCCCTCTCATGTCAGAAAAAGGCATCTTTTGAATATAATTATGGAGAAAAAAAAAATCTTTCAAACATGTCTGCAGAGGTGAAATTTTTACTTCATTATTCTTTTTATTTTTCATTCTTCTCAAATAAAGATAGAAAAATCACGAACATTTCTCTCCTTTCCGGTGCTCGAAAAAGGCATCTTTTAAGTATAATTTCAGAGAAAAAAAATATCTGCACAAAAGAAAACCAAAATTTTTTACTTTCTAAAGGAAAATGCTTTCTGCAAGGACTCTGTAACCTTCTGCGACAATGCCGCAGTGTCCCTGCCATTCTGCCACAGGGTTGAAAAAATTAACTCATTTAAACAAACATTTATATTTTGTGTCAATTAAAATTAGTTCACTAATCAGGAAATATATTAGAGATAAGATTTAATGGAATTATTTCTGTACATATAAGCAGGAGTGCAGAAAATTCTCAGAGCCCAATATTCCCTATGAACAAAATTTCTTTTTTGATCAAAATTTCCCCAAAAATTGTTTATTCTTTTTTTTTAAATACAATATAAAATATTTTTGAAAATTAAGTTAATATAAGAAATTCATTTGATTTTACACAATTCTTGAATGAACGAGCATATGTGTTATAAAATAATAGAAGTCAAAATGTATCGGAAGTAATAACTTATGAAATTAAATTTAAGGTCACACTTATAAACTTAAGGAAAATTTGTTATAATTGCTTGGTTTGACTAGTGCTGCTTTGGCCATTATATTAAGTACATAATGAGCATAAAAGAAGAAACACTAAGTTTCAGTCCTCTTTAATTTTCAAGTTTACACATTCATTGCTTTTTTTGCTATATTTTCTAAAAAAAATATATACATTACTTATAGCATTTTATTCAAAAATGCAACTTTTGTGCCCACTTTATGAATAAGAATAGATTTAATAAATGCATTATTTATTTGTAATAATTTAAAATAAAAATAATAGACAACAGTTGCAGCGAACTGTAATTTTTTTATTTCTTCGGCAATTCTGTGATGAAAAGGGCAACATAACTAAACAATACACATTTAAATAGCATACCTCCATTAACAAATATCTTCGCCTTTACTTAAGTATTTTAGATATAAAATCTAAAATTGTAGCTTTTTTTTAAACTATTTTCTAATAATAATAATAAAGGCTTATTAAAATTTTAATATAGCTTGTATTTGCAATATGAATCACAATAAAATTGTAACTTTATTGTGATTCTGCTGAGCACAAGAGCTGTTTCTCTATTTTGTTCTTCATGAGTGCTTTCACTGTTCATTTTATATTATAATAAATTTTTAAAAAATAATTCCATCATTGCTTATAGAAGAAGGAGAAAAATAAAAATATGATATTTTATTTCATGTCCTTTCACTGTAAAATCAGTCACATTATATATTTTCATTCAAAATAGAACAAAGACAATTAGCTTATCTTTTTGTTATATTCATAATATTAGGCTAATAAAAAAATTCCAGATACTAAAAAAATAAAATTAACACAAAAGATTTAAGATAAGAAAAGCTATTAAAATGTAAGATTAGTCACCATGGAAATGTCATTTTTACCTTTCAATAGGGTGCAATTACACTGTTTGGAGCTTCCTTTTTATTCTAAAATGAAAGGAATTGGTGTCCTCTCTCTAATTTCAAAATAATATTCTACCCAGCACATATCTTTAAACTTTATAAGGTTAGAGTGTAGAATTGGATGCCTCTTAGATTGGACATTGTACTTACCTAACAAAAATCGTTATTTTCCAATTATTTTTATATTTTAAAATTAAAAAAATCTGGTCCTCTTACAGTTCACCAGTGCAAGAAATTTATTTCAATATATATATATATATATATATATATATATATATATATATATATATATATTATATATATATATATATATATATATATATATATATATATATTATATATATATATATATATATATATAAATATATATAAATATATATATAAATAAATATATATAAATAAATATATATATATATATATATAAATATATATATATATTACTTTAAGTACCTACAAATTTAATATACTTTCCCTCAGTAAGTTTGCATTATCAGCTGCACCAGCAAGGATGGAAAAGTGCCAAACACCTCACTTTAAAGTCATTTCTCTTAATTTTTGTCAGAACATGAAATTCTGTTCAAACTGTTCTATTGTACATAAATTTTTAATGGAAAAAATGGTATCATATTGACTGTTGGTATACACACCCACAGAATACTTAAACAATAAAATTTGGCCAGATTATTAGAATAACGTTGATTAAATATATTTTTTTTATTCTGACAACCATAAAACTATATGTAGGATAGAGAGTAGAAAAGAATTGTTAGAATTCATTTAAGTATAATTTAATATTTATTAAAATTTTTTTTATTTATAACATTACTGGTTAAAGAGTAGAATTTGGTGTCCCTTAGTTTAGAGACAAATTTCGGTTTGGATTTTGCTTAGACCCCATCTCTGGTTACGATATTCTTTGCTTTCTGACTCCACCTACCAATTACCACAAATGTAGTAAACAAAAAATGAGTTTGATTCTTAGTAGTTTTTTCACACATTCATTGATTTATTTGCATCGTCAAAAATAAAAAGTTCACCCGATTGTAAACTTCTACCTCATTAGTACTGTAGAAAAAAAAAAATCAGAAAAACAATTAGCATAATTCAGGCAATAAAACAATTAATTCATTAAAAAAAGCTTTCAAATAAGTTCCTTTATCAATTTATAATTTTAAAAACAAATAATCACAAAGGTATTTGACACTTTAAATGAAAAGAATGTTGAAAGAACTAAGTCAAACAGAACACACACCTGAAGCACTATCAGAATCATTGGCCATTTTGATTCAATTTTTATATGCTAAATTTTAAAATGAAAAACCCATTTACATAATCATGAGATGAGACTTTTTAAATTTTATTTTATTTCATTTTCATATAGAATTTCAAACATCAGAGACCGCGAAATAACCCGATCCTACAGTAAACAGCGTTAAAGTACAAAGACATTTCTGTAATATATAAACAGCTTACAGCTCTTATGTTCGTTAAGTTCGAGCTTTATTAAAAGACATTTTTGCTGCATGTAATTAACGCAACTGAAATTAATGCCGTGGTGGCTGTCCCCATAAGTACCATTATCACTGCATGCCGAGAGAGCGTGGGGTGATTTTGAGGATACGAATGAGAACCTGTTTGGTGAAAAATAGTTATCCTCTAAAATCACATCTTTCAAAGGAACTCACCAACACCTCATCTCACCGCTTCGTCGAATTCGCTACCATTGAGTAGGGTACTGTGGTACTGATTTGATGATTCGATTCGAATCACTATAGTGATATGAATTAATTCGATGATTATATGAATATGAATTAATGATGAATATATGAATCAATTCGATGATTAGAATCATCAACTTGCAACTGATTCAATTCGATCGATTCGAATCAGTGACACGAATCTGCTTTTTTTAATCACATTATTTGAATCATTGAACAGAATCACTTTATTAGATTAGTGATCCAAATCGCTATTCGAATCAGTGATTTGAATCACTTTATAAGAATCAGTTTTCGAATCGTTTGATTGAATCAGTGATTTGTATCACTTAATTCGAATCATTGATCCGAATGGCATATGATTTGAATCCCTGATCTGAATAACTTGATTCAAAAAGTGAGTCAAATTACATGATTTGAATCAGTAATCTGAATCAAGTGATTTAAAATACTGATTCAAATTGCATGATTTGTAACACTTCAGTTGAATCACTTGTTTTAAATCACTGATAAACACTTTATTTAAATATTGATCCAAATTGCATGATTAATCAGTAATTAGAATCACATTATTCGAATCATAACACTTCATAAAGAGTGTAAGAAACAGTTATTCGAATCACTTGATTCGAATCATGGATCAAAATAACAGGATTTGAATCACTGATCTGAATCGTTTGATTCGATAAAGTTATACAAAT
The DNA here is from genome assembly GCA_949128135.1 of Parasteatoda lunata. Lineage (NCBI taxonomy): Eukaryota > Metazoa > Arthropoda > Arachnida > Araneae > Theridiidae > Parasteatoda > Parasteatoda lunata. The sequence goes on along the minus strand of OX421972.1, from coordinate 92,183,703 downwards.
CACTTGATTTGTATAACTTCAGAACAAATTTTGAAACAAACTTAAACCTTTTGTAACTTGATTTGTAACAAATCACTCGAATTTTTAAACACTACCCAGAAATCAAAGTAACTCTCAATTTAAGTATCGGAGTAAAATCATATTTATAAAAGCTATTGTGGTAAACTATTTATGAAAATTTAAATTCATATCAAATTTTGCGATACAAGCAAAGGAAAGCCACGAAGATGTTTTTCAGATTACTTGACGTAATAGGACTCCATTTAAATGTTCATTATTACAATGAAATTATTTTTTAATAATCAATCTTTTTTTTTTTCCATCATCTTTGATATATAGCCTATCATCCTAGTGAAGGTTGTGAAACGCACTTCATATTTTTGTTTTTACACAACCCAGATATCAAATAGTAACTTGTAATTTAAATACAGAAGTAAAATCAAATTTTAAAACACTTTCTGAATGAAAATAATTAGAAATTACGTTATGCACAAATAAAAACCATGAAAACGCTTTAATAACAACTTAATTTACCGTTAACAAATGATAATGAGATTCTATCTCAGTGATTATTAACATTTTCAAATTAATTCTGCTTTACATGAAATTTTATGTTTTGAGCAGCCTAGATTGCTAACAAAAATGTACTTTATTTTATTTTTTAATCTATTTTTAAGTAATTAAATTGCAATTCTTTATTTTAAGCATTTGAATTTCAGAATTGTATAAAAATTAAATTTTTAAAAAATACATTAGTTTTTTTTTTTTTTTTTTTTTTTTTTAAATGTAAAATTTACAAATTATACATCTTTTCAAAAATTCAGAAAAAAATGTGTTTAATATCTATAAAATTTTCAAAGTTTAGATTTTTCTGGCACAGAGACAAATATAGAATGTTATTGATTATTATTAATCATTTCTATCTATAAAAATCAAATAAAAAAAGGAAAAATTTTATACAGCTCTGCTATAAAGAACAATAATTTTCACTGAAGTTTTGTTTCAACAAACTAATTATTAGCGGGCGTGTTTATAAAGTAGAAACTCGTTACTAGACCAGTGATGTCAAAGTTCACCGTGACGTCTATTTGGTCGAATTAATGATCTTTCTGCCTTATTATCTATGAAATGTGCTTGAGATACAAAGATAACTAACCGCAATTGTCGATGATCAAGAGCATAATGTGGACAGTCATAGGAGAAAGAAATACGTTAGTTTCTGTCTTGATTTTAAAATAGATTAAAAACTTTTAAATTCGGTCTCTGTGTAGAACTCAAAACTGCATGAAACATAGTATTCAAAGAAAAGTTGTGGAAATTTTAGAAAATATTTTTGCAAATTAAATACGTAAAATGTTATGAAAGAGGCCCATAAACTGAGCAGAGGAGGAGAGGGAAAAGGGGTAAAGGCATGGAACCGGTCTTCTCCCCAGATGACGTATTCGAGTGTTATTGGGATCGCGAATAATAATAGCGTTAAAATTATGAAAATTCTTGCTCATATATTGTCTATACATACTGCCCCATATTTCTCTAATTTATTTGTTTAATTGTACGTGATGTGTTTATAATGGATGCTTGACCAAACAAAGCTATGCACAGATGACGCTAGGGGTTAAAAATTGCCGTAAGACTTCCGGGCTACTATTTCCGATTAATTTTTACGTCGAACTTCTAAAAGCTCGCGTCCCGCAGTGGACTGGTCGTTAAGACACGGTTCCCAGCAGATCACCGAAGTCAAGCATCACTGACTGCGATCAGTGGGCGGGTGGGTCACCACTTGGATCAGTCTGCGTAGGGACCGAGGGTGTGCGGTATTGGTCCTCGTTAAACTGTGCTACCGTGAAGTGCTCGACTTCGCGTGCAGGTCGTTGGGCTACCGTTGGGTTGCCATCCCCTCTGCAGAGGATCAAAATTGTGGTGGCATGTCTTCGGATCATCCTCAGGGATGTTTCCCAGACCGTCGCCAATAGCCCATTGTGCAGCTCTAGTGTGACGTAAATGAACTACAACTACAACAACTAAAAGCTCGCCATTCAATATTATTTTACCAATAGTGTTTACAATATAACGGAATGATGAATTCGGAAGAATTCATTCGCTGTTTGTTTCGTTGTCCTCACCACCCGTTAGAATTTGTAAATTGCTGGAAACTCTTATGAATAGTACAATTACGCATAAATATCTTCACAAATTGCAACAATAAAATTTCCTAGACTATTAAACCTGTTCACACATCTCCTCGTAAGCATAACATAAGCAGCGGAATACACCGGAAGTTTTCTAAATTTTTTCCGGTTTTACATGTTTACATTCAGTCAACCATCCATAGTTAAGCGTTAAAACTAGAAAATTACTTTTCAGATACTGTATATATAATATCTAATATTTTCCGTTAATATTAACCTATAATTTCTAAACACGGCCAGATATTATATAATATCATAATAGACTACAATACCAAAGGAAACAATTATAGACACATGAGGGGACGGGCATATATGGAGCGTAATATGTTTCTTTCGACAAATCGTAGAAAATACTTAAAAAGCTTGTTATAAGTCATACACCCACGCGAACCGGTAGGGTTAAGTGTTATAAAGAAGCAAATTAGCTATAATCCCGAGAGTCCGAGGTCCAAATGCTAGTGACGGCCAATTTTGAAAAGTAAAAAATCATATTTAAGAAAAACATTTTCTTGTATTCATTTTACAATATTGTAACGTAAATAAAATAATCCTTTCCTAATTTTATATATTTGTTTTTTAAATACCTATAAAATAAAAGCGTTAAAAGTAGAAAATTTTTGCACTTATACTGTATATGGATAATAACTTTCCCTTAGTCCCGCAGTGGACCGATCGTTAAGACACGGTTCCCAGCAGATCACCGAAGTCAAGCATCACTGACTGTGGTCAGTGTACGGGTGGATGACCACTTGGATCAGCCTGCGTAGGGACCGAGGGTGTGTGGTATTAAACTGTTCTAGTGCAAAGTGCTCGACTTCGCGTGCAGGTCGTTGGGCTACCGAGGAGGGGGTGCCATCCCCTCTGCAGAGGATCAAAAATGAGATGGCCTGTCTTCGGATCATCCTCAGAAATGTTTCCCAGAACGTCGAAAATAGCTAATTGCGCAGCTCTACTGCGACGTAAATGAACTACAACAACAACCTACTTCCCCATAATATTAACCTATATATTTGAAACTCAGTCTTATATTATACTGTAACATTATATACTGTAACATTATATACTACCATACCAAAAGAATTAATTATGACATATTAGGATATTAGGATCGAACAATGGGGCATAATATAGTTCCCTGGACTAACTGAAGTAATTACTTATTACTTTTTATAAGTCTGACACCCAGGTGAATCGGTAAGGTTTTAAGTGGTAAGCAGCAAATTGCTAATCAGGAGGATACAAGGTTCGAATCCTAGCTACGGCCAACTTATGAAATTATATTTGAGTAAAATTATTTTATTTTTATTTATTTCACAATATTGTAACGCGAATAAAACATTCTTTTACTAATTTTATTTCATTTATATTTTTTGCAAGTGCGTTTATAGTAAAAGATTTTGAATTAGGAATTTGTTGCTTATATATATACGTTGCTGTATATATAATGCCCCATATTTCCCATTAGTATTCTTATAATTTTGAAACTAGGTCAGATATTTTACTGCTACGTAATGTACTACCATATTAAATTTAATATTCATACATATATTAGGAGGGGGGACAATGGAGCATAGTATAATACAAAATTAAAAACGTCCTCTAAGAAATTGTATGATCTCATTTTTAAAGCTGCTATCTTGGCTTCCTATCCTAAATTTTACAGTTTATTTTTATTGAAAATGATTTTATAATAAGAACTTTTTTTTTAAAAAAAAAATATTTATTTTCGTTTTTAAAATTTTTTGTCTCTGAAGTTTTTTAAAAAATTTTTTTTCTCAAATATCTTTGAATTAACATTAAATTAGTACTTAATACTGATTAGATAAATGATAATTACTGATATTATTGCTAATTTAAAATGTAATTTATTAGGTTCAAACTTGAGTTTCTTCACAAAATCGTAGTTTAAGTTCCTTTATCCATCGTCGTTATAAAAAAACCACAGTCTATGATCAACTAAAAGCTAAAATGTAAAGAAAAAAAAAAGGTTCTTTTTTGTAGACCTAACAAGGTATCTTTATTTACCTGAATTTCAAAAATAGTTCTATATTTTTTACAATTTTAAGTTTAAAACAGAGATTTTTACTTTTTTTAAAATTCAATTCGTATAAGCTTGTAAGCCTCACAACGCAACGAAATTTGTAAGGACATAAAAATACATTTTGTAATAACTTATAACTAAAATTTAATCTTTAGATAGGACGGGGTTTACCATAATGAAATTATAAACTGTTGTGTTTAGATATATCTAAAATCTATTTTCTGATAAGAAATTTAAACTTCCACGGTAGATGAAAAATGTAACCTGTCAAGTAGGGTTCTACAAGATAAGTTTAAAATGCAGGTTACACTTATCTGAAGTATCGTGCATGGCTTATAGCTACATTTATATGCCCAAAAGTATGAATAAATTTGCTTTTTCATAATATCTGGAGAAGAATTTTTTTTATTCTAAACAGCTTGAAAGCTTTTCCATCATCTTCAATAAAACTTTTACTTCACATTTCAGCTGTTTCGTATAAGAAAATGTAATTCACATTCATTCACGTATTTCTGGAATGTTCTCTATAAAATTGATTTTGATTATTGAATATGAAACGGGTTCTCTCCTTTTGATATCTTAGTGATGCGAAATTTATAAACGTTTGTTCTATTTATTATATTTCAGTGTAAAGTGCTTGTATAAGTGACTTTAAAATGTTTGGATGCACAATGTTGTAACTTTAAAATGATTCAACTTTAATATATTGTACACATGTAACTTTAAAATAATGTAATTTAGATTGTGTAACTTTGAAATGCTTTATTGCTTTAATTGCTCTAAAATTGCTAATAAAACTTCTACTTACTAAATCAGCTGTTTCGTATAAGAAAATATGTAATTCACATTCATTCACCTATATTTGGAATGTTCTCTAAAAATTTTATTTTGATTATGAAATATAAAACTGTTTTTCTTTTTGATATCTTTGTGGCGCGAAATTTATGAGCATTTGTTCAATTTATTATATTTCAGAGTATAGGGTTTGCATAAGTAACTTTAAAATGTTGGGACCTATTGTTGTAACTTTAAAATGCTGTGCAAATGTAACTTTATAAATAATGTAATTCTAATTATATAACTTTAAAATGGTTAGATAAAATAGCATAAAATGTTTAAATACAGACTTTTTATTTATATTGTAGCGTAACTACCGCTACAATTATTTAATTCCAATTCACTAGTATATAAAACATGTTAACTCGACTCTATCATGAGGCAAATTTTGATAGATGACGATTGACATTTTCGGTAACATTCTCCCCACATTAGTGACCTTTTGACGTGATATGAACACGCCTACTTCGATTTGAACACACCCAGTTCTATGGATGTTCACAGCGAACAGATGACTTGATATCTGTGACTGCTACATAGTCCTCCTCGCGCTTTTGCTGATCAGTCTCGGTTACATACAACGGGGGCGTACACACTGATTGCTAATAGCAACATACAAACAATCTTGCCCATAACTGTTACCTTAATACTCACGATCGGCACTCAATGTCCGGTTATCTTAATACAGCTCTCCCGGCTTCTTGCAAGAACGGAAATGAATCAATTAATGGTATCCGTTTATCGAATTATATCACAGATAAAATTCTGGTCTGGGAGTATTGTAATAGCAACTTCCATAACAATTATTTAATTCCCATTCCCTAGTATATAAGACATGTTAAATCATTTGTATCTTGAGGTACCTTTAGATAGATGATGGTTGAAATTTTCGGTAGTCTAGTCCCATAATGTCTTCGGTGATGTGTGATGCTACCACATTATTTTTACAATCTATAAAATAAAGTAATTTTACGGTTTTGTTTAAACATTTTATCAAATTACTACCTTCATATAACTTTGAAATTATTAGAAAAATGTAGGTAAATTTTGACTTTCTATTTACCCATTTTATTAAACTTAATACCTTCATAAAAGCATTCTCTCAACAGTTTGTTGTGGGACAGGGAGGTCGCGGAGCTTAAGGGCTTACAATTTCGTGACAAGCTGGTACCCATCGATCTGAAGTTGAGTGGGCTTCTAGCCGCCTCTGGAGATCGAACCCAGTTTTCCGAAATGACAGTTCAGTGTCTTACCTACTAAGCCTTCGCGGCTACATCTTGATATCATTTCAAATTTTCATTCATTATCATTTTGGTTCAACCTCATATGTTCATATCATTTCAGAATCGGGGAAAATGTTTTGGTAAAAATATTTAAACATTTTGTTTAAATTTTTGTCATTTATAAACGCCTCCATATAACCTTAAAACTAATTGTAAAGGTAATTTCAGACTTTGTTTACAATTTTTTTTGTCATGGACAATTCCTTCATATAGTTTTAAAATGGAGTGAAATAGTTAAGTAAAAGAAGAATTTCTGTTTATATTGTTTGTTATATGTTAATATAGCCATATTACTTATTTTATAAAACTTTTTAAGAACTGTAGACATGTATTTTGAAATAATTTTATATTGTTTGCTGTTTTTTATAGTATATGTTTTTTATAGTTGTGTAGCTTGACTGCATAATTATGAAATACTTTGATATTTCAAAGTGTTATATTGATTTTAATATTCATAATATTCATATATTAGAACAAGTCAAATTTTATTTGAATTGGTTACATATTTCACATTAGACATACCCAAATTTTAAAATAAATCCAAATAAAAATAATTCTGGAAAATAGTTTTTATAAGAAACACATGATTTCATATACTTTATTTCGCATTATTTAGTTTAACTTCTTTAGGATCGTAATCACATTTACGTGATCGCTTGATTCTCCCAAAACGACCCACGGTATTCATTTCTGACTGACTAGCTGCTCAAGATGACAGATGATCTACACTGAGAAAAAAAGTATGGTTAAAAGTACCAGAATATGGTAAAATTTACCGTGTTTTTGTTTCTAAGGAATTATTAAAAAGTTAGGTATGGAATGAATGCTCATCTCCCAGTAAGGTGGCCTAGGTTAGAATTCCAGTGTTAGCTGGTCGATGCGAATTCTGCTTCCAGCTTGCACCGACCATAGTGCTGAAGTAAAATATCTTAAGTGGTCGGCAGATCCTGGGTAAGAACCCCCTTGTCATTGGGTTAACCATGAGAGTTTGTAGTTGTTTTTCTCTCCATGTAACGCGAATGCGGGTTAGTTCCTTCATAATGTCTTCGGCGGAGTTTTCCCCAATGCCTGATTCAGGAGTTCCCTTCTTCTGGAAGAGTTTCAAAATGAAAAGTTTACGGAGTCGAACATTTGTAGTCGTAAACTCATAATTGGGTTGGTTATTCAACGCTGGTTATGAAATCATAAAATAAAATAAAATAAAATAAAAAGAGCTCGATAATTTCTACCGAGGCGCTTGAGTAATGATTTCGTTCGAACCGTGTTCGATGATTCGAGCAAAGTGTTCTATAATACTTGATGAAATTCGGTAATTTTATCATGATATCTTGAAGCATGGCTTAAAAACCATTTAATTTATTAAATTTACTTTTCAATTTTGTATTTTTGCTAAATATGTGGTAATAAAAACAAGAATTCCTAGTGAAACGTTACTATATAAATGGACAAAATTACCAAATGAATGGCATTGGATATTGGTTATTTTGGTTTTATTAACCAGAATTTAGTTATTTGATTTTTTAATTATTTTTTTATATCTGAAATGTCATTATAGTATGATAATTTTATCAGAATTTTGTTTTGGGAGTAAGAACGATACTCTCGTATAAGTACGTATGCGTTCCCTTTAGTACCTATACTATAAAGAGGCCTGGGGAAGACTCTTTATAAAACTTCTGTATTTTTGTACTTTTGTACTCATTCGGCCGGAATATAAAATAAACAAAAATTTTGAAACAGAATTTAATATAGGTTGATAACGAGTATCTTGAGATTATTTAATGTTTTCTCGATAAGATAAAAGCTGGTCACGTGTCTTTGAGTTGTAGTATTTCGATGCGAGTATTGACATAACATGATGTTCGGCTACCACAATCCTTAATCTATATTTTTATAACGCTCATCTAAAATTAAGCAATAAAAATTACACGTTGGTGGTTTCGGTTTCAAAAATAATTATTAAGAAGAGAAAAAAAAACAGCAATCGAAATCTGATGAACTATTAATGTGGAAGGCAGGAATTGAAAAATAAAACATCAAAACATATTTAATTTCCCGAAGAAGTAGAGGGGAGTTGACAGATTTCAAACAATTTTAAATTTTCATCAGACCATCAAAAAAGTTGTATTATTCCCAATAGTGATTCGTCAGATTTTGATAACACTTTTGATTTCACATTCAATCAGTTAAATTTTAATTTTAGTCTTACATTTGCATTATTTTTAACTGGATTTTTGACAAGGATTCTAAATACATAAAGGGCTGTGATTATGGAACATCCTTTGGCATGGGGATATATAAAATAAAGGGATTTTATTTATAAGTTTTTGTTATAGTAGCTGTATATAGAGAAATGTAATAAAAAATCATACATATATTTTTATGCATTAAGATGCATTAAGAAATATAACGAACTTATTTTCCATTGGAATAACTTTATAAACATAACAAACAGAATTTTTCAATATATACAAGATACCTCATCTTTGTTTTTGTTCTTTTACTCATTATATTTAAAGCAATAATTAACGCAACGCAAGCAAATATGCTAATAATTAGGTGCTTTGTTAGTAATTATAGAAATTTATTTTATTTCAAACCATTAGTTATATAAACTAATTTGTATTTTCAATATGATTCAACAAATAAATAAATGTACTAGTTTTATATTAAAATAAATTATTGCTAGTTCATTATAATATATTTTTTTGGAAAAATAATGCATTAAATAAGTTCCAGGCAACATTCTCACTCATATTAATAAAGATTTGCTGTAAAAAATTTTTTTTTTACTTCATCATTATTTTGGGATTAAAATTATATGTAAAATCGCAGCAAAGGATAGGAGTATATAAAAATAAATTTCAAAGTCGTCAAGATTTAAATTACAAGTTTTTTTTTTTAAATTCTTTTTTCAAATATGAAAAATTTGTGAAAGCGTTCATTAAATTTCCTCGTTATTGAAATAGATTTTATAACAACGTACTATCTCTAATAGGGCCTATAGTAGATTATCTATATTTTTAAAGCTCTTGTACAGGGTCAGGGTGATCTGTACTTATCACCTTTAAAATATTGTGTTTAAACGAAATTCAAAAATGTAGAACAAACTATGTACATTGAAGGTTGCAATATAATATTTAGAGAGGAGAAAATTATGGAAATCTAACGAATCATCATTGAGAGAGGTTGATTTAAAACATCAAAAAATGTTTGATTTCACTTTGAAACATAATGGGTTTAAAAGTCAATTATTAGAAACGTTTTAAACTCTATATGGCTATTGAACTGGTATTGAAAATTTTAATCCCTCTTATCCCCAGAGTAATTTATTAGATTTTGATAACGTCTTCGTTTTTTGCTTAAATATTTTTCTGCTATTCATAATGTACGTACATTTTTGACAAAGAATCTAAGTACTGAATAAAAAAAAGCCGGATTCAGTACAGTTTTGCAAACATGGATGAAAAGTTGGATCAGGCATCACAAGGAATAGCAACATGTGACTCTCCTCGTCCCCTTCCCCTGTTATGAAATTACAGTGCGAGTGAATTTAACTATGTAGACTGTCTGAATCTAATGTTAATTTTACGTTTTACAATATTTTTGTCCAAAACTGCAATTGGATTGGCGCAGAAATAGCTATTTTACGTAGTTTAATGACTTATCGACTCACTTCTGAAGCTTATACTAAGATGGTTGAGAAATAATTAAATTAGGAAAATGAAGAAGGAGATCTTTATTTGTATATTTGAATGGAATTTTTGAATATTGAATGGAATTTTGGAGTTTTGAATGTAGCATAAAATTAAGTTCATTTAGATAAGTAAAATAATCGTCAAAAAGACAAACGGCCGCTAAATCATAATGGTAGGAGGTGTAAGATGACAAAACCGCACACGGCTCGCTATATGAAACTATCACTCCTTATGATGTATTTTTCCACCCTTTTATTTAATGCATATTTTTAATGCCTAAGCATATTTATATTTAAAATTACCTGTGATGTTGTTGTTGTCGTTTGACAAGTGCAGAAAAGTACAATCAAATCGGACCGAAGACCTGGAGCACAGCCCTGACCACATCTCCGACTTTTTCGGAATAAAGAGTGTCATGGCAGCAGTTGAGGTCGATGTTGAAGAGAGTCGAGGCAACAGAGACACAATTACCTGTGATGGTTAAATGTAGTATTTTCATTGTTTTTGGTAACTTCGCTTGAACTCCGGAAAGTGTAGAAGGTAGCATAAAGCTTGCGTATTTGTTTTCAGCACCCGCTTTTACTTCAGTGCATAAACTATAAATTAAGATGATATTCCTTTTTTTTTTTCTCTAAAATTTCATCTGCCATTTCTCTCGAAATTTAAATGTATAATATTTTGAAAAGTGCTATTCCTATGACAGCATACGTTATATATATATAAAAAAAAAACTTTCACTTTTAATACTATTCCTGAACTGCAAAACGCTGAAAAGTGGTGGTTGCTTATGACCATCCCTTTGCAATTTGCGATCAAAATCGGTATTTTAGTTCTTAAGTTATTAGAGTACATCCATATATAATATGCAAGCATATGCATAGAAAATTAATCAGTTGAATATCAACGATAAATATCATATTTTCAATATTGCTTGATCTACCTGACATCGAAAAGTGGCGATTGCTTATAAACGCTCCCATTTAAATTTGGAAAAAAAAATAAAGAAAGAAAGAAAGAAAAAAAACATTGTTCAAATTAGTGTTTCTGTTCTCAGAAACACTATTTTGTGTTGGTAAATATACACACATACTAGCAGACTTTTGCTTTTATACAGGCAAAAGGGAAGAGATAAAGTTTAATAATATGACAAAATTCATCATACGTTATTCTTAAAAGTTTAACATATTATTAAATGAAATGATTGATTCAATGAATATAGTAGTTTAAAATTATTCTTTATTTAAAATTATCTTTAAATAAATGTGCTCATAATTACTTGGCGTTTATTTTCGAAGTACTTATTAATTGTGTTGTTGTTGTCAAAAAAGAAAGTGAAATTAACTTTAACTGTTATATTTCTTTAAAATTATACTTAAAAGTTTCAGGTTACTTCTACATATTTATGTATTTAAATCCAAATCATAAAAATACAGGACGGAAAATAACTTTACGTATCAGTCATAAAGGAAAAATTATTCAGCGGAAGTAAATTTTTTTTTATCCGCCATTTTTTTGTTAAAATTTAATAAATAAATGTGAAGTTTGAAACTACATTTGAGTTACAATTTGAAACTATGAAATCAGATCAATGGAATACTTAAAAAAAGTAGGTTTTTCCGAAAAATAAACCTTAGTAAAGAAAAAAAAAAAAAAAAAAAAAAAAAAAGAAAGAAAGAAAATGTACGAAAGAGGTAAGAAAGTAAGTAGAAGTTAAGGCGTGGGATCTTTTCTAGATTAATTTCCGTTTTGTATTTTCATTTACATCATTTTGAAGTACTGCAAGTGAAGTCTTCATCATTTCAGAAAACAATAAGTTTCAGCTTGTAAGCTGTGTAAGAAAAAAAAAAAAAAAAAAACTTAAAACTTCTTTTGAGGCAAGGAACTTTTTAGCGTGATTAAAGCTGATGGGAGATATTTATTTTGACAAACTTTCTTCCTTTTAAAGAATTGTTATTTCTTTGAAAACGCGAAAAAATAAGGTTGTTCATTTTTATAAACTAATTCGTTTTTCTAAACTTCCAAACCAACAAAATGTTTTCTTTTAAGAATAGAATTTTAAGTGATATATAGCTTTTTGATCTGTTTGATCAAAAACTTCATCCGATCTATAATAGCCCAACAGCAATCGCGATATTTTGTAAAACATAAAATTAAAAATAAATATCATGGAACATAATAGGTGATTATAAAGAATTTTGAGTTATTTTTTTTTTATAAAAATAGCAAATTATATTAAGAGTTTGCGAATGATTGGAGTTTTCTACTCCTTTTTTAAAATCTCAAAACCATAATATCGATTTTTAAGACAAAATCACAAACTCCACAATTTTTCGACAGGTGGTGCTAAAAGCGTAGGGGAGAGTGGGGTCAATTGTAACATTTTTTACTTAACTATTTTTAACTAACAAAAAATCCAATATTATTAGTATTAATTGACAGACGAGTAAAGTAGACTATCCTCTACTAGAAAAAAAATAAATACCTTATTTTAAATGTTATTATATTAGTTATTAACAATTTTTGACAGTCGTGCACTTGTTACAATTGTCACCACTTACGGGGTCAATTGTAACAGCTCATAAATTCAACTAAAACATAGTTATTTATACATATTATCATAGTTGTGATATATTTTTTTATTGATCAAAATAGTAATGATATTTTAGGATGACTTTTAACTTTAAGGGGGTAAAAATTTTAATTTATGCTATGAAAGGTGACAAATAAAATAATGCACATGCAACATAATATAAATGATATAGGAAACTATTGGTGGTTCTTAAAGAGTTAAGTAATGGTTTGTAAACATAAGATTATTTATTTTCAGCTGTTACATTCGTCCCTTTACTTATTGTTACAATCGGCCCCAAGACGCCATTTCAGCTTCATTTGTTAAAAAGAATGCTAGTTAATTAACAAAACAAATTTTTTTTTTGAAATGTTAATTAAGGTTTCCATTTACATATTCGGTTAATAATTTTTATTTGTTTAAACAAAATTACTTTGTTACAATATAATATTCTAATACCAAAAAAAAAATGTACTTACGTAGCGTGAAAATATCTTTTGTGATGTAACTCTTTCAAAAGTACATAAAAATGGTTGCCAGCAGGGGTGTACATGTAGATTTATTAAACACACCTTGTGCGCCACCTAGGAACCAAATCTAGAACCCGACACTCGAAATTTTTGCTTTGTTACAATCGTACCCTGTTACAATTGACCCCACTTTCCCCTACTCATCATGCAGCACATTGAAGTTTTACTGTAACTAGACAGTAATTTTATAACTAAAACTTCAGTTATTCGTAAGGTAAGGATTGTGGTATATAATAAAGCCTTGTTCGTACCAGATATAAAAAATAAAATAAAATTTATTCACACTTCTGTAATTCAAAACTAATATATATATATATATATATATATTATATATATATATACATATATATATATATATATATATTATATATATATATATATATATATATTATATATATATATATATACATATATATAAATATATATATATATATTATATATATATATATATATATATATATATATATATATATATATATATATATATATATATATATATATATAAAGTCATGGAGATTTATAAACAGAATGGGACTGATAGTAATAATACAGACATAAAACAAAACAAAAATCTTTATAATTTTAAGTTGTTATTTTTTTTGAATGATAATCATAATTGATATTGATTTATTTCAATGAATGTTTAAACTAAAGAAAGAATGCTAAGCAGTTTTTCCCCATAGTTTTATTTCACTCATTCGATAAATTTACAAGATAGGAACTTTATAATAATATTAAGTTGGGAAATAAAAACCATTTGAGTATTAACCAAAAAATATACAACGTATTATGTAACAGCTCTAAATTTATATTACATGCATTATACAATGTAGACTTCGTTTAAGAGGCACAACATAAATTTACAAAGTAATTAATATAGCTAGGTTGTAAATTATAAAAAAATTTTTTAAGTTTTTTTTTATATAAAAATAACTATTACTTGATCCCAGTTAACACGAAACATTCTTATTTGGGTTTGTTTAGAGTTTTTAAACTTAAAACGATTTAAAAACAAATAGTTTAGGTAATGATAAAGCGAAATTAGGATAATCGCGTATAAGTAGTGGCAAAAGATACTTTAGCTACATATAAAGTTAAAGAGTATAAAGGATTTTTTATCTTTGAAAATTATTTGATTTGTATTTTAAACTAACTGTTATCTGCTTTTACAGATTATATAATTTATTATTCAATTTTATTTCTTTTTTACCTGTTTTAGTTTTTATTTATTCGTTCAATTTTATATTATTAAATTACTTTCACAACGCTAATTTTTAATTATTTAATTTTATTTAATTCTGTTTTCTGAAATAGTTATTAAAATGAATTTTCATCTTAAAGAACAAACAATTTAAAAACAATGAATTTTTTATACTTACAATAATTTCAAAATTATGCAGTTATTGATAGGACGCCTTGCAAGAACAAAAATTGCAGGAAAGCTTTATTATTTTAAACAACAATTTTGTTTTAAAATTAATTGTTCCGGAATATTATATTGTGATTTTTCTAATGACTTATGATCACGTAAAAGCATAAACTAAAAAATTAAAATTTTGTTTCATATATAAATTTTGAATTCGTTAATAATAATAAAAAAAGTAATTATTGGAAAGCATCTCTTGATAGCTGATATTGAAACTGAAATACTGAAGAAAGTTGATAAAACAAGGCTAAAAATGACTATTTCTGTGAACGTTGTGCAATATTATTATCATGCTGAATAAAAACTTCCACTTTTTGAGGTGACGCTGTTCCAGATAATTTTTTTAAAATAAAACTGATCGATGGTTTGAAAAAACTATTAAACAAAGACGTTAAGTGATTCAAACAAATGGTTCACAGTATTCTGCGAAGAAAACTCAGTACTTTTTTTAAAATAAGTATCGAAATTGGTTACAAACTATTTTAATAGATGGTGCTGTTAACTGGACAAAAAATATAAAAAATGTTTTCAATGAAACCATCATTTGCGTCAACAACAGGGTTCAGTTTAAGGTCGAAACTCCCGTGAACATATTTCAGTTATTGGAATGAGTGTTTTAGAGAGACATTGAGAGAAAAAACTGTCCTAGAGAGACATTATATATATATATATATATATATATATATATATATATATATATATATATATATATATATATATATATATATATATATATATATATATATATATATATATATATATATATATATATATATATATATATATATATATAAATATATATATATATATAAATATATATATATATATAAATATATATATATATAAATATATATATATATATAAATATATATATATATAAATATATATAAATAACCGTCATAGAACAAACGACCCGAAATTTGGGTTTACGACTACCAATGGTCAACTTCGTAGCCATGCAATTTTAATATATATATATATATATATATATATATATATATATATATATATATATATATATATATATATATATATATATATATATATATATATGTATATATATATATATATATATATATATATATATATAAACATATATATATATAAATATATATATATATATAAATATATATATATATATATAAATATATATATATATAAATAACCGTCATAGAACAAACGACCCGAAATTTGGGTTTACGACTACCAATGTTCAACTTCGTAGCCTTGCAATTTTAAACCCAATCCAGAAGATAAGGGAACTCCTGGATCAAGTATTAGGAGAAATTTGATTTCATGGAGGACTTTCTGATGGAACTAAGCCGCATTTGCGTTACATGGAGAGGAAGACCACGAGAACTTCCCACGGCTGGACTGACGGCAAGGGGACTCTAACACATGATCCGTCTACCACTGAGGATATTTCAGGTCAGCACTGTGGTCGTTGCAAGCCGGATGCTGAATTCGTATCGACCAGCCATCGCCGGGATCGAACATGGTTCACCTCATGGAAAGGCGAGAGCTCTATCCCCTGAGCCATCGCAGCTCAAAGAGAGACTTTGTTCTGATTTCCAGAACAGAGAGCATCAAACTACGTATTTCTACACTGTGAAAAATTCTGGATTAAATTAGGGTAAAAAATAGTGGCCGTTAGGGTGCCGGTACTTTTTACCGTAAAATTCATTTTTACCGGAACATGTTACGGAATGAAGAATCTGATATAGCTTAATTTTTACGCAGTGATGCTTACCCTAAAATCACTGAATAAGCTTAATTAAATAAATATATTACGGTAAAAATTAAAATATAATATTTCACGGTAAAAGTAGAATTTACGCTAAAATGGATTAAATAGATGCTGTATGCAGAGTAGTACTACAGTAATTTGGTCGGGTATTTTCTACAGTGTATCTCTTTAAATTTCTCCTTTTTTGCTTTTTAATTTTAATTGATTTTTCCTGTTTTTAAGCTCGGTTCTCACTTTCCCGAACTTAAAAAAATTATTTTTCATATATAGTTCCTTCTATAATATAGAAAAACACATTAAATGAATAATAAAATGTAAAATTAACAAAAGAAAAAAAAAATTTAAAAAGTTTCCACACCGGAATTCGAGCAGGCACCGTCTAGCTCAGCTATCACGCTATCCGCTCCACCAAGCATACACGGTGAGCGTGCTACTCCATGCCTACAAAAGCACTCTCGGGGTCAGTTGATCGATGTAATTTGGGGGCCCCTTGCGACTCTCCTAATAAACCTATAAATATTTCCTTTTGCACCGTGGTTGGGGGCATGGAATCCTATTTTGGTATCGAGTTCGAGATTTATAACTTAATATTAAAGCGAGTTACGTGGTCTTGAAAATTTACCCGAACATACCTATTTTGTGTTATTTTTTATTCCATTATGCGTTCTTTAAGGAAGAAAGAGGATTGTTTTTATACAGAGAACATACTAGGCAGGCCAAACTATCGAAAGTATTGTAAATAATATGAATAAATTAATTTTAATTGATTTTTCCTGTTAAGCTCTGTTCTCCCTTTCCCGAACTTGAAAAAATTATTTTTCATATATCGTTCCTTCTATAATAAAGAAAAACACATTAAATAAATAATATAATGTAAACATATCAAAAGAAAAAAAAAACAAAATTTAAAAATTGTCCCCACCGGGATTCGAATCCGCGCCGTTTTGCTCAGCTACTATCACGCTATCCGCTCCACCATTCATACACGGTGAGCGTGCTACTCCATAGCTTCAAAAGCACTCTCCCGGTCAGTTGATCGATGTATTTTGGGGGCCCATTGCGACCCTCCTTATTAACCTATGAATATTTCCTTTGGCACAGTGGTTGGGGGCATGGAAGCCTATTTTGGTACCGAGTTTGAGATTTATAACTTAATATTTAAGCGAGTTACGTGGTCTTGAAAATTGACCCGTACATACCTATTTTGTGTTATTTTTCATTCCATTATGCGTTCTTTAACGAAGAAAGAGGAATGTTTTTATACAGAGAACATACTGGGCAGGCCAAACAATCGAAAGTATTGTAAATATGATGAATAAATTAATTTTATTTAATTTTTCCTGTTTTCAAGCTCTGTTGTCCCTTTCCCGAACTTAAAAAAATTATTTTTCATATATAGTTCCTTCTATAATATAGAAAAACAAATTAAATAAATAATAAAATGTTAAATTAACAAAAGGAAAAAAAAAGAAATTTTTTTTAAAAATTGTCAACATCGGGATTCGAGCCCGCACCGTATCGCTCAGATACACGGTGAGCGTGCTACTCCATGGCTTCAAAAGAAGTCTCACGTTCAGTTGATCGATGTATTTTGGGAGCCCATTGCGACTCTCCTAATTAACCTTTAAATAATTCCTTTGGCACAGTGGTTGGGGGCATGGTACCCTATTTTGCTATTTTGGTACCGAGGTTGAGATTTATAACTTAATATTAAAGCAAGTTACGTGGTCTTGAAAATTGACCCGCACGTACCTATTTTATGTTATTTTTTATTCTATTATGCGTTCTTTAACGACGAAAGAGGATTCTTTTTATACAGAGAACATACTAGGCAGGCCAAACTATCGAAAGTATAGTAAATAATATGAATAAATTAATTTTAATTGATTTTTCCTGTATTTAAGCTCTGTTCTCACTTTCTCGAACTTAAAAAAGTTATTTTTCATATATAGTTCCTTCTATTATATAGAAAAAAACATTAAATAAATTATATAAAGTAAAATTAACAAAAGAAAAAAAAATAAAAATTTTAAAATTATCCTTACCGCGATTCGAACCCGCACCGTCTCGCTCAGCTGCTTTCACGCTAACCGCTCCACCACGCATACACGGAGAGCGTGCTACTCTATGGCTTCAAAAGCACTCTCCCGGTCAGTTGATCGATGTATTTTGGGGGCCAATTGCGACCCTCCTAATTAACCTATAAATATATCCTTTGACACAGATGTTGGAGGCATGGTATTCTATTTTATTACCGAGTTTGAGATTTATAACTTAGTATTAGAGCGAGTTACGTGGTCTTGAAAATTGACTCGTACATGCCTATTTTGTGTTATTTTTTATTCCATTATTCGTTCTTTAAGGAAGAAAGAGGATTGTTTTTATACAGAGAACATAATAGGCAGGCCAAACTATCGAAAGTATTGTAAATAATATGAATAAATTAATTTTAGTTGATTTTTCCTGTTTTTAAGCTCTTTTCTCACTTTCCCGAACTAAAAAATATTATTTTTCATATATAGTTCCTTTTATAATATAGAAAAACACATTAAAGAAATAATATAATGTAAAATTAACAAAAGAAAAAAATACAAATTTTAAAAATTGTCCACACCGGGATTCGAACCCGCACCGTCTCGCTCAATTGCTATCAAGCTATCCGCTCCACCACGCATACACTGTGAGCGTGCTACTCCATGGCTTCAAAAGCAGTCTCCCGTTCAGTTGATCGATGTATTTTGGGAGCCCATTGCGACTCTCCTAATTAGCCTATAAATATTTCCTTTGGCACAGTGGTGATTAGCATGGTACCCTATTTTGGTACCGAGTATGAGATTTATAACTTAATATTAAAGCGAGTTACGTGGTCTTGAAAATTAACCCGTACATACCTATTTTGTGTTATTTTTTATTCCATTATGCGTTCTTTAAGGAAGAAAGAAGATTGTTTTTATACAGAGAACATACTAGGCAGGCCAAACTATCGCAAGTATTGTAAATAATATGAATAAATTAATTTTTATTGATTTTTCCTGTTTTAAAGCTCTGTTCGCACTTTCCCGAACTGAAAAAAGTTATTTTTCATATATAGTTCCTTCTATAATATAGAGAAACACATTAAAGAAATAATATAATGTAAAATTAACAAAAGAAAAAAAAAATACAAATTTTAAAAACTGTCCACACCGGGATTCGAACCCGCACCGTCTAGCTCAGCTATCACGCTATCCGCTCCACCACGCATACACAATGAGTGTGCTACTCAATGGCTTCAAAAGCAGTCTCCCGTTCAGTTGATCGATGTATTTTGGGAGCCCATTGCGACTCCCCTAATTAACCTATAAATATTTCCTTTGGCACAGTGGTTGGGGGCATGGTACCCTATTTTGGTACCGAGTTTGAGATTTATAACTTAATATTAAAGCAAGTTACGTGGTCTTGAAAATTGACCCGCACGTACCTATTTTATGTTATTTTTTATTCCATTATGCGTTCTTCAACGAAGAAAGAGGATTCATTTTATACAGAGAACATACTAGGCAAGCCAAACTATCGCAAGTATTGTAAATAATATGAATAAATTATTTTTAATTGATTTTTCCTGTTTTTAACCTCTGTTCTCACTTTCAAGAACTTAAAAAAAATTATTTTTCATATATAGTTCCTTCTATAATATAGAAAAACAAAAATTAAATAAATAATAAAATATTAAATTAACAGCAGAAAAAAAAAAATTTTTTTTGAAAAATTGTCCAAACCGGGATTCGAACCCGCACCGTATCGCTCAGCTGCTATCAAGCTATCCGCTCCACCACGCATACACAATGAGTGTGCTACTCAATGGCTTCAAAAGCAGTCTCCCGTTCAGTTGATCGATGTATTTTGGGAGCCCATTGCGACTCCCCTAATTAACCTATAAATATTTTCTTTGGCACAGTGGTTGGGGGCATGGTACCCTATTTTGGTACCGAGTTTGAGATTTATAACTTAATATTAAAGCAAGTTACGTGGTCTTGAAAATTGACCCGCACGTACCTATTTTATGTTATTTTTTATTCCATTATGCGTTCTTCAACGAAGACAGAGGATTCATTTTTTACAGAGAACATACTAGGCAAGCCAAACTATCGCAAGTATTGTAAATAATATGAATAAATTATTTTTAATTGATTTTTCCTGTTTTTAACCTATGTTCTCACTTTCCCGAACTTAAAAAAAATTATTTTTCATATATAGTTCCTTCTATAATATAGAAAAACAAAAATTAAATAAATAATAAAATGTTAAATTAACAACAGAAAAAAAAAATAATTTTTTTTTTGAAAAATTGTCCGCACCGGGATTTGAACCCGCACCGTATCGCTCAGCTGCTGTCACGCTATCCACTCCACCACGCATACACAATGAGTGTGCTACTCAATGGCTTCAAAAGCAGTCTCCCGTTCAGTTGATCGATGTATTTTGGGAGCCCATTGCGACTCCCCTAATTAACCTATAAATATTTCCTTTGGCACAGTGGTTGGGGGCATGGTACCCTATTTTGGTACCGAGTTTGAGATTTATAACTTAATATTAAAGCAAGTTACGTGGTCTTGAAAATTGACCCGCACGTACCTATTTTATGTTATTTTTTATTCCATTATGCGTTCTTCAACGAAGAAAGAGGATTCATTTTATACAGAGAACATACTAGGCAAGCCAAACTATCGCAAGTATTGTAAATAATATGAATAAATTATTTTTAATTGATTTTTCCTGTTTTTAACCTCTGTTCTCACTTTCCCGAACTTAAAAAAAATTATTTTTCATATATAGTTCCTTCTATAATATAGAAAAACAAAAATTAAATAAATAATAAAATGTTAAATTTACAACAGAAATAAAAAAAAATTTTTTTTGAAAAATTGTCCACACTGGGATTCGAACCCGCACCGTATCGCTCAGCTGCTATCACGCTATCCGCTCCACCACGCATACACAATGAGTGTGCTACTCAATGGCTTCAAAAGCAGTCTCCCGTTCAGTTGATCGATGTATTTTAGGAGCCCATTGCGACTCCCCTAATTAACCTATAAATATTTCCTTTGGCACAGTGTTTGGGGGTATGGTACCCTATTTTGGTACCGAGTTTGAGATTTATAACTTAATACTAAAGCAAGTTACGTGGTCTTGAAAATTGACCGCACGTACATATTTTATGTTATTTTTTATTCCATTATGCGTTCTTCAACGAAGACAGAGGATTCATTTTATACAGAGAACATACTAGGCAAGCCAAACTATCGCAAGTATTGTAAATAATATGAATAAATTATATTTAATTGATTTTTCCTGTTTTTAACCTCTGTTCTCACTTTCCCGAACTTAAAAAAAATTATTTTTCATATATAGTTCCTTCTATAATATAGAAAAACAAAAATTAAATAAATAATAAAATGTTAAATTAACAACACAAAAAAAAAAAAAAATTTTTTTTGAAAAATTGTCCACTCCGGGATTCGAACCCGCACCGTATCGCTCAGCTGCTATCACGCTATCCGCTCCACCACGCATACACAATGAGTGTGCTACTCAAAGGCTTCAAAAGCAGTCTCCCGTTCAGTTGATCGATGTATTTTGGGAGCCCATTGCGACTCCCCTCATTAACCTATAAATATTTCCTTTGGCACAGTGGTTGGGGGCATGGTACCCTACTATGGTACCGAGTTTGAGATTTATAACTTAATATTAAAGCAAGTTACGTGGTCTTGAAAATTGACCCGCACGTACCTATTTTATGTTATTTTTTATTCCATTATGCGTTCTTCAACGAAGAAAGAGGATTCATTTTATAGAGAGAACATACTAGGCAAGCCAAACTATCGCAAGTATTGTAAATAATATGAATAAATTATTTTTAATTGATTTTTCCTGTTTTTAACCTCTGTTCTCACTTTCCCGAACTTAAAAAAAATTATTTTTCATATATAGTTCCTTCTATAATATAGAAAAACAAAAATTAAATAAATAATAAAATGTTAAATTAACAACAGAAAAAAAAAAAAAATTTTTTTTTGAAAAATTGTCCACTTCGGGATTCGAACCCGCACCGTATCGCTCAGCTGCTATCACGCTATCCGCTCCACCACGCATACACAATGAGTGTGCTACTCAATGGCTTCAAAAGCAGTCTCCCGTTCAGTTGATCGATGTATTTTGGGAGCCCATTGCGACTCCTCTAATTAACCTATAAATATTTTCTTTGGCACAGTGGTTGGGGGCATGGTACCCTATTTTGGTACCGAGTTTGAGATTTATAACTTAATATTAAAGCAAGTTACGTGGTCTTGAAAATTGACCCGCACGTACCTATTTTATGTTATTTTTTATTCCATTATGCGTTCTTCAACGAAGAAAGAGGATTCATTTTATACAGAGAACATACTAGGCAAGCCAAACTATCGCAAGTATTGTAAATAATATGAATAAATTATTTTTAATTGATTTTTCCTGTTTTTAACCTCTGTTCTCACTTTCCCGAACTTAAAAAAAATTATTTTTCATATATAGTTCCTTCTATAATATAGAAAAACAAAAATTAAATAAATAATAAAATGTTAAATTAACAACAGAAAAAAAAAAAAATTTTTTTTTTGAAAAATTGTCCACTTCGGGATTCGAACCCGCACCGTATCGCTCAGCTGCTATCACGCTATCCGCTCCACCACGCATACACAATGAGTGTGCTACTCAATGGCTTCAAAAGCAGTCTCCCGTTCAGTTGATCGATGTATTTTGGGAGCCCATTGCGACTCCCCTAATTAACCTATAAATATTTCCTTTGGCACAGTGGTTGGGGGCATGGTACCCTATTTTGGTACCGAGTTTGAGATTTATAACTTAATATTAAAGCAAGTTACCTGGTCTTGAAAATTGACCCGCACGTACCTATTTTATGTTATTTTTTATTCCATTATGCGTTCTTCAACGAAGAAAGAGGATTCATTTTATACAGAGAACATACTAGGCAAGCCAAACTATCGCAAGTATTGTAAATAATATGAATAAATTATTTTTAATTGATTTTTCCTGTTTTTAACCTCTGTTCTCACTTTCCCGAACTTAAAAAAAATTATTTTTCATATATAGTTCCTTCTATAATATAGAAAAACAAAAATTAAATAAATAATAAAATGTTAAATTAACAACAGAAAAAAAAAAAAAATTTTTTTTTGAAAAATTTTCCACACCGGGATTCGAACCCGCACCGTATCGCTCTGCTGCTATCACGCTATCCGCTCCACCACGCATACACAATGAGTGTGCTACTCAATGGCTTCAAAAGCAGTCTCCCGTTCAGTTGATCGATGTATTTTGGGAGCCCATTGCGACTCCCCTAATTAACCTATAAATATTTCCTTTGGCACAGTGGTTGGGGGCATGGTACCCTATTTTGGTACCGAGTTTGAGATTTATAACTTAATATTAAAGCAAGTTACGTGGTCTTGAAAATTGACCCGCACGTACCTATTTTATGCTATTTTTTATTCCATTATGCGTTCTTCGAAGAAAGAGGATTCATTTTATACAGAGAACATACTAGGCAAGCCAAACTATCGCAAGTATTGTAAATAATATGAATAAATTATTTTTAATTGATTTTTCCTGTTTTTAACCTCTGTTCTCACTTTCCCGAACTTAAAAAAAATTATTTTTCATATATAGTTCCTTCTATAATATAGAAAAGCAAAAATTAAATAAATAATAAAATGTTAAATTAACAACGGAAAAAAAAAATTTTTTTTGAAAAATTGTCCACACCGGGATTCGAACCCGCACCGTATCGCTCAGCTGCTATCACGCTATCCGCTCCACCACGCATACACAATGAGTGTGCTACTCAATGGCTTCAAAAGCAGTCTCCCGTTCAGTTGATCGATGTATTTTGGGAGCCCATTGCGACTCCCCTAATTAACCTATAAATATTTTCTATGGCACAGTATTTGGGGGCATGGTACCCTATTTTGGTACCGAGTTTGAAATTTATAACTTAATATTAAAGCAAGTTACGTGGTCTTGAAAATTGACCCGCACGTACCTATTTTATGTTATTTTTTATTCCATTATGCGTTCTTCAACGAAGAAAGAGGATTCATTTTATACAGAGAACATACTAGGCAAGCCAAACTATCGCAAGTATTGTAAATAATATGAATAAATTATTTGTAATTGATTTTTCCTGTTTTTAACCTCTGTTCTCACTTTCCCGAACTTAAAAAAAATTATTTTTCATATATAGTTCCTTCTATAATATAGAAAAACAAAAATTAAATAAATAATAAAATGTTAAATTAACAACAGAAAAAAAAAAAAAATTTTTTTTTGAAAAATTGTCCACTCCGGGATTCGAACCCGCACCGTATCGCTCAGCTGCTAACACGCTATCCGCTCCACCACGCATACACAATGAGTGTGCTACTCAATGGCTTCAAAAGCAGTCTCCCGTTCAGTTGATCGATGTATTTTGGGAGCCCATTGCGACTCCCCTCATTAACCTATAAATATTTCCTTTGGCACAGTGGTTGGGGGCATGGTACCCTACTTTGGTACCGAGTTTGAGAGATATAACTTAATATTAAAGCAAGTTACGTGGTCTTGAAAATTGACCCGCACGTACCTATTTTATGTTATTTTTTATTCCATTATGCGTTCTTCAACGAAGAAAGAGGATTCATTTTATACAGAGAACATACTAGGCAAGCCAAACTATCGCAAGTATTGTAAATAATATGAATAAATTATTTTTAATTGATTTTTCCTGTTTTTAACCTCTGTTCTCACTTTCCCGAACTTAAAAAAAATTATTTTTCATATATAGTTCCTTCTATAATATAGAAAAACAAAAATTAAATAAATAATAAAATGTTAAATTAACAACAGAAAAAAAAAAAAATTTTTTTTTGAAAAATTGTCCACACCGGGATTCGAACCCGCACCGTATCGGTCAGCTGCTATCACGCTATCCGCTCCACCACGCATACACAATGAGTGTGCTACTCAATGGCTTCAAAAGCAGTCTCCCGTTCAGTTGATCGATGTATTTTGGGAGCCCATTGCGACTCTCCTAATTAACCTATAAATATTTCCTTTGACACAGTGGTTGGGGGCATGGTACCCTATTTTGGTACCGAGTTTGAGATTTATAACTTAATATTAAAGCAAGTTACGTGGTCTTGAAAATTGACCCGCACGTACCTATTTTATGTTATTTTTTATTCCATTATGCGTTCTTCAACGAAGAAAGAGGATTCATTTTATACAGAGAACATACTAGGCAAGCCAAACTATCGCAAGTATTATAAATAATATGAATAAATTATTTTTAATTGATTTTTCCTGTTTTTAACCTCTGTTCTCACTTTCCCGAACTTAAAAAAAATTATTTTTCATATATAGTTCCTTCTATAATATAGAAAAGCAAAAATTAAATAAATAATAAAATGTTAAATTAACAACGGAAAAAAAAAAATTTTTTTGAAAAATTGTCCACACCGGGATTCGAACCCGCACCGTATCGCTCAGCTGCTATCACGCTATCCGCTCCACCACGCATACACAATGAGTGTGCTACTCAATGGCTTCAAAAGCAGTCTCCCGTTCAGTTGAACGATGTATTTTGGGAGCCCATTGCGACTCCCCTAATTAACCTATAAATATTTTCTATGGCACAGTGGTTGGGGGCATGGTACCCTATTTTGGTACCGAGTTTGAGATTTATAACTTAATATTAAAGCAAGTTACGTGGTCTTGAAAATTGACCCGCACGTACCTATTTTATGTTATTTTTTATTCCATTATGCGTTCTTCAACGAAGAAAGAGGATTCATTTTATACAGAGAACATACTAGGCAAGCCAAACTATCGCAAGTATTGTAAATAATATGAATAAATTATTTGTAATTGATTTTTCCTGTTTTTAACCTCTGTTCTCACTTTCCCGAACTTAAAAAAAATTATTTTTCATATATAGTTCCTTCTATAATATAGAAAAACAAAAATTAAATAAATAATAAAATGTTAAATTAACAACAGAAAAAAAAAAAAAAATTTTTTTTTGAAAAATTGTCCACTCCGGGATTCGAACCCGCACCGTATCGCTCAGCTGCTATCACGCTATCCGCTCCACCACGCATACACAATGAGTGTGCTACTCAATGGCTTCAAAAGCAGTCTCCCGTTCAGTTGATCGATGTATTTTGGGAGCCCATTGCGACTCCCCTAATTAACCTATAAATATTTCCTTTGACACAGTAGTTGGGGGCATGGTACCCTATTTTGGTACCGAGTTTGAGATTTATAACTTAATATTAAAGCAAGTTACGTGGTCTTGAAAATTGACCCGCACGTACCTATTTTATGTTATTTTTTATTCCATTATGCGTTCTTCAACGAAGAAAGAGGATTCATTTTATACAGAGAACATACTAGGCAAGCCAAACTATCGCAAGTATTGTAAATAATATGAATAAATTATTTTTAATTGATTTTTCCTGTTTTTAACCTCTGTTCTCACTTTCCCGAACTTAAAAAAAATTATTTTTCATATATAGTTCCTTCTATAATATAGAAAAACAAAAATTAAATAAATAATAAAATGTTAAATTAACAACAGAAAAAAAAAAAAATTTTTTTTTGAAAAATTGTCCACACCGGGATTCGAACCCGCACCGTATCGGTCAGCTGCTATCACGCTATCCGCTCCACCACGCATACACAATGAGTGTGCTACTCAATGGCTTCAAAAGCAGTCTCCCGTTCAGTTGATCGATGTATTTTGGGAGCCCATTGCGACTCCCCTAATTAACCTATAAATATTTCCTTTGACACAGTGGTTGGGGGCATGGTACCCTATTTTGGTACCGAGTTTGAGATTTATAACTTAATATTAAAGCAAGTTACGTGGTCTTGAAAATTGACCCGCACGTACCTATTTTATGTTATTTTTTATTCCATTATGCGTTCTTCAACGAAGAAAGAGGATTCATTTTATACAGAGAACATACTAGGCAAGCCAAACTATCGCAAGTATTATAAATAATATGAATAAATTATTTTTAATTGATTTTTCCTGTTTTTAACCTCTGTTCTCACTTTCCCGAACTTAAAAAAAATTATTTTTCATATATAGTTCCTTCTATAATATAGAAAAACAAAAATTAAATAAATAATAAAATGTTAAACTAACAACAGAAAAAAAAAAAAAATTTTTTTTGAAAAATTTTCCACACCGGGATTCGAACCCGCACCGTATCGCTCAGCTGCTATCACGCTATCCGCTTCACCACGCATACACAATGAGTGTGCTACTCAATGGCTTCAAAAGCAGTCTCCCGTTCAGTTGATCGATGTATTTTGGGAGCCCATTGCGACTCCCCTAATTAACCTATAAATATTTCCTTTGACACAGTTGTTGGGGGCATGGTACCCTATTTTGGTACCGAGTTTGAGATTTATAACTTAATATTAAAGCAAGTTACGTGGTCTTGAAAATTGACCCGCACGTACCTATTTTATGTTATTTTTTATTCCATTATGCGTTCTTCAACGAAGAAAGAGGATTCATTTTATACAGAGAACATACTAGGCAAGCAAAACTATCGCAAGTATTATAAATAATATGAATAAATTATTTTTAATTGATTTTTCCTGTTTTTAACCTCTGTTCTCACTTTCAAAAATTATTTTTCATATATAGTTCCTTCTATAATATAGAAAAACAAAAATTAAATAAATAATAAAATGTTAAATTAACAACAGAAAAAAAAAAAATTCTTTTTTTTGAAAAATTGTCCACACCGGGATTCGAACCCGCACCGTATCGCTCAGCTGCTATCACGCTATCCGCTCCACCACGCATACACAATGAGTGTGCTACTCAATGGCTTCAAAAGCAGTCTCCCGTTCAGTTGATCGATGTATTTTGGGAGCCCATTGCGACTCCCCTAATTAACCTATAAATATTTCCTTTGGCACAGTGGTTAAGGTCATGGTACCCTATTTTGGTACCGAGTTTGAGATTTATAACTTAATATTAAAGCAAGTTACGTGGTCTTGAAAATTGACCCGCACGTACCTATTTTATGTTATTTTTTATTCCATTATGCGTTCTTCAACGAAGAAAGAGGATTCATTTTATACAGAGAACATACTAGGCAAGCCAAACTATCGCAAGTATTGTAAATAATATGAATAAATTATTTTTAATTGATTTTTCTTGTTTTTAACCTCTGTTCTCACTTTCCCGAACTTAAAAAAAATTATTTTTCATATATAGTTCCTTCTATAATATAGAAAAACAAAAATTAAATAAATAATAAAATGTTAAATTAACAACAGAAAAAAAAAAAAATTTTTTTTTTGAAAAATTGTCCACACCGGGATTCGAACCCGCACCGTATCGCTCAGCTGCTATCACGCTATCCGCTCCACCACGCATACACAATGAGTGTGCTACTCAATGGCTTCAAAAGCAGTCTCCCGTTCAGTTGATCGATGTATTTTGGGAGCCCATTGCGACTCCCCTAATTAACCTATAAATATTTCCTTTGGCACAGTGGTTGGGGGCATGGTACCCTATTTTGGTACCGAGTTTGAGATTTATAACTTAATATTAAAGCAAGTTACGTGGTCTTGAAAATTGACCCGCACGTACCTATTTTATGTTATTTTTTTTTCCATTATGCGTTCTTCAACGAAGAAAGAGGATTCATTTTATACAGAGAACATACTAGGCAAGCCAAACTATCGCAAGTATTGTAAATAATATGAATAAATTATTTTTAATTGATTTTTCCTGTTTTTAACCTCTGTTCTCACTTTCCCGAACATAAAAAAAATTATTTTTCATATATAGTTCCTTCTATAATATAGAAAAACAAAAATTAAATAAATAATAAAATGTTAAATTAACAAGAGAAAAAAAAATATTTTTTTTTTTTGAAAAATTGTCCACACCGGGATTCGAACCCGCACCGTATCGCTCAGCTGCTATCACGCTATCCGCTCCACCACGCATACACAATGAGTGTGCTACTCAATGGCTTCAAAAGCAGTCTCCCGTTCAGTTGATCGATGTATTTTGGGAGCCCATTGCGACTCCCCTAATTAACCTATAAATATTTCCTTTGGCACAGTGGTTGGGGGCCTGGTACCCTATTTTGGTACCGAGTTTGAGATTTATAACTTAATATTAAAGCAAGTTACGTGGTCTTTAAAATTGACCCGCACGTACCTATTTTATGTTATTTTTTATTCCATTATGCGTTCTTCAACGAAGAAAGAGGATTCATTTTATACAGAGAACATACTAGGCAAGCCAAACTATCGCAAGTATTGTAAATAATATGAATAAATTATTTTTAATTTATTTTTCCTGTTTTTAACCTCTGTTCTCACTTTCCCAAACTTAAAAAAAATTATTTTTCATATATAGTTCCTTCTATAATATAGAAAAACAAAAATTAAATAAATAATAAAATGCTAAATTAACAACAGAAAAAAAAAAATTTTTTTTTTAAAAAAATTGTCCACACCGGGATTCGAACCCGCACCGTATCGCTCAGCTGCTATCACGCTATCCGCTCCACCACGCATACACAATGAGTGTGCTACTCAATGGCTTCAAAAGCAGTCTCCCGTTCAGTTGATCTATGTATTTTGGGAGCCCATTGCGACTCCCCTAATTAACCTATAAATATATCCTTTGGCACAGTGGTTGGGGGCATGATACCCTATTTTGGTACCGAGTTTGAGATTTATAACTTAATATTAAAGCAAGTTACGTGGTCTTTAAAATTGACCCGCACGTACCTATTTTATGTTATTTTTTATTCCATTATGCGTTCTTCAACGAAGAAAGAGGATTCATTTTATACAGAGAACATACTAGGCAAGCCAAACTATCGCAAGTATTGTAAATAATATGAATAAATTATTTTTAATTTATTTTTCCTGTTTTTAACCTCTGTTCTCACTTTCCCGAACTTAAAAAAAATTATTTTTCATATATAGTTCCTTCTATAATATAGAAAAACAAAAATTAAATAAATAATAAAATGTTAAATTAACAACAGAAAAAAAAAAAAATTTTTTTTTTGAAAAATTGTCCACACCGGGATTCGAACCCGCACCGTATCGCTCAGCTGCTATCACGCTATCCGCTCCACCACGCATACACAATGAGTGTGCTACTCAATGGCTTCAAAAGCAGTCTCCCGTTCAGTTGATCGATGTATTTTGGGAGCCCATTGCGACTCCCCTAATTAACCTATAAATATTTCCTTTGGCACAGTAGTTGGGGGCATGGTACCCTATTTCGGTACCGAGTTTGAGATTTATAACTTAATATTAAAGCAAGTTACGTGGTCTTGAAAATTGACCCGCACGTACCTATTTTATGTTATTTTTTATTCCATTATGCGTTCTTCAACGAAGAAAGAGGATTCATTTTATACAGAGAACATACTGGGCAAGCCAAACCATCGCAAGTATTGTAAATAATATGAATAAATTATTTTTAATTGATTTTTCCTGTTTTTAACCTCTGTTCTCACTTTCCCGAACTTAAAAAAAATTATTTTGCATATATAGTTCCTTCTATAATATAGAAAAACAAAAATTAAATAAATAATAAAATGTTAAATTAACAACAGAAAAAAAAAAATTTTTTTTTTGAAAAATTGTCCACACCGGGATTCGAACCCGCACCGTATCGCTCAGCTGCTATCACGCTATCCGCTCCACCACGCATACACAATGAGTGTGCTACTCAATGGCTTCAAAAGCAGTCTCCCGTTCAGTTGATCGATGTATTTTGGGAGCCCATTGCGACTCCCCTAATTAACCTATAAATATTTCCTTTGGCACAGTGGTTGGGGGCATGGTACCCTATTTTGGTACCGAGTTTGAGATTTATAACTTAATATTAAAGCAAGTTACGTGGTCTTGAAAATTGACCCGCACGTACCTATTTTATGTTATTTTTTATTCCATTATGCGTTCTTCAACGAAGAAAGAGGATTCACTTTATACAGAGAACATACTAGGCAAGCCAAACTATCGCAAGTATTGTAAATAATATGAATAAATTATTTTTAATTGATTTTTCCTGTTTTTAACCTCTGTTCTCACTTTCCCGAACTTAAAAAAAATTATTTTTCATATATAGTTCCTTCTATAATATAGAAAAACAAAAATTAAATAAATAATAAAATGTTAAATTAACAACAGAAAAAAAAATAAATTTTTTTTTTGAAAAATTGTCCACACCGGGATTCGAACCCGCACCGTATCGCTCAGCTGCTATCACGCTATCCGCTCCAGCACGCATACACAATGAGTGTGCTACTCAATGGCTTCAAAAGCAGTCTCCCGTTCAGTTGATCGATGTATTTTGGGAGCCCATTGCGACTCCCCTAATTAACCTATAAATATTTCCTTTGGCACAGTGGTTGGGGGCATGGTACCCTATTTCGGTACCGAGTTTGAGATTTATAACTTAATATTAAAGCAAGTTACGTGGTCTTGAAAATTGACCCGCACGTACCTATTTTATGTTATTTTTTATTCCATTATGCGTTCTTCAACGAAGAAAGAGGATTCATTTTATACAGAGAACATACTAGGCAAGCCAAACTATCGCAAGTATTGTAAATAATATGAATAAATTATTTTTAATTGATTTTTCCTGTTTTTAACCTCTGTTCTCACTTTCCCGAACTTAAAAAAAATTATTTTGCATATATAGTTCCTTCTATAATATAGAAAAACAAAAATTAAATAAATAATAAAATGTTAAATTAACAACAGAAAAAAAAATTTTTTTTTTTGAAAAATTGTCCACACCGGGATTCGAACCCGCACCGTATCGCTCAGCTGCTATCACGCTATCCGCTCCACCACGCATACACAATGAGTGTGCTACTCAATGGCTTCAAAAGCAGTCTCCCGTTCAGTTGATCGATGTATTTTGGGAGCCCATTGCGACTCCCCTAATTAACCTATAAATATTTCCTTTGGCACAGTGGTTGGGGGCATGGTACCCTATTTTGGTACCGAGTTTGACATTTATAACTTAATATTAAAGCAAGTTACGTGGTCTTGAAAATTGACCCGCTCGTACCTATTTTATGTTATTTTTTATTCCATTATGCGTTCTTCAACGAAGAAAGAGGATTCACTTTATACAGAGAACATACTAGGCAAGCCAAACTATCGCAAGTATTGTAAATAATATGAATAAATTATTTTTAATTGATTTTTCCTGTTTTTAACCTCTGTTCTCACTTTCCCGAACTTAAAAAAAATTATTTTTCATATATAGTTCCTTCTATAATATAGAAAAACAAAAATTAAATAAATAATAAAATGTTAAATTAACAACAGAAAAAAAAATAAATTTTTTTTTTGAAAAATTGTCCACACCGGGATTCGAACCCGCACCGTATCGCTCAGCTGCTATCACGCTATCCGCTCCAGCACGCATACACAATGAGTGTGCTACTCAATGGCTTCAAAAGCAGTCTCCCGTTCAGTTGATCGATGTATTTTGGGAGCCCATTGCGACTCCCCTAATTAACCTATAAATATTTCCTTTGGCACAGTGGTTGGGGGCATGGTACCCTCTTTTGATACCGAGTTTGAGATTTATAACTTAATATTAAAGCAAGTTACGTGGTCTTGAAAATTGACCCGCACGTACCTATTTTATGTTATTTTTTATTCCATTATGCGTTCTTCAACGAAGAAAGAGGATTCATTTTATACAGAGAACATACTAGGCAAGCCAAACTATCGCAAGTATTGTAAATAATATGAATAAATTATTTTTAATTGATTTTTCTTGTTTTTAACCTCTGTTCTCACTTTCCCGAACTTAAAAAAAATTATTTTTCATATATAGTTCCTTCTATAATATAGAAAAACAAAAATGAAATAAATAATAAAATGTTAAATTGACGACAGAAAAAAAAAAAAATTTTTTTTTTGAAAAATTGTCCACACCGGGATTCGAACCCGCACCGTATCGCTCAGCTGCTATCACGCTATCCGCTCCACCACGCATACACAATGAGTGTGCTACTCAATGGCTTCAAAAGCAGTCTCCCGTTCAGTTGATCGATATATTTTGGGAGCCCATTGCGACTCCCCTAATTAACCTATAAATATTTCCTTTGGCACAGTGGTTGGGGGCATGGTACCCTATTTTGGTACCGAGTTTGAGATTTATAACTTAATATTAAAGCAAGTTACGTGGTCTTGAAAATTGGCCCGCACGTACCTATTTTATGTTATTTTTTTTTCCATTATGCGTTCTTCAACGAAGAAAGAGGATTCATTTTATACAGAGAACATACTAGGCAAGCCAAACTATCGCAAGTATTGTAAATAATATGAATAAATTATTTTTAATTGATTTTTCCTGTTTTTAACCTCTGTTCTCACTTTCCCGAACTTAAAAAAAATTATTTTTCATATATAGTTCCTTCTATAATATAGAAAAACAAAAATTAAATAAATAATAAAATGTTAAATTAACGACAGAAAAAAAAAAAAATTTTTTTTTTGAAAAATTGTCCACACCGGGATTCGAACCCGCACCGTATCGCTCAGCTGCTATCACGCTATCCGCTCCACCACGCATACACAATGAGTGTGCTACTCAATGGCTTCAAAAGCAGTCTCCCGTTCAGTTGATCGATATATTTTGGGAGCCCATTGCGACTCCCCTAATTAACCTATAAATATTTCCTTTGGCACAGTGGTTGGGGGCATGGTACCCTATTTTGGTACCGAGTTTGAGATTTATAACTTAATATTAAAGCAAGTTACGTGGTCTTGAAAATTGGCCCGCACGTACCTATTTTATGTTATTTTTTTTTCCATTATGCGTTCTTCAACGAAGAAAGAGGATTCATTTTATACAGAGAACATACTAGGCAAGCCAAACTATCGCAAGTATTGTAAATAATATGAATAAATTATTTTTAATTGATTTTTCCTGTTTTTAACCTCTGTTCTCACTTTCCCGAACTTAAAAAAAATTATTTTTCATATATAGTTCCTTCTATAATATAGAAAAACAAAAATTAAATAAATAATAAAATGTTAAATTAACAACAGAAAACAAAAAAATTTTTTTTTTGAAAAATTGTCCACACCGGGATTCTAACCCGCACCGTATCGCTCAGCTGCTATCACGCTATCCGCTCCACCACGCATACACAATGAGTGTGCTACTCAATGGCTTCAAAAGCAGTCTCCCGTTCAGTTGATCGATGTATTTTGGGAGCCCATTGCGACTCCCCTAATTAACCTATAAATATTTCCTTTGGCACAGTGGTTGGGGGCATGGTACCCTATTTTGGTACCGAGTTTGAGATTTATAACTTAATATTAAAGCAAGTTACGAGGTCTTGAAAATTGACCCGCACGTACCTATTTTATGTTATTTTTTATTCCATTATGCGTTCTTCAACGAAGAAAGAGGATTCATTTTATACAGAGAACATACTAGGCAAGCCAAACTATCGCAAGTATTGTAAATAATATGAATAAATTATTTTTAATTGATTTTTCCTGTTTTTAACCTCTGTTCTCACTTTCCCGAACTTAAAAAAAATTATTTTTCATATATAGTTCCTTCTATAATATAGAAAAACAAAAATTAAATAAATAATAAAATGTTAAATTAACAACAGAAAAAAAAAAATTTTTTTTTTGAAAAATTGTCCACACCGGGATTCGAACCCGCACCGTATCGCTCAGCTGCTATCACGCTATCCGCTCCACCACGCATACACAATGAGTGTGCTACTCAATGGCTTCAAAAGCAGTCTCCCGTTCAGTTGATCGATGTATTTTGGGAGCCCATTGCGACTCCCCTAATTAACCTATAAATATTTCCTTTGGCACAGTGGTTGGGGGCATGGTACCCTATTTTGGTACCGAGTTTGAGATTTATAACTTAATATTAAAGCAAGTTACGTGGTCTTGAAAATTGACCCGCACGTACCTGTTTTATGTTATTTTTTATTCCATTATGCGTTCTTCAACGAAGAAAGAGGATTCACTTTATACAGAGAACATACTAGGCAAGCCAAACTATCGCAAGTATTGTAAATAATATGAATAAATTATTTTTAATTGATTTTTCCTGTTTTTAACCTCTGTTCTCACTTTCCCGAACTAAAAAAAAAATTATTTTTCATATATAGTTCCTTCTATAATATAGAAAAACAAAAATTAAATAAATAATAAAATGTTAAATTAACAACAGAAAAAAAAAAAAAATTTTTTTTTGAAAAATTGTCCACACCGGGATTCGAACCCGCACCGTATCGCTCAGCTGCTATCACGCTATCCGCTCCACCACGCATACACAATGAGTGTGCTACTCAATGGCTTCAAAAGCAGTCTCCCGTTCAGTTGATCGATGTATTTTGGGAGCCCATTGCGACTCCCCTAATTAACCTATAAATATTTCCTTTGGCACAGTGGTTGGGGGCATGGTACCCTATTTTGGTACCGAGTTTGAGATTTATAACTTAATATTAAAGCAAGTTACGTGGTCTTGAAAATTGACCCGCACGTACCTATTTTATGTTATTTTTTTTTCCATTATGCGTTCTTCAACGAAGAAAGAGGATTCATTTTATACAGAGAACATACTAGGCAAGCCAAACTATCGCAAGTATTGTAAATAATATGAATAAATTATTTTTAATTGATTTTTCCTGTTTTTAACCTCTGTTCTCACTTTCCCGAACTTAAAAAAAATTATTTTTCATATATAGTTCCTTCTATAATATAGAAAAACAAAAATTAAATAAATAATAAAATGTTAAATTAACAAGAGAAAAAAAAAATTTTTTTTTTTGAAAAATTGTCCACACCGGGATTCGAACCCGCACCGTATCGCTCAGCTGCTATCACGCTATCCGCTCCACCACGCATACACAATGAGTGTGCTACTCAATGGCTTCAAAAGCAGTCTCCCGTTCAGTTGATCGATGTATTTTGGGAGCCCATTGCGACTCCCCTAATTAACCTATAAATATTTCCTTTGGCACAGTGGTTGGGGGCATGGTACCCTATTTTGGTACCGAGTTTGAGATTTATAACTTAATATTAAAGCAAGTTACGTGGTCTTTAAAATTGACCCGCACGTACCTATTTTATGTTATTTTTTATTCCGTTATGCGTTCTTCAACGAAGAAAGAGGATTCATTTTATACAGAGAACATACTAGGCAAGCCAAACTATCGCAAGTATTGTAAATAATATGAATAAATTATTTTTAATTTATTTTTCCTGTTTTTAACCTCTGTTCTCACTTTCCCAAACTTAAAAAAAATTATTGTTCATATATAGTTGCTTCTATAATATAGAAAAACAAAAATTAAATAAATAATAAAATGTTAAATTAACAACAGAAAAAAAAAAAATTTTTTTTTGAAAAATTGTCCACACCGGGATTCGAACCCGCACCGTATCGCTCAGCTGCTATCACGCTATCCGCTCCACCACGCATACACAATGAGTGTGCTACTCAATGGCTTCAAAAGCAGTCTCCCGTTCAGTTGATCGATGTATTTTGGGAGCCCATTGCGACTCCCCTAATTAACCTATAAATATTTCCTTTGGCACAGTGGTTGGGGGCATGGTACCCTATTTTGGTACCGAGTTTGAGACTTATAACTTAATATTAAAGCAAGTTACGTGGTCTTGAAAATTGACCCGCACGTACCTATTTTATGTTATTTTTTATTCCATTATGCGTTCTTCAACGAAGAAAGAGGATTCACTTTATACAGAGAACATACTAGGCAAGCCAAACTATCGCAAGTATTGTAAATAATATGAATAAATTATTTTTAATTGATTTTTCCTGTTTTTAACCTCTGTTCTCACTTTCCCGAACTTAAAAAAAATTATTTTTCATATATAGTTCCTTCTATAATATAGAAAAACAAAAATTAAATAAATAATAAAATGTTAAATTAACAAGAGAAAAAAAAAAAATTTTTTTTTTGAAAAATTGTCCACACCGGGATTCGAACCCGCACCGTATCGCTCAGCTGCTATCACGCTATCCGCTCCACCACGCATACACAATGAGTGTGCTACTCAATTGCTTCAAAAGCAGTTCAGTTGATCGATGTATTTTGGGAGCCCATTGCGACTCCCCTAATTAACCTATAAATATTTCCTTTGGCACAGTGGTTGGGGGCATGGTACCCTATTTTGGTACCGAGTTTGAGACTTATAACTTAATATTAAAGCAAGTTACGTGGTCTTGAAAATTGACCCGCACGTACCTATTTTATGTTATTTTTTATGCCATTATGCGTTCTTCAACGAAGAAAGAGGATTCACTTTATACAGAGAACATACTAGGCAAGCCAAACTATCGCAAGTATTGTAAATAATATGAATAAATTATTTTTAATTTATTTTTCCTGTTTTTAACCTCTGTTCTCACTTTCCCGAACTTAAAAAAAATTATTTTTCATATATAGTTCCTTCTATAATATAGAAAAACAAAAATTAAATAAATAATAAAATGTTAAATTAACAACAGAAAAAAAAAAAATTTTTTTTTTGAAAAATTGTCCACACCGGGATTCGAACCCGCACCGTATCGCTCAGCTGCTATCACGCTATCCGCTCCACCACGCATACACAATGAGTGTGCTACTCAATGGCTTCAAAAGCAGTCTCCCGTTCAGTTGATCGATGTATTTTGGGAGCCCATTGCGACTCCCCTAATTAACCTATAAATATTTCCTTTGGCACAGTGGTTGGGGGCATGGTACCCTATTTTGGTACCGAGTTTGAGATTTATAACTTAATATTAAAGCAAGTTACGTGGTCTTGAAAATTGACCCGCACGTACCTATTTTATGTTATTTTTTATTCCATTATGCGTTCTTCAACGAAGAAAGAGGATTGACTTTATACAGAGAACATACTAGGCAAGCCAAACTATCGCAAGTATTGTAAATAATATGAATAAATTATTTTTAATTGATTTTTCCTGTTTTTAACCTCTGTTCTCACTTTCCCGAACTTAAAAAAAATTATTTTTCATATATAGTTCCTTCTATAATATAGAAAAACAAAAATTAAATAAATAATAAAATGTTATATTAACAACAGAAAAAAAAAAAAAATTTTTTTTTGAAAAATTGTCCACACCGGGATTCGAACCCGCACCGTATCGCTCAGCTGCTATCACGCTATCCGCTCCACCACGCATACACAATGAGTGTGCTACTCAATGGCTTCAAAAGCAGTCTCCCGTTCAGTTGATCGATGTAATTTGGGAGACCATTGCGACTCCCCTAATTAACCTATAAATATTTCCTTTGGCACAGTGGTTGGGGGCATGGTACCCTATTTTGGTACCGAGTTTGAGATTTATAACTTAATATTAAAGCAAGTTACGTGGTCTTGAAAATTGACCCTCACGTACCTATTTTATGTTATTTTTTATTCCATTATGCGTTCTTCAACGAAGAAAGAGGATTCATTTTATACAGAGAACATACTAGGCAAGCCAAACTATCGCAAGTATTGTAAATAATATGAATAAATTATTTTTAATTGATTTTTCCTGTTTTTAACCTCTGTTCTCACTTTCCCGAACTTAAAAAAAATTATTTTTCATATATAGTTCCTTCTATAATATAGAAAAACAAAAATTAAATAAATAATAAAATGTTAAATTAACAACGGAAAAAAAAAATTTTTTTTTTGAAAAATTGTCCACACCGGGATTCGAACCCGCACCGTATCGCTCAGCTGCTATCACGCTATCCGCTCCACCACGCATACACAATGAGTGTGCTACTCAATGGCTTCAAAAGCAGTCTCCCGTTCAGTTGATTGATGTATTTTGGGAGCCCATTGCGACTCCCCTAATTAACCTATAAATATTTCCTTTGGCACAGTGGTTGGGGGCATGGTACCCTATTTTGGTACCGAGTTTGAGATTTATAACTTAATATTAAAGCAAGTTACGTGGTCTTGAAAATTGACCCGCACGTACCTATTTTATGTTATTTTTTTTTCCATTATGCGTTCTTCAACGAAGAAAGAGGATTCATTTTATACAGAGAACATACTAGGCAAGCCAAACTATCGCAAGTATTGTAAATAATATGAATAAATTATTTTTAATTGATTTTTCCTGTTTTTAACCTCTGTTCTCACTTTCCCGAACTTAAAAAAAATTATTTTTCATATATAGTTCCTTCTATAATATAGAAAAACAAAAATTAAATAAATAATAAAATGTTAAATTAACAAGAGAAAAAAAAAAATTTTTTTTTTTGAAAAATTGTCCACACCGGGATTCGAACCCGCACCGTATCGCTCAGCTGCTATCACGCTATCCGCTCCACCACGCATACACAATGAGTGTGCTACTCAATGGCTTCAAAAGCAGTCTCCCGTTCAGTTGATCGATGTATTTTGGGAGCCCATTGCGACTCCCCTAATTAACCTATAAATATTTCCTTTGGCACAGTGGTTGGGGGCATGGTACCCTATTTTGGTACCGAGTTTGAGATTTATAACTTAATATTAAAGCAAGTTACGTGGTCTTTAAAATTGACCCGCACGTACCTATTTTATGTTATTTTTTATTTCGTTATGCGTTCTTCAACGAAGAAAGAGGATTCATTTTATACAGAGAACATACTAGGCAAGCCAAACTATCGCAAGTATTGTAAATAATATGAATAAATTATTTTTAATTTATTTTTCCTGTTTTTAACCTCTGTTCTCACTTTCCCAAACTTAAAAAAAATTATTTTTCATATATAGTTGCTTCTATAATATAGAAAAACAAAAATTAAATAAATAATAAAATGTTAAATTAACAACAGAAAAAAAAAAATTTTTTTTTTGAGAAATTGTCCACACCGGGATTCGAACCCGCACCGTATCGCTCAGCTGCTATCACGCTATCCGCTCCACCACGCATACACAATGAGTGTGCTACTCAATGGCTTCAAAAGCAGTTCAGTTGATCGATGTATTTTGGGAGCCCATTGCGACTCCCCTAATTAACCTATAAATATTTCCTTTGGCACAGTGGTTGGGGGCATGGTACCCTATTTTGGTACCGAGTTTGAGACTTATAACTTAATATTAAAGCAAGTTACGTGGTCTTGAAAATTGACCCGCACGTACCTATTTTATGTTATTTTTTATGCCATTATGCGTTCTTCAACGAAGAAAGAGGATTCACTTTATACAGAGAACATACTAGGCAAGCCAAACTATCGCAAGTATTGTAAATAATATGAATAAATTATTTTTAATTTATTTTTCCTGTTTTTAACCTCTGTTCTCACTTTCCCGAACTTAAAAAAAATTATTTTTCATATATAGTTCCTTCTATAATATAGAAAAACAAAAATTAAATAAATAATAAAATGTTAAATTAACAACAGAAAAAAAAAAATTTTTTTTTTGAAAAATTGTCCACACCGGGATTCGAACCCGCACCGTATCGCTCAGCTGCTATCACGCTATCCGCTCCACCACGCATACACAATGAGTGTGCTACTCAATGGCTTCAAAAGCAGTCTCCCGTTCAGTTGATCGATGTATTTTGGGAGCCCATTGCGACTCCCCTAATTAACCTATAAATATTTCCTTTGGCACAGTGGTTGGGGGCATGGTACCCTATTTTGGTACCGAGTTTGAGATTTATAACTTAATATTAAAGCAAGTTACGTGGTCTTGAAAATTGACCCGCACGTACCTATTTTATGTTATTTTTTATTCCATTATGCGTTCTTCAACGAAGAAAGAGGATTCATTTTATACAGAGAACATACTAGGCAAGCCAAACTATCGCAAGTATTGTAAATAATATGAATAAATTATTTTTAATTGATTTTTCCTGTTTTTAACCTCTGTTCTCACTTTCCCGAACTTAAAAAAAATTATTTTTCATATATAGTTCCTTCTATAATATAGAAAAACAAAAATTAAATAAATAATAAAATGTTAAATTAACAACAGAAAAAAAAAAAAATTTTTTTTTTGAAAAATTGTCCACACCGGGATTCGAACCCGCACCGTATCGCTCAGTTGCTATCACGCTATCCGCTCCACCACGCATACACAATGAGTGATCTACTCAATGGCTTCAAAAGCAGTCTCCCGTTCAGTTGATCGATGTATTTTGGGAGACCATTGCGACTCCCCTAATTAACCTATAAATATTTCCTTTGGCACAGTGGTTGGGGGCATGGTACCCTATTTTGGTACCGAGTTTGAGATTTATAACTTAATATTAAAGCAAGTTACGTGGTCTTGAAAATTGACCCTCACGTACCTATTTTATGTTATTTTTTATTCCATTATGCGTTCTTCAACGAAGAAAGAGGATTCATTTTATACAGAGAACATACTAGGCAAGCCAAACTATCGCAAGTATTGTAAATAATATGAATAAATTATTTTTAATTGATTTTTCCTGTTTTTAACCTCTGTTCTCACTTTCCCGAACTTAAAAAAAATTATATTTCATATATAGTTCCTTCTATAATATAGAAAAACAAAAATTAAATAAATAATAAAATGTTAAATTAACAACAGAAAAAAAAAATTTTTTTTTTGAAAAATTGTCCACACCGGGATTCGAACCCGCACCGTATCGCTCAGCTGCTATCACGCTATCCGCTCCACCACGCATACACAATGAGTGTGCTACTCAATGGCTTCAAAAGCAGTCTCCCGTTCAGTTGATCGATGTATTTTGGGAGCCCATTGCGACTCCTCTAATTAACCTATAAATATTTCCTTTGGCACAGTGGTTGGGGGCATGGTACCCTGTTTTGGTACCGAGTTTGAGATTTATAACTTAATATTAAAGCAAGTTACGTGGTCTTGAAAATTGACCCGCACGTACCTATTTTATGTTATTTTTTATTCCATTATGCGTTCTTCAACGAAGAAAGAGGATTCATTTTATACAGAGAACATACTAGGCAAACCAAACTATCGCAAGTATTGTAAATAATATGAATAAATTATTTTTAATTGATTTTTCCTGTTTTTAACCTCTGTTCTCACTTTCCCGAACTTAAAAAAAATTATTTTTCATATATAGTTCCTTCTATAATATAGAAAAACAAAAATTAAATAAATAATAAAATGTTAAATTAACAACAGAAAAAAATTTTTTTTTTTTTTTTAAAAAATTGTCCACACCGGGATTCGAACCCGCACCGTATCGCTCAGCTGCTATCACGCTATCCGCTCCACCACGCATACACAATGAGTGTGCTACTCAATGGCTTTAAAAGCAGTCTCCCGTTCAGTTGATCGATGTATTTTGGGAGCCCATTGCGTATCCTCTAATTAACCTATAAATATTTCCTTTGGCACAGTGGTTGGGGGCATGGTACCCTATTTTGGTACCGAGTTTGAGATTTATAACTTAATATTAAAGCAAGTTACGTGGTCTTGAAAATTGACCCGCACGTACCTATTTTATGTTATTTTTTATTCCATTATGCGTTCTTCAACGAAGAAAGAGGATTCATTTTATACAGAGAACATACTAGGCAAGCCAAACTATCGCAAGTATTGTAAATAATATGAATAAATTATTTTTAATTGATTTTTCCTGTTTTTAACCTCTGTTCTCACTTTCCCGAACTTAAAAAAAATTATTTTTCATATATAGTTCCTTCTATAATATAGAAAAACAAAAATTAAATAAATAATAAAATGTTAAATTAACAACGGAAAAAAAAAAATTTTTTTTTTGAAAAATTGTCCACACTGGGATTCGAACCCGCACCGTATCGCTCAGCTGCTATCACGCTATCCGCTCCACCACGCATACACAATGAGTGTGCTACTCAATGGCTTCAAAAGCAGTCTCCCGTTCAGTTGATCGATGTATTTTGGGAGCCCATTGCGACTCCCCTAATTAACCTATAAATATTTCCTTTGGCACAGTGGTTGGGGGCATGGTACCCTATTTTGGTACCGAGTTTGAGATTTATAACTTAATATTAAAGCAAGTTACGTGGTCTTGAAAATTGACCCGCACGTACCTATTTTATGTTATTTTTTATTCCATTATGCGTTCTTCAACGAAGAAAGAGGATTCATTTTATACAGAGAATATACTAGGCAAGCCAAACTATCGCAAGTATTGTAAATAATATGAATAAATTATTTTTAATTGATTTTTCCTGTTTTTAACCTCTGTTCTCACTTTCCCGAACTTAAAAAAATTATTTTTCATATATAGTTCCTTCTATAATATAGAAAAACACATTAAATAAATAGTATAAAGTAAAATTAACAAAAGAAAAAAAAAACAAAATTTAAAAATTGTCCATCCCGGGATTCGAACCCGCGCCGTTTCGCTCAGCTGCTATGGC
The DNA here is from genome assembly GCA_949128135.1 of Parasteatoda lunata. Lineage (NCBI taxonomy): Eukaryota > Metazoa > Arthropoda > Arachnida > Araneae > Theridiidae > Parasteatoda > Parasteatoda lunata. Next base: position 92,139,925 of record OX421972.1, on the reverse strand, counting down.
GCTATCCGCTCCACCATTCATTCACGGTGAGCATGCAACTCCATAGCTTCAAAAGCACTCTCTCGGTCAGTTGATCGATGTATTTTGGGGGCCCATTGCGACCCTCCTAATTAAACTATAAATATTTCCTTTGGTGCAGAGGTTGGGGGCAAGATACCCTATTTTGGTACCGTGTTTTAAATTTATAACTTTATATTAAAGCGAGTTACGTGGTCTTGAAAATTGACCCGTACATACCTATTTTGTGTTATTTTTTATTCCATTATGCGTTCTTTAAGGAAGAAAGAGGATTGTTTTTATGCAGAGAACATACTATTCAGGCCAAACTATCGAAAGTAAATAATATGAATAAATTAATTTTAATTGATTTTTCCTGTTTTTAAGCTCTGTTCTCACTTTCCCGAACTTAAAAAAGTTATTTTTCATATATAGTTCCTTCTATAATATAGAAAAACAAATTAAATAAATAATAAAATGTTAAATTAACAAAAGAAAAAAAAAAGAAATCTTTTTAAAAATTGTCCACACCGGGATTCGAACCCGCACCGTGTCGCTCAGCTGCTATCAAGCTATCCGCTCCACCACGCATACACGGTGAGCGTGCTACTCCATGGCTTCAAAAGCAGTCTCCCGTTCAGTTGATCGATGTATTTTGGGAGCCCATTGCGACTCTCCTAATTAACCTATAAATATTTCCTTTGGCACAGTGGTTGGGGGCATGGTACCCTATTTTGATACCGAGGTTGAGATTTATAACTAAATATTAAAGCAAGTTACGCGGTCTTGAAAATTGACCCGCACGTACCTATTTTATGTATTTTATGTTATTTTTTATTCCATTATGCGTTCTTTAACGATGGAAGAGGATTCTTTTTATACAGAGAACATACTAGGCAGGCCAAACTATCGAAAGTATTGTAAATAATATGAATAAATTAATTTTAATTGATTTTTCCTGTTTTTAAGCTTTGTTCTCACTTTCCCGAACTTAAAAAAGTTATTTTTCATATATAGTTCCTTCTATAATATAGAAAAACACATTAAATAAATTATATAATGTAAAATTAACAAAAGAAAAAAAAATACAAATTTTAAAAATTGTCCTTACCGCGATTCGAACCCGCACCGTCTCGCTCAGCTGCTTTCACGCTATCCGCTCCACCACGCATACACGGTGAGCGTGCTACTCTTTGGCTTCAAAAGCACTCTCCCGGTCAGTTGATCGATGTACTTTGGGGACCCATTGCGACCCTCCTAATTAACCTATAAATATTTCCTTTGGCACAGACGTTGGAGGCATGGTACCCTATTTTGGTACCGAGTTTGAGATTTATGACTTAATATTAAAGCGAGTTACGTGGTCTAGAAAATTGACCCGTACATTCCTATTTTATGTTATTTTTTATTCCATTATGCGTTCTTTAAATCGTCGATCAGGCATCCTTATAATCAAAAGTATTAAATTATAAATCTATTCAGAAAAGGTTTTATTTTTTATTTTTATTTTTCCCCAATAAGCATATTTCTTTTCAGTTTTGTTGATAAGGCAGTTTAAAGTGAACCATTTTTTTACAACTTATTCCTGCTGTAACTGTGATTTTTTAGACTGATATTTTTTTATTTAAATGTAAATAAGAGCTTATCATTTTATTTAAAGGCTTTGCATATTTCCAATCTTCCTTACAGTGCCATTTAGCTTTTAAATATATGTTTTTTCCTCAAACATTTTTTTTTTTTTGATAACAATGCTGTGAAAATTCTGGATCGAAATACGGTGTAAAGTACCCGCACTTTGGACACATCTACCGAAAAATCCATTTTTATCGTATAAGGGTGATTTTCACGAAATATGACAATTCACTGTCCCTTTCTCCAAGATCTAATACTATAATACTAAAAGAACTTTAAAAAAAAAATAATAAATAGCATTGCTGTTAGCATTTTAAAATAACTTTGCACTAGCATTGACTGTTTTGTGTAGTTAAAAAATTTAATTGAACTTCGAAATGTCATTTTCCTGGCATGTCCCAAACAATGCTTCCAATCATAACTAGCTTTAAAACTTCCTATAAATTTTTCAATATCTAATTTTTTTTAATCTCAACTGGTGTAAGCATTTCTAGAATATACGCAGAGGGTATTATTTACAATAACTTCGTTTAAATAAATTTTTTCTGTCAATAATTTGTTTTGACGATTTGTCATTTTCCTGGCTACTTTTATTTAGTGGTTTATAACCAAAATAGATAGAGGCAGCAATCAATATCTTATGTTAATAGATTGATTAGATACTCTCCTATATGAACATGTCTTGTTGCATGAATAAAGAACCAATTTTCTGGTTCAAAATCTATTTCAAAAAATTTTTCAAGGTGAATAGGTTTTTGTGTTATCATTTTCCTGGCTTCTTGAAACCATTAATAACATAAACTACATAGATTTATCTGAGTTATTTTAAGAAATCCTGTTGTTTTCTACAGAATATAAACGTCTTAGGCCAAAATATTTAATTAAAGTAAAGTTATATGCTATAAAATGGCGAATTTGTCATTATCCTGGCTTATGAATGCCAGGACATTGAAGTGTTACCAAAATTTTTTTAAAACTGCTAATACTGTTAGGAGGGAAAGCAAATATTAACCCAATACCAAGTTTATGTATGATTGTAATATGCTCGGATGTAATCAAAGTTATTTATTTATTTAATAATTGATTATTATCCACAATTTTATTCTGTACATATCAGCAACAAAAATTTTTTTGATTCTTTCTACAGTGGATAAAAAGAATCAATTTAGGCAATTTATGGTCCATCTAACATAAAGGCTTAAGTTGAGTTACTTACTATTAACTTAAAATGACTGTTTTTTTAAACTTCTAAGCTAACATGTCATTTTCCTGGCTCAAGATTTGATAAATTTCTATTTTATTTTTTTCCCTAGCAAATGTCAATAAACTACATTGCTGTCTGTAAGATTTTAATAAGTGTAACTAAAGAAGTATACAAAAAAAAAAAAGAAAAAACATTTAGATTATTTTGACAACTTTAAATTTGAAGAAATTGTTTGGTCCGAATTGTCATATTTCGTGAGAATCACCCATATATAGAGTGATCTTGTCCAGTCAGTCTTGACCTACGCTTCTGAAGCTTGGACAATGACAAAACTGGAGGAAAATTGTATCGCAATATTCGAGAGAAAGATTTTGCGGAGTATACTTGATGGTGTTAATGAAAACAATAACTGGAGAAGGTGATTTAACTCGGATTTGTGCAATATTTATAAACAACCTGATGTTATTAAATACATAAAAATAAATAGAATGAATTGGATCGCCCACGTGATTCGAATGAGTGATGGCAACACAATAAAAAAGATACCGCTTTTTAGACCCACTGGAAAAAGAAAGCGGGAAAGGCAGCGGTTGAGATGGGCTGACTCAGTGGAGTCTGATTTTCTTGCAATTAATGAAAATAATTGGAGATCAAAGATAAATCGGAAGTCGTCATAGAGAAATCTTTAGAGGAAGGCATTGCCCCTCATTGGGCTGTCTGGCCTACTCTGATGATAATGATAGACTGATTTAGATATTTTTCGGTGATTATTACTATAAAATATGTGATATATCGGATTTTTTGTTTCGTGATCCTTTCCGGGGGAAATGGATTTAATAGTAAAACATTTCGGTACCCTGAGTGCAGGTACACTTTTTACAGTAATTTGATCCCGAATTTTTAACAGTGTATATTCCAAAAAAACGTTTTATCAGTAAAACAGTAACGGACATCATTATTCTTAAAACAGATTTGAACCGCTTCACAGATATTAATAAACGAGATATAATTTATATGTCCGTTAAGGGACTAGTTTTAATTATAATATTGAAGTTTGAATAACCCGTTAAGTTTATTTGCGGTTGGCTCAATTTTTGATACATAACCAAGAAAAACTTGCTTTAAATTATATTAAAATAAAAAAAATGGGCTTGAGTTTTGATAAAGAGCCTATAATCTCTTTATATGATGTGAGTTGATTATGCTTCAACTGCTTCTAATCCGATTTTTGAGAAAAAAGGTCAAACAACGGCATGTTTTCCTTTTATTCTTTTGAAAAAAAAGTGCCCTCCAACGTAATGTTTGATGTTTTTCAGTATAAGTGGATTTGTACTTAGTATTCAGATGCCTGTGACGACAATATTATCGATAATGGTTATTTTTAATAATGAAATTAAGCGTTTGTGGATGTCTCTCCTATAACTCCAAAACTGCTTAAGCTGGCGTCCTAAAATTTGGACAGTGGATGAAATGGGTAATTTTTGCACTCTATTCTATTTTTTTTTTCGCATTTTTTTTAATACGTTAAAAAAGTTGGAGATTAAACAATTAATTTCAGGAATCTGAAGTACACTGTAAAAAATTTCGAGCTAAGTTGCACCAAACATTGGTATTCATTTGCTGGCTACATAAAGTCGTGCTCTGTTTAACCATATATTGGTGCTTTCACTAGCTTCGAACAACGAGAGAAGGTTGCACCAAAAATCGGAATTTTGAAAGAGCCTAAAAGCGGCGAAGGGTTGCACCAAAAATACGTGTTTTGAAGGGAACTAAAAATGGAGGAAGGTTGCACCATTATTTGGTATTTTTAAAGTGTAATAAAGCAGGGTAAGGTTGCACCATTATTTGGTATTTTTAAAGTGTAATAAAGCAGGGTAAGGTTGCACCATTATTAAATATTTTTAAAGCGCCAAAAGGCAGAGAAAGATAGCATTATTATTAAATATTTATTAAAAAAAGAGACGATAATTTAAATCAAATTATAATTTAATTATTCAAATCTATAAAAATTAATAAAACAATTTTTATTTTAGATGTGTTATGTAATATATATATGTATATATATATATATATATATATATATATATATATATATATATATATATATATATATATATATATATATATATATATATATATATATATATATATATATATATATATATATATATATATATATATATATATATATATATATATATATATATATATATATATATATATATATATATATATATATATATATATATATATATATATATATATATAAAATAGAAATAACTTTTTTAATTTTTATATATTTAAATAATTAAATTATAATTTGAATTAAATTATCTTCTCTTTTTTTTTAAATATTTATTAATGATGCTAACTTTATCTGCTTTTTAGCGTTTTAAAAATATTTTTTTTCATATAAAAACTTTTTCTTTCTTCAAATTGATAAATGTAAAATTTGAATTATTTTTTACATTTCATTTAAAGCACGAACAGATGCTATAGAGTTAATACTGCTAATGTTTTAAAGTGAAAATAAAAAAGAATTTTAATTTTAGGCTGAATCAAATTCTTATTACTATGTATTTTGAAATTATTTTATTATTTAAAAATTAAAATATTGCTTTCACAAATAAAAATTTATATAAAAAGTAGACAAATATTGTATTGGTCAACCCCCAATCTCTAATTAAGGAAATATTCCACTATTAATTACATTGACGTATGGAAATATTAAATTTGAAGTAAATTAAGAAATGTAAAAATAATGAAATAACTCTGAATTATTAACAAAAAATATACAGATCAATATTTAAACATAATTTATTCATTTACAATAACTTTGATATTTGTATACATAGACAGACAGAATGTAATAATTTTTAAGCAAAATCTTAAAATTTAAATATATTATACTTTTTATACATAGCACAGCATTCATTAAAAGAAAAATACAAAATATTCACTCAAAAATATGATAGATAGTATGTTTTTGTTACTAAGAGAGTGCATTCAATTCAAACTTATTTTAAATTTACAGTAATTTAAAATAAAAATTATGTTATGTTTAGAGTTTTGAAATTTGGGATCATCTGAAAATAATTTTCTATATTTTAATAAGATACTAAATTTCTTGATATATTCAGCCTCATCTGAATTAGAATCTACAATATAGCTAAATTACTTTTTTACAAGCATAATTTACTACTTGATAAAAAGAGTAAAATTTCACACAGTTTGGAAAAAAATACTGTAATTTTTTTTTACAAATTAGTAAATGATTGTGAGTATTTGAGAAAGAACAATATTTTTATTACATATTCACTATTATAGATTTTCTGGTGCTATTGCTTTAACTGTATAACATTTTTCAGTGATTGTAAAAAACACAACAAGATTTAAAAAGATTCCACACAAATAAAATTTTGGAGCCTATTTACAAAAGAATAATTGTTTTTCCATACACAGGTTCTCCATTCTCAAAACTTGAAACTATACACATTCCTTGTTTGTAAGCTGTTCTTGAAACTAGTACTTTTCAAGTGTGAAAAAACTGTTTATAACCTTCTGGAATTCTGGTAATTTTGGCAGAATAAATATTTTTATCAATATGATCAGCACTGGGTATAACAATATTTTTTCCTGTGTCCCTTTTCAATTAAAATCATTGAAGTTGTTAGTGCCTTTGTGCTAATGAAAGAAGATTAAAAAAAATGTAATTTATGCTAATAAAATGTACAGAAGAAACAAAATTTGAATCCTTACTTTTTTAAAACATAGGAAAATCAATCAAAGCAAGTCATATTTTAATTACTATTTTTGAAATACAATATAAAAAAATTGAGTAATTGTAGTTTTCATGTTAAAAAATGTTAAAACATTTCACTACCTAAGAAATATTTTGAGACTAAGTATTTATACGGGGGGGGGATTTTTATCTTAAGCCTCCTTTCACCCACAAAGATCTCGGAAAGGAAAGAAAGATATTGATATTTTAAAATATTATTATTATTATTATTATTTTTGTTAATATGCTCTAAAGCACCAAAATAGAATTTCTCCACTTGAGAAATTGTAAATTCAATTTTATGCAGAACGTCCCAGTAAAAAATTTGCTGAAGGAACTGTTAACAGTTAAAATAATAAATGAACGAATTGATCATCACTTGTATAGATAAAAGAGTTCGTGTTGAGTCTAAGAGGGTGGAATCTGGCTGCTGATTACCATACAAGGAGTATTCATGTGGATAGTATTAAAACTCCACATGTATTCTATTTGTGAGGATTGCCTTTTTAACTAAAGGTCTTTTGTTTCATAGAAGCAAATATATTTCAGAGGAAAAAATTTTTCTTTTATAATTAAAATGAAACTTTTCAAAAAAAATTACTTTAAAAAAAACAACTGTAAATATTATAAAGAATAAGTATTACATTTTTGAGGATCTATGGAAACGTTCGAATTCATGGTTATGATGTCTTTTCCCTCCCTCACAAAACACAAATGTGTGCTAAATTAATATACATAAAGCTACAAAAAAATAAAATAAATAAGTAAAAATAAAAAAAACATAGAAAAATAAATATCTAAAGCAGAGTATCTATGAGCATCAAAGCCTTTTTTTTATTTGTATATAATAAAAAAATACATTTATTAACTTTTTAAATACAATACTTTGTTTAATTAAAAAAAAATTTCGCTTAGTTAAAAAATATTAATAATGAAATATATTTTTTAAAAAAATTATAATAAAAAATCAGCTTATTTCTAAATGTTCTAAAACAAATCTTGTTCCTGCTGCTGCTTTGTTCTAAATTTCAGTAAGGTATAGGCGAATTAAAAAAATATATCGCTTTGTTTTCTTTAACGCCAATATTACCCACTATGTTTTTCTCCTACCTCGTGCCCTCAACGAACGCAAAGAGAAATCTCGATTCCATGACAACGGTTAGTATTAATTTGAGGTGAATAATTCGCATTGAAATTTATACAGCAAAAGCACTTTAGAAAATGTAGACCAAAATTCGTGTAATTATGTGAGATTGCAAACGAAAATGAGCAAAATAGAACATGAAAATCAAAACAAAAGCATAGATATTGATAAAAAGTTTTAATCCTAACACATAAAAATTTTTTTTTTCGGTGGAATGAAATAAAAATAAAAACCTAGAACATTTTCACCGGCAGTAAATTTGGCGGAAAGCTATGCTCTTTTAGCCAAATAAACTGTATATTCACTTTTAGTGCACATAAAACCGTTATATCTCCTTATTTACTGAAAAAGAGCTAATGTAGATTTTAAAATATATAACAACGAATACAGTTTCCGAGAAGAAATTTGAAGCTAACACTTTCAGAACAGACAACACAATTTTTAAAGTTGATATGAAAGAAATGAACTGCAACTGAATTAATGCAAATAATTAAGAAAAGTTTACTTCCCATTAAAAGAAATTGACAATTTCAAAAACAACTTGCATGACATGATTGCAAGCGTCAATAACAAAATCGGCCATCTTGTCAACTGCTACAAAATAAGTTATCGGTCACGTGCCTGTCATAGTACGAAAGTTTGGTGCAATTGATTGCGCCATAAACGCAGTTCTTGATCATATTTTCCAATTTATGGTGCAACCTAGATAAAATAATTTTTGATTTATCGAAATTTATGGTGCAATTAGAAACTTTGCACCAAGTATTGGATAAACATTAAACGAGATTTTTTACAGTGTAGTGAGATATTACTTAATTAAAAACTTCGTTCGCTTTAAAAATATATAAATCGGAAATGACAGACGGCATGTTGAAAGCTCCAACCATCAAGTGTTGCACATTTTTAGAATCTTGGGCATAAATTCAATTTTGACAATGCCAAAACCATTTCTATCCCAGTCACATCAGCAAATTTTAATTCTCAGTTATCTAATTCATTCATATTAAATCTAATCGGCATTAAATCCTCACTATCTCCCCATAGTGCGTGGAAATACATTTTTACCGTGATTTGCCTCTCCGAACTACTGTGGTTTTTCTTCTTCTGTTTTCCCTCTATTTTTCCTCACTCGGCTACAGTAGTTTTTCTATTTTTACTTCTCATCTTTATATTTATATTGCCAGCTGCTATTTTTTATCTATATGTTTTTGAAGCAAATGAAATTTTTAATCTAGAAATAAACTGACCATATCTCCTTTATGGTCACCTAACCAATACCCTATCCTTTTATCATCATTATGTAAAGAGTTATTCGTTTTGATTTATTTTTCTTATAATGTGTAAGATACAGTTTGACTGCAACAAAACTTTTTTTATTTTATTCAGATGGCTCTCTTCAAAAAATTGTATTATCAGAAATTTATATCATATTCAAATCAAACTTAAGACAAGGATGACAGTGAAATCTTAAAGTATCAACACTCGCGACATATTCTTAATTAAGATAAAAGCAAAAGTTAAGAAGAAGAAAAACACTCGCATATGAATCTAACAAAAACTTACTTATTTATCAGTCAAAATTACACTATCTGAATTTACATTTTTTTGGAATTATTAATAAGGCTTAGTTTTGCTATCTAACTATCCAATACCTAAAAAAATAAAAAATAAATTATTCCTTTTTAATGACAAAGAAAATGACAGAATACAACTAACAAAGGTCATAAAAAATAATTGCAAACTATAAAGAAAACTTTGGAAACGAATTAGTACTGAGCTTTTGTTTCATTTATTAAAGAACGAAAAAAGGATTATTTTCTAATTTATTTGTTCTTGTATACTAACGATATGAATAATTTTATTTGCCAAGTGATTTTTGCAAAAATAATAAAAACTGTTGATGAAAACTTCTTTAATATTTATTTTCTTCAATTTTAAAATAATGATGATGAAACAAAAGAATAATTTTCAAAGTCAATTATTCTATATGTTAAGCAGTTATAATATTTTTGTTTTGAAAAACATGTTTTTAACTAGTACAATATATTGAAAAAAAAGCATAAATACTCACCTTACAGTATTTTTAAGAATAAAAATTATAATAAAATTTTAATAAATTACATAATTTTTATTTAATTTTAACACTAGAAAGACGGAAAAGTCCAATTTTGCCTTTTTAGTTTTTTGATGCTCTGAAATTCGAAAAATACCTTGCTGAAAGTGTTAAGTATTTGTAAGTCTTATAATTTGATCCAATATAAGGACTTATTTAATAATTGATGTTTTAACCTTATTAAAACGTACATATAGAATCTTATATCTAGAATAACGGGAGGGGCCAGAGTAGTCTTTTAGGCATTTTGATTGTTAACCCATTAACCCAGATAGTTTTAGGTATAAGGTACCCTTTGGGCATCCCGAAATATTATATATCCCAGAATTGGGTATAAGGTACGCTTTGGGTATATTAAGTATCCCAATTTCATTAAAAAAAAAAAAAATAAAAAAAAAAAAGTATTTCAACAATTATTGTTTTCAGAGTCAAAGAAACTAATCTGAGAAACATCATCTGAGAAATCTGAATCATCTGAGAAACTTAATGTCTAGTCAAAAATCTGTGCTTCGTTTGAAAAGTTGAAAAGTCAGTCTTCCGATTAATCAAATATATATAATCAATATACATAATCAAATATCCAAAATAAAAATCCATAGAATTGTAACAATAAAGTCTGTAATATGTCTTCCTTATATGTCTTAATAATGATATGTCTTAATAATGATTTTTTTTTTGGATATCTAATTGATGTACACACAAACAATCTGGGAAGGGCCAAGCTGGCCCCTTCAATCATTCTATGTATACAGCAATGCTAAGTTTTTCCAGTGTTAATTTGAAAACTAAATTTTAAAGAGTGAAAGTTATTTTTGAAACAACTCAAATTAGTTTACAAACAATCAACATTGTCCTATTTTTCCGACATACTGCAAGAGTAAATTGTAAAAATTGTAGTTTCTCTTATCACTAAAAATGACAACTACCTTACATCGAAGTGGTATTCCATTACACCAAGAACCAAATGGGTTCCTGGTAATGTAAAAAGTTAAAAATGTTCATTTATACTACTTAGTGTAAAATAGATGCCATCATTTTTTGTTATTTAGAAACACTCGAACTTATAATTACAGTGCGATATGATTTACATAAGAATTAGTAAATTTATTTTTACAATACAAATCGTAGTAAGAATCATTATTTCTTAAGATGCATCTATACAATATTTTTTAAACTAAAATTAGTTTGTTAATCAAACAAAGCTGTCATTTCAGTTCTGTGGAACGTTCAGTGTTATGTTGGCAAAATCAATCTTTCACCTTCTTTTTTTTCGATTGTGAACAAGAAATTGTCTGACAAAATTGTCGGTTGTCAGACAAAAGTGACAAAAATAACTCATTATTGGAGTAAATGTTTCTGATCTTGGTGCAAGCTTATCCATTTTTGAAGTTATCTGTTTCCTAATTTGAATAATTATAAATTGTTATTAATTGAGTGAGCTGTTTAAGAAATAACAAACTCAGCGGCTAAAATAGTCAATGAATTGTATCATAGAACAGTAAAAATAGCTTAAAAAATGATCAAAACTTACACGTTTAGAAAAGATCAAGCCAGAAGCAAATGTTTAAAAATTTCTCTTAATGAAAAGTTTAACCGAGGGGTGAGAATAAAACAAGAAACGCAAGTTTTGCTATCCAGACAAATGAGGTATTGTTTAATCGACGTACTTTTTAACACTGATTTCAAAGGCAATGAGTTTCTGAGATATTAGAGCTAGTAGTGTTGAAGTCCTTATAGTTTAATGCAGTGTAAAAACTGTAGAGTAATATCTCTCCGAATTTGGTTTGATATTACTAGATCTATATCTATATCTCTAGATTTTATATCTATTTCAAAGGGTATAGTTAAATAACACCAATAAAAGACAAGGCTGAAACCAAGCTAACGCGTATCCAAACGATTCGTGAATTACTTTTGCTTCCAAAAACGGTGCGTTTTCCAAATCGTCAGTACGAAATAGCGTGAATTTGTCTTGGGCTACTTCAACATCGTCTACACTTTGTTGCCTACATTTGCACAAACTAAAGTTCCTCATTCCAATTTATTTGAAATTCACCTTGCATTGCTGATGTAGACTTTAACTAATCTAATTTATTATTTTAGAAGGGATTTTTGTTTCTTAATATACCACACTTGAATTAATACCCTTGAAGCTTACAAAATTGCAAACTGTTTAAAAATTTTTGCAAAATGTTTAAAAAATAATGGAAATGCTTTTATAGAAATGATTTACTAATACAAGTTCAGTAAAAATAAATTTACAGCATAAAACTTTAGACAATATCGCTAAATATATACTTTTAAATGTTTATTTTATTCTTCTTCTAATAAAATAACTTATGTTTCTGATACTTATTTAATCATGATTATTTTTTAGAAAACTAAAAATGTATGTAGTGTAATTTTTAAAACAAAACTCAGTGAGAAACGTATTAATTCTATTGCTTTACAGTTCTCCAAATTCAAATCAAAGATGGAATAAATGAATGAACAAGTTTTTAAAAGTTGCAACAAACGTGAATAAAAGCTCTAATTAAAAGAGAACTTTATTAAGATTAGTACACTCTTTATTTATGCCAATTAATTTGGAAATTTAAGTTACATGAATTCAAATTTCATTATCGCGTATTCGAATTTCTACTCAACTTTATTGGCTTTACTTTCTTGAGAATGAGTTTCTATTGTTTGAGTTTTGATAAGGATTTGAGAGATAAATCTATTTACTAGAAGAAATAAAAGCTTCACCTGTTTCTAATTGTCTTATTCTTTTACCTTGAAATAATTTATTTAATTTTAATCCGATTCTCAAGAAACGCTAAATGACTTGGTATATTAGTTGCTGTGGGCAAATATGTTTTTGTGTTTACTAAATGAGAATAGATTTAAAATTCCCTAATCAAATATTATTTTCTATAATGCCGCATCACCAAGTTTGAGTAGGTTTTAAATTCTTTATATTTACAACAAATGGAGCTTACTTTATTTTAATTTTTTAACCAACGTCGAGCAGCCGATCATTGAACATAGAAGCCACTTAGTTTCTTGCAGTTGGGTGCATATTACAGTTGAAAGGGCTAATCTACGAATTTCATGTCGGACAGAACGAGAATTCGAGTCCCAGCGTGAACACAACAAGATTCCTCCATTCCCATCAGCACATGAATTGTTCCCAGTGATCTGCACTCCCCAATTTGCGACCCTGAATTATTAGAAGAAGATGCTCTAATTCATGCATAGATGGCAGAACCATAAAGCTGCATAACACAAAAAAGTCTTGTATTTCCTATTTGTTATGAAAGGGGAATAACCAGATAAACTAATTAAACTTCATTTCACGGTTTGTTTGATAAAACACAACTCAACCACAACCTAACTCCAATGCTCATTACCTAACGGAAAACAAAGCTCTACTATCCAGCTCTAACGATTTTAAAATTATGCAAGCTGTAAAGGTTAAAACAAAAACATGAATACGAAACTATACGTTTTTTTTTTAAACCATACTGGTTATAAACGGTTTCAAAACCTTAAAGGTAAAAAAAAAAGTTTTTTGCCGTAAATTTTACGTTTAATTGGATAGACAGACTGCTGACGGTTATTTTACCGTAATTTTAGAATGAAAATTCTGACAGCGTAGGAGCTTCCGTGTGTCCTGGTTTTTTATTCAAAACTATTAGACTATGATAATCATTACGATATATTAATAATCGTAAAAAAATTGGGTCGGATGCTAAACGCTGGTTATAAAATTTAAAAAAAGTGCGTAGACTGTATAGTAAATATAATTAAGAAATTTCATTTCTGTTTTATAATAGGTTAATACAAAGTAAATAAAGATGTTTTCCCGGCTATATTTATAAAAGTAAAACTCAATGTATCATAATTTATAATAATACGAAGTCGCGAGAAGAAAAAAAAAGAAAGTTCCAATCGATAACGCGCTCTGTGAATTTTCAGAATATGCAAAGCTTAACTCCTTTGGGCCATATAAGGAGATATTATATATGACATGAGATCCAACACACGAGAGCACAATTTACTCTCATTAGCTGTCAAAAAAAAAAAAAAAAAAACTCACAAGGGATGTTTTATTTATATTCTATTATTCATTTATGATAATTTAAAAAAACAAACCTTTCTATCGTAAAATCTAGCTATATTTATACAAACAGAAAACTAGAGTGAAAGATTTTCAATGGCATAAGAGATGAAGTATATCTCGAATTATTGCGACAATGTTGTAAATTTATTTGTAACAAATAATCAATTTAAAAATTGCTAGTGTACAATGTAAAGTAATGTATTGTAACAGGTAAAACATATGTTTTTCGTAAAAAAGATTATTTATTTACTGTAATATACTGCGTTTCTATAAAATCTAAATTCTGAATTTTATTTTTGGAAATCAGTGCAACAGTTTGAATATATTTTTCGATTGTTATAACACTTTATTTATGTATACTTTAGATTTCTTAGAACTTTGCTTTGTAAATAGGAATATTGTTGTGTTGAATATAGGAGTACTGTTCTATTTTTTATTTTATTAACATAGCACTGCTAATTTTCTGTTGGAACATACTATTTTTATTGTATGCAAAATTTGCTAATAAGCAAAAATTTTTTAAGAGACTTTAGTTTTAAAACAAAATTAAGTCATGCTGTTTTGTCTAATTCTACTGCTACGTGCCTGCAAAATTGAGTAGTGCAAGTTCATAAGTGGAATTTTGATTTGATTAATGTTGAAAACTCCTAAAAGTAAATATGTTTAATAAGTCTCATCAGGGGAACACAGTAAAATTTATTTACATATATATTTAATTACAGTAATAATTATTTAGTTAGAGTGATTCAGCTAATTTATGGTAATTATGACTGACCGATTTTTTATCGTAATTATTTTCTGGGATTTTTAACTGTGTAGCAAGGCAAAGCAATGAGTATCACAGGCATATTTAGGTTTAACAGATTGAAATAAACCGAACATTAAAAAAATGCACACAAAATTAGGTTAAAATTTAACGACTTTTTTCACAGTTTGAGTTTTCTAAAGTTAAGTTGTCTTTCAGATTTATAAGTTAAAATTTCATTTTCTCGAACTAAGTTTGAAATTATTAATTTTAATTACTTTCTAGGTGCTCCATGCTGGATTGTTGTATTTGTAGTTGTAGTTCATTTACGTCGCACTAGAGCTGCACAATGGGCTATTGGCGACGGTCTGGGAAACATCCCTAAGGATGATCCGAAGACATGCCATCACAATTTTGATCCTCGGCAGAGGGGATGGCACCCCCGCTTCGGTAGCCCAACGACCTGCACGCGAAGTCGAGCACTTTACGGTAGCACAGTTTAACGAGGACCAATACCGCACACCCTCGATTCCTACGCAGACTGATCCTAGTGGTCCCCCACCCACACACTGATCGCAGCCAGTGATGCTTGACTTCGGTGATCTGCTGGGAACCGTGTCTTAACGATCAGTCCACTGCGGGACGCTCCATGCGCGGAAGTTCAACATATATTGTAATATAGACACTCCGATTTTTCAAACTTGGGACCCTACGGAGTGCAACATTTGACTACAAATATTTCACTGCTCGCTCGGCAGATAAATATTGGAGTTTTTGCATCTTGTTGCAGATGTTTTTGCAATTGGGCTCGTACATATCTGATATCTCTGCTAAAGCTGAAGCATAAAAAAAGAAGAAAGTGTAGCACACGAGATTAATGCTCATTAAATATTTGTAATTCCTAAATTCAATTTGCTCTGTATGCATAAATTAGATGAGCTCAAAGGGAACTTGTAACTGATTAAACGAAGAAAAAAATATCGGTAAAAAAAATCCACTGAATACCACTTATCAGGAATATCATTATAAATTGCAGAAAACTAAAAACGAAACCACGAGAACATTGCACGAAAGCGAAATCCAAACCACTTCAACTGAATCGAAATATATGTAAGTTCACCCAGCTTTTAGCATGGGGAATTGAACTCCGGCCGAAGCCGTGGTAGGCGAAGAACCCACCACAGTAATCGGGCCTTTTAGTCTTTTTTTAAAGTCCTTTTTAGAAAAGTTAATAGGTTAAAATTGATATTTGTCGTAACCTCAGCTAACGAGATACTCAGTTATATATCTTTAAACAATAAACTTCATAATTAAACATAGATTCTTGTTTTTTTCTTTCGGTATTTTTGCAGAATAATTTATAGTTCAGACTACCAAGAAAGCAGAGTTGTTTGACGGAAGAAAATTTGTACGTGACTGTTTTACAATGGCTTTTTGGATGGCTGATACATTTGAATTGGTTTGGATCACTACAGAATAAAATAATGTATGAATTAATTAAAGAGCAGTAGCACTATATTTATGTTAAATTAGAGCCGAATATTGACGATGGCCTGAGCATCACTGAGGATGATCCGAAGACATGCCATCACATAAAAACTCAGCAGAGTTGGCCGAAGACCTGAGCATTTTACGGTAGAACACTTTAACTAGGACCAATACCATGTACTCTCGTTCCATTCTCAGGCTAATAAAATTGGCTATCCACCTGTTCATTGAATTGAAATAATTAATAAGTTATATTCCTTTAATACGCACATAATTTTCTTTGTACAGTTTCTGTTTTAATATCAAACAGAATTATGAATTCTTATAGGGAATCCAACTGAGAATTATTGTTGAGAATATTATTCTCCAACTGAGAAACTGCTGGAAAATTTAGCTGTGATTTGGTTCCCCAATGAATTGTGACTGAAATATATTTGGTTTACATTCCGAATTTGTAGAAAAGCAATACGAATGTATAAATTTTTTTCTTTATTTTTCTTTAGACTCCATGTTAAATGAGCAGAACTTACAAATAAATCACATTAAAGTGTAAGCAACAGAACTTATTTATCTTATATCTTGTTTATATTACGTGTTATAGTGCATCAAATTTGGAACTAGAAATTTGTGTAAAAAGCGCCTTAAAATATAAAAAGCATACAGATTGCAGACATCGTATTGCGTGTATGCAATAACTTTGCAAAAAAAAAATGAAATTTACGCATCTTTTCACACAAAAATGAAAAATTTCTAAACTAATTTAGATATTGTGTAATTTTTTTATTAAAACCAATATACCAATTACTTATATAAAAAAATCAAAAATTAAATCATCCGCAATTAATAATGATTCTTTAAATTAGAGATTTGTTTGATTGCAGTAAAAAAATTACTCAAAAGCAAATTAAAAAATATTAACTTTGAAACAAGAAAACATCAGCAAACGCGTTATTTACGGGATATTCCAGGGTGGGTTTTAGCCTTCTCCAGACCATTTTTTAATGAAGTTCACTTTTTCAGTAGATGTTCCCAATTCAATATCCAAGTTGTTTTGAAATCTGTGTTAATGGAGTCCACAGCCTTCGAAGTTTCGATCACCATTTAGTCTTTATAAATTTGTAAAATTCTGCATTTGTTCTTTTAAACTTACTTACTTACTGTTTTTATTCTTCACAAAAAGAATTTATCAAATATTTCCTTTTCAAATTGCAATATTTTTGTTCAGCAAGCTGGTACTGGACGCAATGATAGTTTAATATATGTAAACATATCATCTATAAGAGATTTTGTTTGTTTTTTAACCGTCGTTGAACAGCCGATCCAATTGTGAGTTTACGACAACCAATGTTCAACTCCATAGTCTTGTAATTATAAACCCAATCCAGAAGACAATAGAACTGTTGGAACAAGTATTAGGAGAAATTTGTCTCCATGGAGAACTTTTTGATGAAACTTACCATTAATTCGTGTTACAAGTAGAGGAAAACCAAGAAAATTTTTCATGGTTAGCTTGACAGCAAGGGGACTCTAACCCATGCGTCATCTACCATCAACCACTGAGGATATTTTACGTCAACACTGTGGTACCTGCGAGCCGGGTGTAGAATTCGCATCAACTAGCCATTGCTGGGATTTGAACTTCGGTCATCTTACTGGGAGGCAATCGATCTATTCCCTGAACCACTACGACTGATTTCAAAGTGATTAAAATTTATGCGTTTTCAATTGAATTTCAATTATATTTTTTTCCATCTTTCTTTTTTTCTCAGAAAAAAAAAATTATAGTTTGAGTAGTACGTTTGTTTTTGCCAACCGATTTATATTAGATTTCAATAAAATAATTTGATGAAACAAATCAATCGTAGTATTCAGCTAAAGTGAAATATTTATCTCGAAATAATATATCACTGATAACAAATATAAGCATTACATTAAGGGTATTTCAAAAATATTGCTTTACAAATAAGGTGCATATTTTTGCCCGCTAAAATATTTTAAACCAAGTTTACAAATCTAATAAAGATGCTGTACTTTAACACGTCTGTGTTTATATATTCATGAAAATATTTTGGAATACATTATCTTCAAAAAATACCCCTGTGGAAAATATGGGCTATATTTTCCCCATCTTTACTTTTTTATTTTTGCTTTCGCATGAAAAATCTGCAGATGATAAGCATAGTATGTGCAAAATTAAAGCTAACTTCTATAATTTACTTAAAAGCTATATAAAAAAAAAAGCTTTATAAAAGCTATTTTATCTCTTAAACGTGAGAAAATCTCATCGAAAAGGCTTCAAATAATGTATTTATTATATTGATAAAAAAAGTTTTCATGATATTTTGAATAATATGCCTTTTAGTGTTTTTTGCTCGCATGATTAGTTGGAAATAGTTTTAATACTGAATTTTTCCATGAAAAATACCATTTATTATAATGAATATTTAAATTAAATGCGTTAAAAAGTAAAGCTTTAGAGTTCAAACGAATAGTGGAAAATTATGGTTTCAAAATATGGCAACAGCGTTTTATTAACTTTATGAAAGAAACTGTATTAAAATAATGTAATTAAAATTCTAAAATACTCCCCATCCTAAATACTCCATAACTGAATAACTTAAGGAGAACAATCAAGATTGACTCAGCGCACTGTCAGTTAACTTTATATAAACTATTCATATTCTAGAATTGTATTACTGAGAAAAACTTGTTTATCTGTACTTAGTACTTGTTTGTTGTACTGATAAAACTGTTTTGATTTAAAAAAACATCTGATGATTCTGTTTCTTTACGTTAAAAACAAAATGCAACTTTTGCAAGATATCCCAAAGGATTTTTAATAATTTATTTTAGCAATGGAAGGATAATAAATCAGTGATAATTATGTCTCTATTATGTTTCTGTTGTTGTTGTTTTATATCTATCAAGTCTAGTGACAATTAAACTAGTTCTATGAGATTATATACTTGTAAAAAGTCCTGAATCGTTATAGGAACTTTTTCTACTTCTTTCTATTATTTGTTTCATTCAATATTTATGCTTGAATATATTGCTTGATAGAAAACATTTATAAAATAAATGAGTAACTTATTTTTATAAAATATTTGTAATTGGATGTTTTTAACAGATCTTTCTAAACTTTTTCATTATATTAAGCTATATGATATAATATATTTATTGATAACAGCAGTTTATTTAGAAGTAGTTATCCTTTATTTGCTTTTAAAATATATTTTGCAAAACTTTATTTAATTATGCTGTATGAAACGAAGAAATTTGATATGAAAAAGTAAAGTAATGTATAAAGCATATGGATGAAAATTATGTATGATGTTTCGTTAGTTAAACACAGCATTTTCTTGATTTTAGTTTTATGCTTTGTTTCATCCTTAGATTACGTCTTGCTATATACTTTCTAAGGATTTTAATATTTTCAAACTGTTATTTTGCTTTAAATATATGAATATCACGCAGGGTATAATTGTAGTTATTCTGAAAACAGATACTTTAAATAAATTTGGAGCTGCTCTCCTTAATAATGTTATTACGAAAGATTTGCAACTACTAATAGCATGCACGTAAAAGATGCAAGTTAAAAAAATCATTTGCGTCAAATATGGCATAGCCTGGTCGGTAGGGCACTGGGCCCATGTCCAAGAGGTCGTGGGTTCGATCCTCGCCGACCGAAGACTCCCCGTGTAGTAAATGGTGACTGATGCACGTTAAATCTCTCGAGTCTCAAAGTCCTCCATGTTTCCACAACAAATCAATACCTCTTGAGGTACTGATCCAGGAGTTTCCTTGTCTTCTGGATTCGTTCAAAATTACAAGGCTACGGAATTGAACATTAGTTGTCGCAAACCCATGAAATTTGGTCGGCTGTTCAACGACGGTTATAAAATAAAATAAAATATGGCAAAACTTTTTAAAATGTTTCAAAATAGAAACTTTTAAAGTAAAAATAGTATTAAAAGATTGATTTACAAAAAATTCCATTTTAATATTATCTTTTTAAAAAAAAAGCTAGAACTTATTTTTTTATTGATTTACAAAAAATGCCATTTTAATATTATCTTTTAAAAAAAAAAAGCTAGAACTTATTTTTTTTAAAAGACAAATTTAAAACAACTGTATTCTTGAAATATATTTGAAATATATGTGATTTCATTTCTCAAATTAAATTCCTGTTACCTGATCTTTAAATAATACCAGAAATACGACTTTTATTTAGATAATAAACACTTAAAGGGTAATAAAAATATTAAAAAAAACTTTAATTATTAAATGAAATTAAAGTTTTAAATTATTTTTATAGTTGAATAAAGAATAATTAATTTACACTTTATACATATTTTGTTTTTTTGTTAGGATTATAGCGTATTTCTTTACATTTTGCTCTTAAAAACATATTCACTTGACTCAAATGACAATATATTTATTTCCCTTTAAATTGTACAGAATATTACTACTCTGTCAGAATTTTTTTTTTAGAAAAAATGATTAAATTACAATTTACGTAAATGTTATTTCACCATATTCAACCAAAACATTTAAATTACCAAAAAAAGATGGTGTTCAAACTGTTAACCGTGAGAAATATCCTGGATTGACTATTTTCACCTAATACGGTTAAGCAACCAGAATTTTATACGAGCCAACAAGGCCCACCTTATGGAACCTTGCATCTCGGTACATATGAGAGGTTATTCTATAAATCTTATGACCGGTAGAATGGGAGTTTGAATTCTAATGTTGACAAAACAATGATTCTTCCATTCCTTCAACTCAAGAAGAATTCCCAGTATTTTGGGCTCCCCCATTGAAGGCCTTGGATTATTACAATACGATACTTTCATGCAGGTATAGATAGCAGAAACACAATGCTACTTCACATTAAAAAAAAAAATCATGTATTTCATATCTTTAATGATAGATAGCACCACTAGATAAACTAAGTAACCACATTCCATGGTTCATTTGACAAACACAACTCCCAACCTAAATCCAAAGTCCAGTTTTTAAATTTTACGGTTTTTGAAGTGATGCTAATTGTAAATGGTTGAAAAACCGTATAGCTTTATATTCATGGTTTTTAAACCATACAAGTTGTAAACGGTTTAAAAGTCTCTAAGTTAAAACATGCTCCTATTCATAAACTTTACAACTAATTGGAAAGACAAACTGTGGCAGGTTATTTTACCGTAAATTCAGGATGAGGATTCCAACAGTGTAGAATCTATTTGCTTACCTTTCTTACTATTTTTTCTAGTAACTAAAAACTCTGATCAACGAGTTACAATTAATTACAATTAATTAATTAAATTAATTACCTTAACTAGTAAAAATTTCAATTAATTACATTTTTACAAAAAAAAAAAAACAGATTATAAAAGCAATTATAATTAAAATTTCATTTTTTAAGTACTAAATTGTACCATATGCTGTCCAATATATTGGGCGCTTGGTCTCAAGAAATACAAATTTGAAATTATTGACTTGAAGGTTTTAGCGTAGTTTTAATTTATAACTACTCAAACATAATTTCTAATGCAATATTTTTAAAACGCAATCAGAATTCAATTTAAAGTGGAATTTATTTAATTTAATTAATATCTTTTCGCAACAGAATTTTTTTTTGAAAGTAACAAGATGCAAAGAAAAAAATCTCATCAGTAGAAAAAAAAAAACTTTCACATCAATTTTTTATTGGTCAAAATATTATGTTAAAAGCAAATAATACGGGAAGAATTTCTAGAGCCAAACATTTTCGGAAAAAAAAAAATGCCTGTGTGGCGAGATAAAATGGAGGAAGTATATCTGACATTTCTTTCTTAACTTAGAAAAACATTTTTCAACAAAATTTCTAAAACTTGTAACTGATAAAAAAAATTACTTACGACGGAATAAAATAAATATTGCTTTCATTGATTAAAATACTAAAAATATGATTGTAGAGACTTAACATTTAACATTATCACCTATGACAAATTTATTTAATCAATCAAATTTTTGGTATTTTTTTTATTTTAAAAAGGATTGTTGTAAATAACATCCTATAAATGCAACTTAACATTATAAGACGTAAAATGACCTTAAATGTTATATACGTAAAACAAATAACGATTTTGACTGCATTTCATTGTCTTTATTATTCTTTGTTGTCTTGAGTTCAAATATATAATTAGAGAGATTTTGCATCCCTCTCAGGTCGGTTCAACTCTATCTCTCCATCAACTATATTCACTTTGCATAAGTATGATGTAATTACTCGCCTGTTTGAGGTTCTACAATAATGATGGAACAGTTACGAAGGAGGAATTAATTATATATTCATTCAGTGCAAATGTGACATAATACTAAATAGATAGAGATTGCGCAGGGATAATGTATCATTTTTTTTAAAATTTTATTTTCACATTTTGAGTTACTGTTCGATGTTTTTATGAGATGCTACGTCATGTGCGGTGTAAAAGCCGCATTTTAATAAGTACGTAAAATATTTAAATGTGTTTTATTTTCTAATCCTATTTTTTGTATAAAATTGTATAAACCACTGTCCTTTCAAAAATTGAAATTTTATTTTCATTAAAAAAAAAAAAAAACTATTTTGAGTACTATCAGCGTGCGCGCTTGGGTGAATGCCTCACACTCCCCACTAATACGACGAGTTCAATCAACATCAGTTGTCACAGAACTGGAGTCATGGCCATTGGAAGCCTGTGAACGAATTGTTTACATCCATGAATGTATTATTAACCAACGAAGTCTTTATGCTTTCGTCGTATTTAAAGCCTTACTACTGATGTGAAGTCACGCTGATTGAATATTACTACTTGCATATATTAAGTAAATTGTAATTGATTATTGTCATCATTTTACTTGTTTTTCATATCTTTGTTTGCTACGTTAAATAAAAATTTCATTATGTAATTTCATTTGAAAACATGTTAAATTGAATAACATCACTGGTCATAACTACAAGTGGCTGAATAACCCTTCAACTTGTACAAATTTTAAAAGATTTAGATGCTGACCATTAAAAAGTCACTTTGAAGAGTTGAGAGAGTTATCCACTCCAGAGTTATCCAACCATAAAGAAAACAGCAAATAAATAAATTAATAAAATAAATAAATAAAAAAAATAAAATAAATAAAATAAATAAAATAAATAAAATAAATAAAATAAATAAAATAAATAAAATAAATAAAATAAAATAAATAAATAATAAACAACTAAATAATAAAAAAAGAGAGGATCCACATGATTAAATATTTTCTGTTTAGTGGTTCTTGAGGATTAAAAGATTGGTGAACTCTGTCCAACACTATCAAAAATTCTGTATCAAATTATGATAAAAATTACTGGCACCCTGGCTGTAGCCAATTTCTCCACAAAATCCATTTTTACCGGAAAATTTCGTACCACAAATTCCCGTGTAATATTTATTTAATTAAAGTGACATTATTGTAAAAATTACGCTATATAAATTTTGTACAGTAAAAATTTACAAATTGGAATTTCAAATAAAAATTTACAAATTAGTACTGGCACTTTTATAAAGTGCCGGTACTTTTCACAATAATTTGATCCAGATTTTTTTACAGCAAAAATTCCTAATAATCTAATGCGTTTGACTATTTATACGTGAATTTTTTAAAATTTATATACTAACTACTAATATATCTATAATCTATATTTAAAAAGTGGTATAAATAAAATTATATACTTTGGAGAAAAAAATTCGTGACAGTTTGACCATTAGATTATATATTTCAGGCAAGGGACCAAGAGTTTCTGAGCGTTTTATTTCTTTAGTTTTCGCTTGAAAAGTGAACCTTAAAATACTTTATCATCCTTCAATGGGCATGAATACCATAGGTTTTCACAATTTAAATATCATTCTTCAAAACTGCAATGAAGGAACTTTGAAAAATCTTTTTCAAAAATATAGTTTATAAACTGAAGAAAGCATTTTTCACGCACCTACGAGCAAGATGCTTGGTTTATGATTTAAAGATAAAAACAAAAACCAGGCCAACCCTAATCCATATGGAATAGTAATTGAGTCTCAGCAAAAACTGTTTTCCCAGAATTTTGTCAGTTGTGCAGTTTCATATTTCTCAGTCACTGCTTATAATGGATCATGAATAAATCAAAGAAATACTTATATATTTCAAGATATCGGTTTTGTTTATTATAAAGAACGCTGAAAAAGATATGTTTAGATATAAAATGATACAAATAACAGTACTTTTTTTCAAAAAGCATCTTACTTTCAAATTATTTTTGTGTAAATTTATCTAAAAAACAGTAATGGATTTATAGAAAAATAATTAAGTTTTTTTTTTCTATTCTTTGCATTGAGAAGAATAGAGATATTTTTCTGTTACTTAATTCTATGAAATCTTTTCTTAAACCATTCTTGATGCGCTCTTCGGGAAGTGCTAAACAGGTTTGTGATTTTCTGCACTCATAATGTTGCAATCTTTTATTTCTTGATTATGTTGAATCTTCCCTTAAACTGTTCTTGATGTGATTTCAGGAAGTGTTATTAAGATTTATAATATTTTTGTACAAATAATGTTGCAATATTTCATATCTTAGCTGAGTTGAATCTTCTCTTGAACCATTTTTGATGTGCCTTCAGGAAGTGCTGTCAAGATTTCTAATATATTTGTACCCACAATGATGCAATCTTTAATGTCTTAATTATGTTGAATCTTCTCTTGAAGCATTCATGTGATATTTAGGAAGTGCTATATAGGTTTGTGATTTTTTTTGTACTTATAATTTTTTTTATACCTTAGTTATGCTAAATCTTCTCCTGAAACATTATATATATATATATATATATATATATATATATATATATATATATATATATATATATATATATATGTATATATATATATATGTATATGTATATATATATATATATATATATATATATATATATATATATACATATATATACATATACATATATATACATATATATATATATATATATATATATATATATATATATATATATATATATATATATATATATATATATATATATATATATATATATATATATATTCATTTATATTTATATCCAGGTAGCATTCAAGAAATAAAGACTATCGTGATTACTACGGAACTTTTTTTAATAATGTTAATTAAGAAGTTTTGATTTAACTAGTTTACATGCATATATTAATCTGAATTATTGTTTCTGACATAATATATCCCAATAAATGTTTCAATTATTAAAATGCGTTTACAAATTATTAATACTCTTTTAATTTATATAAATTTTTTAATGAGTTTTGAAAATGAAGTTTTAAATTATGATAAATTGTTATGATAATTGCTGTTTAGAGATTTTATTTTATTAATAGTTTTGATTAGAATCCTGTGTTCATATCTAAATAAATTAAATGTATACGAACCTGTCAACCTGTTATTTATTGACAATAGTTATTTAAATAATCGTCAGTGACAGACTATTCATCCAGTAATGTTAGGAATTTGGATGTACTTTAACCATATCTTTCTTCAAAATCAGATGGATGGATTTAATTGCAAAAGTTAAGCCGAAATGAGATTTATGTTAAACTTTTATTGTTTTTATGTTCTTGACCATTATACAAGATAAACTGATAAGCTGATAAACTAACAATCTCAGTGAAGAGAAATGACTTTTTATCGGTCTAGTAAGACCAAAACTTGCAAAATTGTGCCCAGTCGGAATGCTTATGATAATTATGTATAAAAATAAGCATAATGTACAATTATTATTATTTTTTTAAAAATTTAGTGGCCCTTTATGAAGTCTATCTACATCTATTCATCTGGCATCTACAAGATCTGGGTGACAACATTTAATTGAAAAACGCAATAGCGTGTGTTCTCAAGTATTTTTACCTGGATTGGTGACCCAGCCGTGATTCTTGTAATCTTATTGCGATCTACTGGATGTGGAAAAAGAAGAATTGCACATATTGCTCTAAAGTTTAATAAATAAATAAGCTTCTTGTTCTCGCATTGCTAGTTTATTTAATCCATATGAATGTGGGTAATTGATTTTATATTTCAGTTAGCATTTGTTGTTGTTTGAAAATAAATAAAAACAAGTAAAAATATCAAAATATATGTTTAGATTGTTCTCAGTATGCTGTCCAATAGCTTTATTTTAACAAACAGCTTTATATAGCGGATATTTTGACAGGTATTTTAATAAAAATAATAGTTTTACAGGCATGATACAAAATTATTCCTTCGAAAGTTTGTTATGAAAAATTAAGTTTCTTATGTTGAAATTGTTAAAATCAGTTAAACCCTATTGATTTTCCATCATAAAGTTATTTAAAATAAACATTTTATTCAAAATCATTTTATTTCAATAAAAAATATGAAAGTACAAAGAAGTATTTAAAAAAATATATTAGTAAAGTTTAATTATACCAAAGCTGCTTAATTTTTAAGATCCTTCAAAATTGAATGAAAAAAAAGAGTAACTTTAAGTAAAGACATCTTTTGTTATGAGCTTATAAAAAATCTCATAAGATAGAAGTAGCGTAAAATACTTTTGCAATATATTTTTTTTTCTGCTCAAAAAGACAAAATAAAAACTTCAATTTTTTTATTTTGTTTTTTAATAACGATATAGAAATAATACCTTTCTTTTTTATTTTGTGAAACTCAAACTATGCATTATTCCTCGTAATTAAATGTTTTGTTTTTAAAACTATTTATCTTAATTTATACACGCAAATTTTTATCAAATAATTAGCGTGTACATCATAAAAGCAGCCCATGAGGAACTTATATTTCGTTACGTACCTATAGAAAAGACATTTTTAATAAATTAATTAGGGTAATAGAATTTTTTTTTCATTCTTAGTTCCTAATAAAAATTTCATTTTTTTTTTCAGTTTTAATATCGAAGTAACATGTTTTTCCTTGCAACTTTGTACATTTCAGATTTATCTCAACGATGGAATTCTTATTTAAGCTTTTGCTAATTGCTTTCTTTTTCAATCAAAAATAAACGTAGATAGTAAAAGTGTTAATTAAGATTATAAAAGTAGTAATTAATAAGAAATAATTACTTCGAATTTGAGTACTTTTTAAAATAAAAATTGATTGTTACTGTCGATTGTATTTACAATGTAGGTAAATCATTCGTATTTGTGAAATTTATTCTGTAATGTATTACTAGTTAAGTAAATAAAAGTTTCCTTTTAATTTTTATTCCAACTCATTTAAACTTATTGTAAGGTTTCTTGTAAAAAGTATCTGGGGATTAAATAATGGTTTATTAA
Organism: Parasteatoda lunata; assembly: GCA_949128135.1. Classification (NCBI taxonomy): domain Eukaryota; kingdom Metazoa; phylum Arthropoda; class Arachnida; order Araneae; family Theridiidae; genus Parasteatoda; species Parasteatoda lunata. Next base: position 92,112,406 of record OX421972.1, on the reverse strand, counting down.
AAACTAAGTTATTATAAGGCTTTTTAAAGGCTATAGAAATATCTGCACTATTAGAATTTTTATTCTGAAACTACGGTAACATAACCGGGCGCGGTCTGTCCATACAATTAATCTTCGCATAGAGACAGAAACACTGTAAATTATACTATATTTTGCTAGTTTTGATCATACTTTTTATTTTCTAGTGTACATTCTAGAAAAATCTAGAATATTTGCTTGCAAATATTTAAATTTCGCATTTCTTTAAAAATAAATAAATTATTAGCTGATTCCGTGACGTTAATATGTTTTTTTTTTTTTTGGTGTTTTTCCTATTTATTTTTCCAGATGAAAGATCTAAATACTTAAAAAAATAATATCTTACTTGGTGCAGTTTAATATAGTATTTCATTGCAGAACAAATTATTCATTGACTTTGTGGTTTCTTTTATGTAATGTTACTGAATATATATGAGTAAAAATAAAGAACTGAATATATGTGAGTAAAAATAAAGAACTGAATATATGTGAGTAATAATAAAGAACTGAATATATGTGAGTAAAAATATTCTAAATAAAGTTTAAAGAGTCAAACTTTGTGTACTCACATGTAATGTGCCCGTAAAAAAAAAAAATCTGTTATTATACGAAAAATTTCTGGCAGCAAAGTTTCCAAAGAATGTTTTGTATAATACGTTAAAAAAACATGTTGGTAGAAATTTTCTTTAACAAAACATCACAGAAAATATCTGTTCTCACCAGATATTTTCTATAGGCCAGGGAATTGCAGAGAAATTTGGCATCAAGGTAGCTGCATACCCTCAGGTTTGCATAATGAGAAAGATTTCTAACATTGATTAGGATTTTAATAAATTCATTTTTTCACGAATTATGATCTATCGAAAACCATCACGTTGAAATAATCGTCGTAGAGTTTTTTTTTTTTCATCGTTAAGTTCATAAACCCCGAAACGAGATTCGAACACGGCATTAGTTTTAATGCATAAAATTATTTTTTGCCACTTAGATACCAAAGTTTTTCATATTCGAAACTGAAAAAAATCAGTATCAATATCTAATCTGTATCAATAGTAACAGATTTTATTTTTTGACACAAACAATGTCTGTTTTAAAAGATTATGATGTAGTGTGTAAAGTTGAATTTCGGTAGTTTTAGAGAACGGAAATTTTCTGTAGAAAAATCGCAGAATTATTGTGTTTTTTTAACATAAAATAACAGTGAGCGTGCCTATAATATATTTATATTATTATTATTATTATTTTTTATTTTTTATTAAACGACTTAAAACTCCTCATGCACCACAAAGTATAGCATGAGGCTTACAGTTGTAAGTAGAAAACAAAAGAAGAAAAATTTACAAATTTAAATTAAAAACAAAATTCCGCAAGGCAGCAAGACGTATTTATATATTTAATACTTTTTTCTCCGTGTACTTTATTAAATGACAATTCAAGAATTTTCCTTAAATTCAATCATAAAAAAGGCCATACTGCTTTTTATATTTAAGAGAAATTATTATTTTTTGAATAAAAACTGCTTTTGTAAACAATAAAAATTAGCAATTTATATCTTTGTTCGTAACAAAAAGTAATTGGTTATAATAAAAAATTTTGCATTTTTCATGATAGAATTTGTTGTAAAATTTTTTTAATGGAGCGAAAGAAAAGTTCCGTAATTGTTTTGTTAATAGCAAATATTATTGAGTACTTTTAAAATCTTTGATAGGAAAAAAAAAAAATAAATTATCAAAAACTTGCTGATAAATTTCTTGAAAGGAAAAATAATAATGCAAAAACGAGTTTACTAATATTTGTATTTGAAAAAACAAAATAAAACGGAGGTAAAAGCAAACTATCTTAACTAGTATGGTGATTTATTTTTCTAAATTTTTAACTCAGATAACAGGATTTTTTTCAAACTATTCTATTATTCAAAAAAAATTTAAAATTTAATAGATAACTGGGAAATATCATTTCATAGCATTATAAAATAGCATATCTCGACAAACATATTCCTCATTTCTTTTTGTGTAGTTTAAAATAAAAGCGCTAATATTCTCTGAAAGTTCATTAGTTTTAAGTAATATAAAATGATTAATTTTCAACCAAGCTGATACGAAGTCAAAAAAATAATACTAATTACTTTGGGCAATTAGTTCATGCGTTTGTACTTTTAAGTTATACTGGGAAATTTTATATAGATTAAAGTATTTGAGGCAGATTTAGAAAAAAAATGTGTTAGAGTATAATTTATATCAATTTTAACCGTATATCACTTCCATTAATTTAATTTTTAAGATAAAAAAAATCAAGTATAATTTTGAAGATGCATGTTGAAAAAAAAAGGATAAATAGAATGACATCATATACTCAGTAATATTTTTAAAAATTAAACTGATCGATTAGATATTTGTTTTCATTCCACATTAAAAAATTAATGTTTTTGAAAAATTTTGCTTTTTAATAACTATAATTAAGGAATGGTTAAGTTCTACAAAAATAAAAGCATAAAAAAAGAACGATAAATAGGTAAACATGAGTTTTTTGTGATTTTACTGTTAAGCGAATATACGTCACCACGGGTATGCAAACGCGCTATAAAAAATTGACACTTAAAAATATAACGAAGCCTTTTCTAGTTTTTGACGAAATCGATTTCTAGTACATGTTCCGAGCGAACATTACGTCAAAGTGATGAAATAATTATCTTCACTTCGTTAAAGAAACGAATTTCGTAAAAAGTAAAAAAAAAATAATTCGTCATTTTATTTTATTTTTTTCCTAAGGAAAAAAGAAATAAAAGCACTACGCGGTGCTCGTAGTACCTTATGGCTTTTTACGTTTGGCGTCATTTAAATGACGTCATCATTTTTCGGAGGACAATAAGTGGATCAATGTCGCCTTAACAATACAAAGGCAGATAGATAGATAGATAGATAGATAGATAGATAGATAGATAGATAGATAGATAGATAGATAGATAGATAGATAGATAGATAGATAGATAGATAGATAGATAGATAGATAGATAGATAGATAGATAGATAGATAGATAGATAGATAGATAGATAGATAGATAGATAGATAGATAGATAGATAGATAGATAGATAGATAGATAGATAGATAGATAGATAGATAGATAGATAGATAGATAGATAGATAGATAGATAGATAGATAGATAGATAGATAGATAGATAGATAGATAGATAGATAGATAGATAGATAGATAGATAAGGATAGATATAGATAGATAGATAAGGATAGAGATAGAGAGAGAGAGAAACGACATCGATGCGGTATTTGAACAAAGAATCTTCCTAATATGAGGTTGACCACCCTACAGCCCGGTGAGCTTATCTCGCCCTTCTAGTTTCGACTGTGTAGTCTTTATTCTAGGTAACACTCTCCCGCAATGTACTGTGATAGGATTCTGAGTTGAAAAAACACTTTCGTCATATATTTGAGAGTTTGCGTTTCGTCACAAATCAGGTGACTTCGTGACGAAATGATTTATCAAAATTAACGAAATACAGTTCAAGGATTGCTGAATTGTCAAAAGTGAGTGTTTTATTTCTGAGAGGGACTCATCGTTCGGAAAGACGAAACATTATTTTTGTGATGGATTAAGACGAACTTTGGTAATGATTGTTTATCAGAATACTATGTCCCCCCTGTGGAATATAATTTAATAATTGAATACCATGAAGAAAACTTGCTTTGGAGAGCAATTTATAATCACCGTTAAAAATGTAACGCGTAAGACGCCATGTTTTTGGTGTTCGTTTAATGACACAAACGAATCTGCATTTAAAAATCTTGCAAACCGAAATAACTGATGTCGGCCTAAAACCAACACGCTTGATATTTTAGTAAATAACGACGGACCACCAGCTGCACCTTTTGTTTTTTATTGATAACAAAAACATAATGTATAAAAATAACAACAGCTGGAGATATTGTGGATTTCGAAAGGGTTAAAGTAGTTATCCACATCTAAGGTTTATCGAGTCTCAGAGGAGAATAATTTTTCCCCTCTTCCTCGTTACGCTAGCGAATGGCGCGCATGCGCCAACACACCGCCCAGCCTTGCACTGTTCACATGCAAGAACTTGACATTTTTTTTCAGTTATACATTTAACATATAATTTTACAAAAACTTTAACATTGTTGAGTATTATAACTTTAACATAACTAATACTCAATCAGAATCATTGAGATAAATTTCACATTTTTTACATGAAATTCTAATAAAATTACAAGTGTTACATAAAATTATATACAAATATTTCGATGAATATACAACTATTTTCAATTTTCTATCGGCAGTACACTCAATCTGGAAACAGACCTTTTATAAACTCCCTTACAAGTTTTTACTTCAACTACCCTTATTTGATTATCTTGCCCAGGATACAGTTTTACTACCCGACCCAAGACCCATTTGCATGGGAGAAGGTTTTCTTCTTTTATCAAAACCATATCCCCTATTTTTAAATTTTTCTGATTCTTTACCCATTTTTTTCTTTGTTGTAAGCTGTTCAAGTAAGAAAGGCTCCATTGTTTCCATATTGTTTGTACTGACTTGGTAATTCTCTGCCAAGAGTTTAAACGACTTGGCTCGATATCAGTTAGGGATGGTTCAACTATGGCCGTTATCGGCCTCCCTATCAAGAAATGTGCCGGTGTTAGCACTTCTAAATCTTCAATCTCAGAACTAAGAGGAATAAGAGGTCGAGAGTTCAATATAGCCTCTATTTGAGTTACGAGTGTTAAAAATTCTTCGTAATTAAATTTAGAGTTACCTGCTACACGCTTAAAATGAAATTTAAATGATTTAATGTTTGCTTCCCAAAGCCCTCCCCAATTTGGGCTCCTGGGGGGAATAAAGCTCCATTCGATTTTTTCTTCGCCAAAAAATGCAAATAATGATTCCTCTCGAACCCTTACCATCTTAAACAAACAATTAAGTTCTTTATTAGCCCCTACCATGTTAGTTCCGTTGTCTGAAAAGATTTTACGACATTTACCCCTTCGGGCAATGAATCGTTTAAGTGTCGCTATGAGAGCTTGCGAAGTCAAGTCACTGATTGGCTCAAGATGTATAGCCTTTGTTACTAAACAGATGAATATACAAACGTAGATTTTAATTTCAGGACCTTTCCTCTGATATTTATTTTTTATAAAGAATGGTCCGCATAAATCTATTCCAGTAGAACTGAAAACTTTATCAGGTGTTATTCTTTCCTTTGGCAAATTACCCATTTTTTGATTATACTCTTTAGGATTTGCTTTAAAGCAAACTACGCAACTGTGCACGATTTTTTTGCACAAATTCCTACCATGAATGGGCCAATATTTTTGTCTAACCTGAAAAAGTAGATGTTGCGCACCAACGTGAAGATACTTAACATGATAGTATTTAACGATTATTTCAGTTAACTTGCATTTAGAAGGCAGTAAAATGGGATGTTTACTCGAGTACGTTAATTGAGAATTTTCTAGTCTGCCACCCACTCTCAATAACCCTTCTTCATCTAGAATAGGTGATAGGTTAAAGATCTTACTTTTATTGGAAACGCTACCTCCCGACTTAAGAGCAGCTAATTCTCTAGGAAACTCTTGTTCCTGCACGCAGCAACTTAGATACCTTTCAGCATTAGACAATTCGTCCAGTTTCAGAGGACCAAGAATCCTTTTCTCTGGATTTCTCAAGTTATGAATGTACCTGAAAAGATAACTACAAATTCGAATTAAAGTTAAAAATCTATTACTACGATTAATTAGATCATCAAAAAAAGTTTTGTCATGATTTGAAGTCAGGACTATAGTATCTACTGAGTTTTTAGATTTTAGTTCATGTAAATATTCTTCTTCATTTGGCACTGGACAGTCAAATTCACTCACAAGTTCATCAGACAACAAAAATGAAGGACCATGCCACCACTTTTTGCTGTGTAGAAGCGACTCAGCACTGAGACCTCTTGTCAACAAGTCTGCGGGATTTTCCTTACCGGCGCAGTGAAACCAAGTATTAGGATCAGTCAGCTTAGTGATTTCTCGAACACGATTAGCGACAAATTGTTTCCATTTTTTCTGAGATCCTCTAATCCAAAACAAAACTACTTTTGAATCGGTCCAATAGAACACTGTGCACTGTCTTTTCTGATTGATGATTTTCAGCACTTTGGAACTCAGACGTGCAGCTACTAAGGCTCCCAGAAGCTCAAGTCGAGGCAACGTAACTCCTTTTAGTGGTGCAACTCTGCTTTTCGAAGTAACGAAATTCACATACACTTTGCCTTGTATTTTAAGTTTCACATAAATGGTAGCTCCGTATGCAAGTTTCGAGGAATCACAGAAAACATGCATTTCTACGACGTCACTATTTTCTTTACTGTTAGAATCTAGCACAAGTCTTGGAATTCTAAGTTCTCCCAGGAGCGGTAACTCTTTACACCAATTTTTCCAACTTTCCATAATGCTGGGAGGGAGATTCTCATCCCACGAAACTTTCTTTTCCCAAAGTTTTTGAATGAGGCATTTCATCCGTATTGTGAAGGGAGTAAGTAATCCCATTGGATCAAAAATCTTCCCGATGGTTTGCAGAAGAACTCTTTTGGTATTTCGGCAGTTTGAAACGAATTCTAAAATACCTTTTGTGTCTAATATCAAGCAATCATCCTCAGTTTGCCACGTCATGCCTAATACCTTAGCATTATTAGTTCCTAAGTTTATAGGAATATCGACTGGATAAGTGTCAAAGGCTTCTTCTGACCACTGACTCATCAAGGCGGAGTCGTTGCTAATCCATTTTCTCATTTCCATTCCAGCTTCCTTCATGATTTTCTTCGCACTTCGGGAAATTATAAGTGCCTCTTCTCGGGTATCTTGACCTGTGATCCAGTCGTCTACGTACATGTAAGAGTCTAGGTGATGTACAGTCGTGGGATATTCCTCTCTGTATTTTTCAATGTGATGTTTGATGGTGGCTGCTAGTTGGAAAGGGCTAGTGTTCAGTCCGAAAAGTAATCTCTTGAAACGATAAATTCGAAGTTTTGGCTTTGAGTCTAAACGAGGATCACTGTCTGTCCACAGAAATCGTACTGCATCCTTGTGTTTATCCGCAATGCAAATTTGCAAAAAGGCCTGACGAATATCTGATGAAATAGCCACTCGGCTTAGTCTAAAGTTGATAAGTATTTCGAAAAGGTTAGGGTAAAGGTTTGGACCTGGCCATATACAGTCATTCAATGAAAGTTCGTCTACCTGGTGAGATGCTGCGTCAAACACTATTCGAGTTGAAGTTGTAACGCGACCTTCCCTTTTTATGGCCTGATGTGGTAAATAGAACAAGGGTCTATCAAAGTTTGATTCCGAACTCTCTACTTCTTCGATTATTCCTTGATCTAAATAGTCCCGAATGATATTTTGGTACTGAGAATATAGTTCGTTATCGAACCGCAATCTTCTCCATAAATTAAAAAATCGTTGTTTAGCAACGCAAACGTTATTCGATAATTCTTTCCAGTGTTTACGGAATGGTAGTTCAACTATATATCGACCATCTTTATATTGTACAGTTTGTTCAAAAATGTTCATGGCTTGATCTTCTTCTCGAAGACAAGGGTCGTCTTTTATGCCGAGAGATTCAAGTTCAAAAAGGCGTTTTAAGGTATTGTCTATAGAATCATCGTTTTTAAGAAGAAGACACGAATTTTCATTATTAAATTTTATCTCATGGAGTCGACCACTCGCGATCCATCCGAACTCCGTTTCTCTTAACAACAAATCTTCATTTACTTTATAAACGTTATCCTTAATTATTCTAAAGAAAATATCAGCATTTAATAAGGCATGAACTTCTTTCGCTTCAAAAAATGAAGGATCCGCTAATTCAAAAAACTCGGGTATTTTCGTTTTCGATATATCTAAGCTGACACTTGGAGTCAGACCCGTAATTTTATCTGCGACTAAGAATTCAATCGGTTCTTTAAAACTACCACTTTTATTAGAAATGATAGTATGCAATTTTCCTTTCAGGTTTTGTTTAGTCGAATTAAGTCCAGCTACGGATGTTTGGATTCTTTCTAATTTAATCCCAAGAATTTCACTTGTTTTCTTACTCAATATATTAACATTTGATGCGGAATCGAAAATAACTCTACATTTAATTAATGACCCATCCCTTTTTTGCAAGAGAATATTTCCAGTAGATAATAAAACATTCTTTTTATTTTCATTAGAAGTATTGCTTAAAACCGCATTATGCAGAGAATTAATTTCCGTAGTGGAACTTTTGTTTTCATTTTTTATTTCTGATCCTTCGAATGTTGAGTCAGCGTTTTGATTTTCTGACGCCAGCTTATTTCTCTTCTCAAGGATAGATCGTCTGAAACATAATGTATTCGAATGACGCTGACCACAATTACATACATACGACGATTTACATTCCCATTTTTTATGATTTTTTTTCAAACAAATTTCACATAATTTATGATATTTAACAAGTTCAAATCTTTTATGCGGTGTTAATTTTAAAAATTTATCACAGCGAAATATAGGATGTGATTCTTTCAAACAAATTGCACAGTTTTTATTCTCTATATTTTCATTCATCAAAACAGTTTTGCTTTTAAATGGGAAATTAGTTGTTTTCTTAATCGTTTTCGTTTCTGAATAACAATTTCGATTTACCGATAAGAGAACAGCTTCTCGTTGCTCTAAAAATGTAATGAATTGTTCGTATGACGGAACTTCTTTTGTTTTTTGTATTAATTCGAAGTTCTTTCGAGTTTCTTTATCTAATTTGTTAAGCATTATGTTTTGTAGAAAAATGTCAAATAAATCGTTTCGTTCATATTTTAACACTTTTAAAGCTCGTAAATTCTTTTGAACGCAATCTATCATTGCACGAATTTCTGTAGCATTTTCACGTTCTATATTTTTAAAATTTAGGATGGAATTTACATGCACATCAACGATTAATCTTTTATTATTGTAACGTGAATCGAGTGCTTCATATAATGAAGAAAATGTGTCAAATGTGGAAGCAAATTCTTTTACTTCATTTGAGAGACATGAGTTTAAATAATAAAGTTTTTGCGACTGAGTCAGTTGATCATTAGAGGTGATTAAGTCATCAAACTGGTTTTTAAAGGTACTATAGTGTTCATATCTTCCCGAGAATGTTGGAAGTATAATAGGTGGAATTTTTGTGTTAGTTATATTTTCAGTTTGATTAATTTGTTTAGCATCGTTTACAGTTGACACAGTTTCTTTTTTAGAATCAATTAAAAGTTTGAGGCTTACCTCCAAATCTTCCAGGCGAGATTCACATTGTTCGATGTCTTTTTCGAATTCTTCCAATTCTTGATCAGTGATTTTTTCAAGACCGAAGGAATGTACTTTTAATTCATCAATTTTAGTTTGTAATTGTTCGACTTTTTTCAATTTCACTTCAAGTATGGTAGTATTAGGAATATCTTCAGATATACTATCGACAAAGTTTTGTATTCGAGTAATATTTCCTTTCAAGGAAATTTTTGCTTTAATTAGTTTCGCTATTGTATCCATAGTTGTATTTTGATTCGAGCGCTCCGTGTGCTCGACGTGCCAGACAATGTCGGCCTAAAACCAACACGCTTGATATTTTAGTAAATAACGACGGACCACCAGCTGCACCTTTTGTTTTTTATTGATAACAAAAACATAATGTATAAAAATAACAACAGCTGGAGATATTGTGGATTTCGAAAGGGTTAAAGTAGTTATCCACATCTAAGGTTTATCGAGTCTCAGAGGAGAATAATTTTTCCCCTCTTCCTCGTTACGCTAGCGAATGGCGCGCATGCGCCAACAACTGATAATTGGAGATTTCTACGTGAAAACGTGAATTTTTTGCCTTTATTGTGACCCACTTTCTAGCCAATTTAAATATGTCAATAATTCCATAGATGTCCTAAAATCCCCATTTGGCACCCAAAGATTTCTTTCATGTTTTGACAATTTATAATTTTCAGAAAATGAACATATTTTTAGGACAGTTTAAAAGTAAAAAAAAGCTTGCACCGAGACCCCAAAGACATTTTTCGATCTAGCAGCGCTGTCTTCGTTTCCAAGTAAGATCATTGGAAGATAGATACTGCGAGCAGGGTTATTGCTTTAATCATTAATAGGATGAAGATTTTTAATAATCTATTTTAAATATTTGCTGTTCAATTCGAATCGAATTTTCAATTCCTTTCAAAACGTTTTTAAATTTGAATTGGGAAATCTTGACTATTAAATTGACTGATACTTTATTCAAGTAGATGTTTAAATTAATTTTTTTATCAATATTTAGACAAAAAATCTTTATTTCAAAAGATGTTGTTTATTCTTATATTCTTATCTTAATTATTTTTACTTTTTTAGACGAAATAAAAGTAAAGTAAAAGTATTGCATCTATTATATAATTATAAGATTACTGAATATATTATTATGTATTATAATATAATTGATTATGCTGTTATTAGTAATGAAATGATTATTAGTAATTAGTAATTTTTAGTTATGCTGTTATTAGTAATGAAGCAATAAAATCGTAATAGCAATGGAATATCAACCGTAATAGCAATGGAATATCAAAGCACGTAATAAGCAGTGAAATCGACACCTAAAAAATTCCGAATCAAGATTTTGTGGTGGGACTTTATTTTTACTCATTCCATACAATATCTGGTTGTTCGGATATCTTGGTCATATCAGGAACTAGAGTCTTTCTATTTTAATCGAAATTTACAGCAAGTAACAATCTAGAATACAGTTTGTTGCAATCTTGAACTATAGCCTGACATGCATTAATAGGAATGCCATCATAGGCTGAGGCTGTTTCATTTATTTTAACCTATTCTGCTGATATTATGACGGCAGAAATTTCATAATCCATAGCAGTTTTGTTCTCACAATCATGATTGTTGTCCTCAATTCTAAAGAACACATAACCAATAATACGGCGCTTAGTGAAGAAGACAAGTGCAAAATCAACTATATAATAAAAAGAACATATAGGTTACTATTTGTAGGAAATATATTCTTGGAATCTGAATAGTAACTTACCTTCTCAATGAAAATACAGTATATAAGTATCCTTGATGAAATTTGATTAAGCTTAATGCTGACAACACACACAAAAAAGCATCAATTGTTGTAGATCAACATGAATTAATAATCAATGAATTGGCAAAATTATGTTTTACAACATAACACTTTTCTAGAGAATTGCAAAAAGTTTTCGGACGGTTATCTTTATGTTAGCTATCGCTAAAGGCCGTTTCTCACCAGAAAATGAGAATACTAAGTCCTATCTATCATTTTAAGGTATTATTAAATAAAATTTGTAATAAAATTGCAAGATGGTAACATTTCTTTTTAAATGCGATGAATAGAGAAAGAAAATAAATAAAAAAAATATTATGAAAAAGCTGTATCCTCCGATAATACAAATAACACAAATGAATGACAATCTTTTTCTTTGGCAATTCAAAGTACACATTCAAAACTGCGACACAAAACATTTTATTTGGAGTACATATCTGTACTCCAAATATTAAGCAAAACATTTGCTTAGAATTTTTCATTATTTTTTTCATAAATTTGTATAAGTCTTAAACTATCTTCTTGTACTTTCTATTTGTTCTTCTTGTACTTTTTATTTGTTGTAAATAAATAGGTTATCTTCAATAAGGTTATAGGTTTAATAGGTTATAGGTTAAAATAGGTTTCGAATTTCGAGATTCCGTAGTACATAGGGGAGAGTCGGGTAGCCCCGCCCACTTAAGGACTATTGCTTATATTTCTGTATAATATTGAGTAATAATCAAGATTTTTGTATGTTTCTTATGTTTTATCATTTAATTAAATAATACAAAAAGAATAAACCAAAAAAAGAATAGTTTAACTTAAAAAAATAGAAATTTAAACAAAACATGTTTTTCAGCTCTTTTCAAAATGTGTCGGGTAGCCCCGCCCAGTTACAAAAATTATGTTTTTTTATTGTTTTTTCAGGTGTAAATGAAAATGACCAATGTAATGACAATCGATAAACCTTATTTATCATTTTTATCACAAAATTATTTTTTTTATTACATATTTATATGCTTTTAGTGAATTCTATCATTTATTAACAACAAATGTTATATTTTTTATTATTATTAATGTATATTAATATATTATAATATTAATATATTATAATATTAATATATATTCATATTAAATATTTAAAGAAAATAATTTAATTTAAGTAAATCTTTGGAACCGTACATTTATCGACGAAATAAAAGTGGGCTGTGATACCTAACATTCATGTGAGCGGGGCTACCCGAAATCCAATTTTTTTGTAAATTTGTAATTACTCGAACAATTTTTCACAAATAAACTTCGTTCTTTGTGCAAACTGAACTTAAGACTACATACTTTAATGCTGTATGTATAGAAAAAATTATTTTTTTAATATTAAAATGAAGTTTAATCGAAACATTCAACCAATTTTTCTTAATATCATGACAACTGTATTCAACATATTTTCAAAACTATTGTTTACCATGTTACCAGCTGCATAAATACTTGAAACTTTGAAAATAATCTTTTTTTAATATAACAATTATTGTCAGATGGCTCATTGACTTGAAAAAATATTCTATACATATGAAATTGACATTGGGCGGGGGTACCCGCTGGGCGGGGCTACCCGACTCTCCCCTATAGAGTTTCAACATTTCATATCAGTTAGGTTTTTTCAGTAAACCGAGAAAAAGGAAATTCAACTATTTAATAAATTTATTTTTTCATTGAAATTTTTATTCTATTAATTTATTTCATTTTATTCAATTTTTAATTTTATTTAATTTTTATGAGTTTAAAAAAAAACAATTAAATAAAAAATTTTTAAAAAAAAAGTTAGTGGAGGTTTATATTTTTTGATGAGTTCACCCTTGCGCTCAACTAACCGAAAAGTAACTATATACAGTCAAATCCTTATTTACCGAATTTCGCGATTTAACAAATTTTATGAAGTTAATGAAGTCGATTTATAGGAAACAATGAATAGCGATTCTGACTCAGAAGTCGATGATAATGAAACTCCTGTTAAAACTGTTGCTTCTTCTGATACTTTGGAAATAGTGAAAACTTACTTAATGCAGCGAGATAATTTCTTCTCTTCATGACGTAGAAAAAGAACTTTTATGAAAACTGTTACTTTTCTGATACTTTGGAAAGAGTGAAAACTTACCTATTGCAGCGAGATAATTTCTTCTCTTCATGACGTAGAAAAAGAACTTTTATGAAAACTGTTACTTTTCTGATACTTTGGAAAGAGTGAAAACTTACCTATTGCAGCGAGAAAATTTCTTCTCTTCATGACGTAGAAAAAGAACTTTTATGAAAACTGTTACTTTTCTGATACTTTGGAAAGAGTGAAAACTTACCTATTGCAGCGAGATAATTTCTTCTCTTCATGACGTAGAAAAAGAACTTTTATGAAAACTGTTACTTTTCTGATACTTTGGAAAGAGTGAAAACTTACCTATTGCAGCGAGATAATTTCTTCTCTTCATGACGTAGAAAAAGAACTTTTATGAAAACTGTTACTTTTCTGATACTTTGGAAAGAGTGAAAACTTACCTATTGCAGCGAGATAATTTCTTCTCTTCATGACGTAGAAAAAGAACTTATTAAAGTAAGAGATAAAGGAAATAAACAAAACAAACCTTATTCACACGAAATGTTTTAAAATTTCAAATAAATCTGCGCGTAGTCATTCGTTGTATTTTAAGTTCCTGAATAAAAAGTGTAAGATTTCTACTTATTTTGTGTATTTACTTATTAGAGATGTTCGAATACTTCATAAGGTTAGTCATATTTTTTATTTTTATTTTGCCACTGATATTACGAATTATCCTCGATTTAGAGAATAATATTTTCGGTCCCTACGAATTCGTTAAATCGGGGTCCGATTGTAATTTACTTCATATAAACTTATAATTAACCTGTCATGAGTTTACATTTAATATTATTTATAATATTTTTATTTCATAATCAACCTAACTATTAATAAAACATAACTTTAATACAAGTTCATTGGTACGACCAAAAATGCTACTTGATTAGGAAAAACTTAAGATACTTTTGGTGGAGCGGATTTATTTGTGGCTATGAAAGAGGTTTTTATGGTTAAGGATTATGTTTCTATTGATTCGTTTGTTAGGTAAAGCAACAGTGAAGAGGTAAGAAAAAAACAATGCGGAATTATTTGCTTTCTTGCTTTGTTTGCAGTGTTATAATAATGAAGGCAATATACTTGGTGAAACGTTTTGCTTTCGGTGTTATATCGTGCCAAAATTAATGTGTTTTCTTAGAGTTTAATTTACACATACTTGTTTGTTTTGTTGAAATTTCGAAATGATGTAAGTAATAGGAGTAATTGAAATTGAACAAAGTAGTATATTTGCAGTATCCTTACTTAAATTTGGGGATATAAATTTTCCTCGAAGCGTTCTACTCAGAAAACAGTACGGACAAAACTCTCAGAAATATGGTATAATGTATCGTATTGCTGGCTCTATGGGGACACTAAAAAGCTCGGGAACTTTTATCGAAGTGTTTTGGTAATGTTTTTTGGTAAAATCAGAAATTAAATATGACTTTACAATTTGTGACAAAATTTTATAAATGTTGCGAAATTTGGGAATTTTATCATGATACCTTAGAGCAGGCCGCAAAAACCATTTATTCGGTTAAATTTACTTCTCAGTTTTTAATTTTTATCATGATACCTTAGGTATCTTAGATACCTCATGATACCTTAGGTATCTTAGATACCTCATGATACCTTAGATCATGATACCCTGCTCTAAGGTATTTTATTTAAACATTTTTATGTTTCAATAAGAACTATAATCTTAAAAACCAGAATTTCTTGAAAACTGTTACCCTTATGGATGGAAAAATTACACAAGAAATAATTTAAATACCATATATTTAATATGGTATTTAAATTATTTACCAGTTTATTTACCAGTATTATTATAATTTTTTTACCAGAAATAATATTTTAATATGGTATGGTTATTTCACCAGAATTTTGCCTTAGCACAGAATGAAAACAGATTGAAGAATAAAAACTTATTTCATAGCTTTAAAGTTGTTCTTATGAAAAAATTACGGTAAGGAATTATAAAAATATATGATAGAGAAAGAAATGAAAGGCAAGCCCTATACACATTCGTTTAATTAAAAGACATTAAAGTGTTTGTAAATAATACTGAAGTCAAATTTAACCTTTTCAGTTATAATTATTCGGATAGAAATAAAAAATATCTAAAAATTAGATATGCAGGAAGAATTTAACGAATAATTTTTTTTGGAGTAAATATATAATTCTTTTAAGTTCCGAAATTAATTGCAATTTCTTAAAACAAAGAGGCCCTAAGTAATTAAAATTTTTGAAAGCAGCAAAATATTCTCGTTTAAATTGTGTTTCCATTTTATAAATAGGATCAAAGAGTTTCTTTCTCTGTGGATATTATCATTATGAAGACACTTAATATGGAAATTTGATTTGTACAAATGATGTTAAAAAATGCTATAATTGATTTTAGTTTTAATTAAGAAATAAATGCACCGAAAATGTTTAAAAATCAAATGAATCAATATGGTTTACAAAAATGCGTGCTTGATGATATAAAAAAAATACGCATTATTTGCAAAATTTCTCAAATTTTTGTTACATAAAACTGAAAACATTTTTACATTTTCTTGGCTATCTAATTCTAAAAACTAATTTTTTCTTTTTTTTTTCTCTGTTAAAAATGCTTTAGTCAATTACGTTTGTTGGCTATTTTTCTACACCGATATTATGTTAATGATGCCATTTTCCCGCTAATTTGCCCGCTAAAGGGGTACTACTGAAGTTACTACCAAAATGCTATGTATGAAGAAAGATGATATTCTAATGCTTAATAATAAAAAAAAACAACTAACGTTGCAATAATAGAAACGTTAATTTAAAAACAAAACTGATAGTACATCTATTTGAAATCTAAATTTATTTCTGAGAAAAAAATCCTGACCAGTCGATTTCCAACCATCTTAAAAAATTATATTTAAAATTGTCAACGATATAGATTGCGTAAAATATATATATGCGTATTGCGTACCTGAAAGTGACGTCATTGTAGGTAAATTGTGGACTTGGAAGCCAATCAGGTACAACACATATATGTATATATATTATATATATATTATATATATTATATATATATATTATATATTATATATAATATATATATATATATATATATATATATATATATAATCTCTTAATATGGTAAAATAAACAATAAAATATGGTTGTATAATCTGTAATAACATTTGGTAAATGTGTTAAATTTGGTAATTATTATTATGATATTTTAGAGCATGGTTTAAATTCCGTACACTTTGGTTTTATTAACCAGAATTATGATTTTTTTTTTACCAGAAATGTCATTACCATACAATAGTATGATTTTACCAAAATTTCTTTCTCCTTGTAGAGCAGGTATTTTTGATTGTCTTGTTGCTGTATCCGAAGTGATTTTGGGATGATGGATGTCACATTTCAAAAATTTGTATTACATTTAATTATTTTTCTGCATCAAGAAGATACCTTACTTAATGAAAGTTGTTTAAACTTTTCGTGCTTCACCATATGGTTATCCAATCCATATTTACTCACAATACGCAATTCGTGATCTGAAGTAACTAATAATATAATTTAAGAGATAGATTTTAAAGAGAAGTACTCTTGAAAGCCAAGCTTTAAGTAATGCCAGGAAATGCAACTTTATACTTTGAAATATGTAGACTTTTGAATGTAGACGAGGAAAAAAAAATGAATTAAACTTAATTGTTTATTTAATTATTTTGGATAACAACTGTATCGATATAGATAAATGATTGGATTAGTAGAAGAGATTTTGCATTTCGTAAGAGATTTATTGTTTATTTCTTGATCCTCCAAATTCAAACAAATATATATAGTTTGTCTAAGCTAAGAACTCCTCCCGTCACAAAGTCTGATGCCGTCTGGTGTTCTGGAAACAAGAACGGCACATTTTAGGGAGGACTAAGTCAATAGGTCTTCAGTCTAGGACTAACACAATAGACCGAAAAGATTCCCTTTCTTTCGCCGATCCGAGCCGAAACCACTCCAAAACAGTGACCCCGCATCCCTACTTGAAATAGTCATACATCGTTACCATGGTCACCGCCACAGGTCCAGACGAATGTCTGAAGGAGTTCTTATTTTAGACAAACTATATATGGCACGAAACTGTCCACATAATTGATGGAATCAATTATCTCATCTTTCTTTTAATTTTTTATTGTAATTGAAAATTCTCTTCAAATAGGGTAAAATAAATGAAATTGTTACGTAGAAAATTACATTGCAAAAGCATACGAACAGAAGAAAACCATAGAATATTTTTTATAAGATAAAATTCTATCAAAAATTGCCCAATATATTAAACGCCGTATCTATAAAGAATGTGCTAAAACTTTAGACAGACGATATTTTAGCTTCCGAAATCGAGCACAGAAATATACTTTACCAGTTTGTATAATACATCTTTTTTTCTGTGGATTTGAATTTTTCATCAAATACAGTCTAGTCATCAGCAATAAAGAGTGATCGTAATAATTGATTTGAAAAAGTGTTGAACGTCTGAGTTCCTTAGATTATGCATTGATGTTATACATGATATATATATATATATATATAGATGGGATTATAGACGAGATGTTATACATTTGGGAAAAAATTTTTTGTTGCATTTATACAAATGCTTGTTCTTGATGATTCGGGTGTGGGAGTCTCATATCTGAAATTAGTTTTTCTCCTAAACCAGCGGTTTTACTTAAAATTATATTAGTCTACTTTTTTCTCGAAATGTTTCAAAATGTTGCATATAATAGGGGGACGAGTAAATGATGTGACAAAATTCTAAGGGAGTAAGGGCACATTATAAAGATTAAAACTGCATTAGGAACCCATTCCCGAAAATGTCATCCTACGCGGCTAGGGGCGCATTCCTATTAATACTTGGCCAGAAGCACATCAAAGACACAGTTCATAATAGGGGAGTGGCGTATGAAGGCATTTCCATAGACATGGTTACTTAGGCAATTTTAATCTAGATGATGTGCCTTAACTTCCCACGAAGTTATGAGTCAATTTTTTCGAATAAATTCTGTATTTAAAAAAAAAAAATCGAACACATTTTACACTTAATTTAAAAAAAAAAAAAAAAAAACTCGCTTATGAAAAGTTAATTCAACAAAAAAGGATTTGAATTATTTTTGAGTTAAAAATCTTTAAGACATTTTTGAACTATAAAATTATTTTTGCTGTCTAACCATCGAATAAAAGATTAAATATAAAATAAATAATCCAAAGAACTTAAAGCGGTAAGATATCACGTGATTAAAGACTTCATTTGCTTCAAAAATAAATAAATTGGAAATAACAGTTTCTTTTTTTTTTTTTTTGTTTTTCATCGTTTTTCTCTCTCGGGTACTCTGGTTTCTCATGTTTAGTTTCTCACTTACATTTTTTTAACATTTTTTGTTGGCAATTTCACTTTTTATATTTCAAATCACTTTTGTTTCTTTTCATTCATGTCTGGCAAGTCTAGGCAATGAGTTCATACTTTTGAGCGCTTGAAACATATCGACTGTTATTTCTAACTTTTATACTTTTTGTAGCAAATTAAGTTTTTAATCAAGTAACATCGTATAAAAGGTTTCCTTTTCAAAATGATGCATAGATGAAAGACTTATTAAATAAATATTTTACATGTATTTTTTAAAATGTTTAACAAAAAGTGAAATAACTGAATAAAAATATGACGATAGTATTACGCAGCATTAGTACTATTCAAATTTTATATAAATAAACATTATAAATGGATAGCAATGATGAAGAATAATGTAATAATTAACAGTAAAATATTTCACATTATCTACAGTAAATTTTACTTCAGAAAATAATAATGTTTATGTGTAAAACTAAAACAGTATTTTTTCATTATAAAGTTAATAAACGTCATCATTATAAACGTTTTTATGAAGATGCATAAAAAATAAATAAAATATCTAAATCAATGACTTGAACGCAATAATAATAATCGTGCTTTATATATATTTTTCTTAAATTTCACTCCTTGCTTTAAGTAGATTCAATAAAGAATATATTCTTTAATCACATATTAGGAAGGACATTACACAAGAAAATGAAATCATAAATGAGTACCACTTATAAAATTACAGTTAAGTTCGAAATAATTGAATAAGGACAGAAAGTAAAAAAGAATTTTTAAATATTCATTGTTTTTCTAAACAAAGCATTAAGCCAATCAGACAAGAAAATAATGATGAAATCAAATTTAACTTTTTTTTCGTGAACCATTTTCAAATTGAGAAATATTTTTTTTTTGGCACAGTAATTTAATTTAATTAATATAATAATATAATAATATTAAGAAATATTTCGAGTCAGATCGCAATATTTTTGATGGGTTTTTAAAGTCACACCGTTAAGTATAGAAGTGTATTTATTTTGTTCCAAACGGCAAAAAAGGAATTAGAACCGTAACATATATTAAAATAAATCACCAGCCATCTATGTTGATTAAGATTTGAGAAATGATAATTAAAAAATTAATTTAAGAAAAAAGAGCTTGCTTTGTGGAAGTTTGGAGAAAATATAATAGTATTCATATTTGGGAGTTGTACTACAAAAATGTATGAACTGGAGCACACAATGATATATAAAAACTTTTATTATTTAAGACTTTGAATTGGATGGATATTTCTGTTCAGAATTAAAAGATATTCTTATAACTGGAGTCATGTTTATTTTATTCCATTGCACAGAAAAAATTCTGGTAAAATTGCCGAAATAACATTTTTTAGGGGAAAACAATCATGATTCTAGTTAATAAAACCATAATGTATAATATTAAAACCATTAATTTGCCAATTTTTCCGTTCATATGGTTTTGGTTTACCGGAAATTCTAGTTTCGAAATTACAGTTCTTGTTATCAAAAATTTAGTAAAAAAACACAAAGCTAAAAATTAACCGAATAAATGATTTTACGCCATGCCCTAAGGTATCACGATAAAATTTTCAAATTTATCACATGTAATCCTTACGATGTATTAAAACTTTTATTATTTAAGACTTTGAATTGTATTGATATTTCTGTTCAGAATTAAAAGATATTGTTATAAATGAATTTTTTTTTTGTTCCATTGAACGCGGAAGAAAATTCAGATAAAATTGCCGCACTGTATGGAAATGACATTTCTGGGGAAAAACGTTCATGATTTTAGTTAATAAAACTAGAATGTGGGATATTTAAACCATTCATATGGTAATGGTTTCGGAAGTTCTTGTTATAAATGAGTTATGACATTACTAGTAAAAAAATTTTTTATAAAACGGTAATGACATTTCTAGTAAAAATACGTAGTTCTTGTAATAAAACCAAATTGTATGGTATTTAAACTATTCATTCGGTAATTTTTCCGTTTATATTGTAAAAGTTTTCCATGAATTCTGATGCAGTTTTTATTACCAAACAATTAGTAAAAAAAAACACAAAGCTAAAAATATATTTAACCGAATAAATGATTTTGTGCCATGCTCAAAGTTATCACGATAAAATATCCAAATTTATCACACATTATGAAACTATACTTCATTGATGATTTCTAGAAAATCATTATCAAAGCTTTGCAGTTATTAATGCTTTAAGTGTTCCCATAGAGTCAGAAACATGATAAATTTTAATATATCTGGTAGTTTTGATCATACTTTTTTTCTCAATGAATGCATGCCTTATTTTTTCTTTTTTTATTACAGAGATTTCAAATCTGAGGATTTAAATCTTTTTTAAGAAATAAAATTGAATTCCAAAAGGCATGCGCGAATTAAACGTTAAAAAAAAATTGTGGATAAATTGCTACAATTTTAAGCGCGTTCGAATGTTTGCAGCGATTATATGAACACAAATGATATGTTTACTACTTCGGTCATTCGTTAGAAGTGTCATTTCAGTGAAGTGTGACGTAAATGTGTGTGCTAAGCCTACCGTGCTAAGCCTACCTTGCTAAGCCTAAATTACATTTTTTATTAAAATTTATTTTGAAGCATTTAATTAATATATAATTAAAAGAAATTATATCTGTATGCATTTACAAAATATCTAATTATTAATATTATTCCATACTCACGGGAAATTCAGCTGCCTGATTACTTACATTGCTTTATTCACTCAAATTATTTTTTTTTAAATTCAAATAGAATAGCATCAAATCTTATATTGCAGAATTTTGTTTTTATATTTGTACAGAAACACACATTTTTAATTTGAACATCAGTAGCAAATCACTAAAATAAAATTCATTTTAACTTATATTATTAATAAAAAATAAAATAAAATACTTGAACGCAATCATAAAAAGTGTCCTTTGCAAAAGTCTAAGAAATGTTTACTTATGTCTCATGTAAAAAAAGCTAAAAAAATAATAATAATAAAATAAAAATAAAAATTCACTTTAGTGTAATGTTAAATGTTATTTAGAATGACGCAAAAGTTAATAAGTTTTTTTTTTTTCAAACTGTTTGCACAAATTACATGATGTTGTTAAAAGATCTATAAATTCATTAAAATGAATTTTAAATATCATAACAAAAACTAAGAGTTAATAATTTTTTTTTTCTATCTCAAGGGTATATTATGTTTTTATTCTTAAAATTTGATGGCTTTTCATTTATTATTAGTATGAGTAGCTATTTTAATAAAATGTGCTTGCTTTCAATTATAACACCTGGAGAAAAAATTCTGATAAAATTACCGTTCAGCATTAATGACATTTCTGTTAAAAAAAAAACGTAGTTTTATCTAAGAAAACGAATATGCTTTATTTAAATCAAACAGTAATTTTCCCGTTCAAATGGTGACGTTTTAACAAAATTTCTTGTTTTTAAAATACCAGTTCTTATTACCTCACATTTTGTAAAAAAAAAAAGCATAACTGAAAAATGCATTTAACCGAACAAGTGGTATTTATGCTATTCTCTAAGGTATAATGATAAAATTACCAAATTTTACCAGATTTACCAAATTCACAACTTTTTATAAAACCATTTTTAATTGTTATTTATACCAAAATCATTACCAAAGCATATCTTTAAAAATTACCGAACTTTTTGGTGTTCTCATGAAACAAAAAACACTGTATATTTTACTACATTCTGACAGTTTTGGCCATATTTTTTTTTTCGCAGTGTACGATTCGGAGAGATTTACCAAAGAAAGAAAAATGTTTTCTACTCTTAAATTGAAACGAGATTTCAAAAGTAAAATCGGTGAAAAATCGGCCCATGTGAAAAATCGGTTTAATGTTGAACTTTATTAACTATATTAAAAATACTTTGAAAAATAGTAACTTGTGCAGCACTGCTGAAACATTAATAATGTGTCAAATTGAGATTGAGTTCCTTAAGATTGAGCTATAATATTGGGAATTCAAGTTTGATTAAATTGTACAATAATAATAATGGTTTTTCTACATTACTATTTACCTACATTAAGTAATCAAATTTCTTTCTTTTTTATATAAATTTACAGATTTTTCAAGTTGAAAAGTACAAAAATTACCCTGCCTAAAAACTTATCAAATAAAATTAAATAAATTTTTAATTTTAAAACCTAACATTTTCAACCAAGCGAAACTTTTCTAATATAAATTCTATTTCAAATATTAAGACTTTTATATGTATTTACATTTTATACACTCGACAGTTTATATTTTTTTTATTGAGCTAAACTAAGCTATGTGTGTAGAAATATTAAAAAACATTTTGTTTCCTAAAAATGTGATAGTGATTTTATATTTAATATGTTTTATAACAAAACACAAAGCAGTCATTGTGAAGGGTTGAAGTTCTATCCCCGGTCACGTATTGAATCACACTCATCTTCAGATTAATAGGTACCAGATAATACGTAATAGGTACTATGAATTTAAGGTAATAGTCACTATGAAGTAAAGGCAGCCGGAGTGCAAAATTGTGATCTCTGTCCTCAATCACCGCTAAAATACCACTCAGTTTCAGATCAATAGATACCAGATAATAAATAATAGGTACTATGAATTAAAGGTAATAGGTACTATGATTTAAAAGTAATAGGTACTATAAAGTGAAGGTGGTCGGTGGGAAAAACTGATCTTATTCCCACCATAATGCCGTTAGCTATGAAATTGTTGAGCCTTAACCCTCTCAACCCTTCTGGCCTAAAACAGACTGTTATAGGATTGCTTCGTTTTCACAAAATAAATGTCCAACTGATAAAAATAAATAAAATAAATAAAAAAGCAATAATTATTTTCATTAGATGTTTGGTAATACTAATATTAGCTCATTATCACAGGCATAATGAAAACTAATGAAATAAATACCTGGCTTGAAATAATATCAGATTAAGAGGATGACTATTTGGACAAGAAACTTCTGTACTATATTTCTATTAAAACGGATATTCTTTCAGTTTCAAAAAGAAACAAAATAGAACTAAGAAAGCGATTCCGTTCAAGTGTGTAAATTAATAATTCAACATCAATGTAAAGAAAAAATAATTAAAGAAAGCACCTTTAAGCCACTTAATCCCGCCTATGTCTTACAAGAACGTATCAGGGGAGTTGGATTTTAAGAAAAGGAGAACTGGAGAGAAAAGATTGGACGAATTGCAGCAACTGGTGATTTTCGCGCGCTCGATGACGTCATTCTGACGCCGAGAACGATGACTATAAAAGCACTTCGTTATTGCGCGCTCCCGAATTTTAGTGAATTACCAGAATCTAGAAAAGAAGAAATACCTGATATCAACGAAGAATTTTTTTTTAAATTTCTTAATTCAACAGTTATATCTGACCTTCAACTGCATTGAAGAAATTAATATTTATTAGGTAATTAAGTTTGATTTCTATTTCTTGTTATCTAAATTTGAATTATATTGATTTTTTTAGTGATGAATGGTTTTTAATTTAAGAAATATATTGATTGCTATGTCAAAATTTTACAAAATACTAAAATTAAAGCTGCTTTTTAATATTAATGCCGAAATATGGCATTTAATATTTTTAATTAACTTTAAAATCAAACGTGTACTGAGATGTTAAAAACTACCAGAATATGGTAAAACTTACCGTGTTTCTGGATCTATAGGAACATCATAAAGATTGGTAATTTTCACCGAAGTTTTTTGGTAACGATTTTTGTAAAATGTGCAATATAGTTTTATATTGTAGTTTTTATAGTTATATTAACAATATAGTTTTATAATATGTCATAAAACTTTTTAAATGTGATAAAATTTTCTAACTTCATCATGATATCTTAGAGCATGACATTAAAACCATTTTTTCGGTGAAATTAACTTTTCAAATTTTGTGTTATTTTACTAAACGTGTAGTAATAAAAACTATAATTTTGAAAACTAGAATTTATGGGAAACTATTACCAAATGAACGGAAAAATTACCAAATGAATGGTTTAAATACCATGTATTTCGGTTTTATTAACCAGAATTATGGTTATTTTTGAAGAAATTGAAGTTATTAAAAAATAATATAAAATTAAATAAGAATAATTTGGAAATACAGTCTTATCGCGATTTCTGAAAGAAATCCTGTTAGAACACATCAAGTTTTAACTGTCATCATTTTTATAAATTTAGGTACCATTATATTAAACCTAAGTATAAAAAAAGGATATTAGATGAAAAGTTATTTTATTACTTTAAACCATTACAAGTGATTATAATTATAAACACAAAATTTTAAGTTTAAAAATATGCATGCATGTTTATTTGTCGTGCGATTTGTAATGATCTATAATATATATATATATATAAATATATATATATATATATATATATATATAAATATATATATATATATATATATATATATATATATATATATATATATATATATATATATATATATATATATATATATATATATATATATATATATATATATATATATATATATATATATATATATATATACATATATATATTGAATATGGAATAATGCGAAATGAAGAGAAAAAAGACAATTTAGAGTAAAGAAATAAGTATTAAGTTAAAATTATAAAATAGGAATAGTTACATATTCAAAAATTTACAGAGATTAATATTTCACAATTTTTTTGCGATTTAAAGTACTTCAATACGTGGAAAATAATAATATGAAACTTCAATGATATTTTTAATTAATATTTAATCACTCTTTATACTTTGTTTTGCATAAAAATCAATAGAGCAGTTATATTTTACTCGAAACGTGAAAATAAAAATATTAGCCATATCTTAATTTTATTCATACATTATATTACATATTTTAAATATTATAACCTACTTCTTTTTATAAAATTCCAAATTAAGAGTTTGCCCTTTTACTTTTCCAGTATTTTGAGTTAAATTATCACCTTTGAATAAATGACAATTTCTCATGTATTCTGATAAGAAAAAAATTCTTTTATTAGGGTAAAACTGAATGATACGAAATGGAATGAAAATAGTTGTTTGTTTAAAAAAAAAATATTTACACATTGTACACTATTCCATCATTTTGAAAAATAAGAGCCATAAACAATACTCATAGGATTTAAAAAGCTTTTTTTATTATTCTATTCATGAATTGTATGCGCAATAATACACAGAGATTTGTTACGATTTAAATAATTCATTTGTGTTCGTTACTGTTCAACATTGAAATGTTAAGTTTTGTTTTTATTTTATGATTACTCTGATAGTTTATTTTATTGAATAATCAATTGGGAATGCATAAAACAATTTGCAGGATTTATTTATAGTTATATAGCATTTATTATTGTTAAAAAATAGAATTAAAGCAGTAGTTATTCCCATTTTTTAAACATTATTTTTAGTTTTTATTCTCACTAGCTAAACCGAGTAGACAATACGATAATTCAAAACGTTCCGCACACAATTATAGATCTTATTTTATGGACAATTCTCAAAGTGATAAAATTCTCAAAACCGCACAGTGTTAGGGATTTAAAATCAAAGTTTTAGGAAAAATGTGTTAATGCCTTATATTATTTCTAAAACCTAAACTAACAATACGCTTTATAAATTAGCAATGATAAGGGAAGTTATTGTATTCAATATTATAAAAAATATTACCATTTTACAAAATTTATGTTGCTTGAACTTTGCTTTCAGTATGATCATCACTGTAAAAAAATTCAGATCTACTTACGGTAAAAAGTACTGGCACTCAGGGTTTCGGTACTTTTTTTCTTAAAATGCATTTTTACCGGAACCTGTTACGAAACAAATATACCGTAATTAATTTTTATAGTAATAATTACCGTAAAAGCATTGAATCATTCTAATAAAATAAATATTGCATAATATTTTTCAGTAAAATTGACAGTATAATATTTTGCAGTAAAAATGGATTTTAGTTATGATGTACTCAAAGTGCCTGCGCTTTATACTATAATTTGATTTGCAATTTTTTTACAGTGTTCTTAAAAACATTAACATAATAGTAATTATTCTCTCAATTTCCTACCCTTAAAATAATATCGAAATTTTCAATGTCAAAATATCTGCCCTTAAAGCAAGGTGAATCTCAGGAATCATTAACCTATATGTCCTCAAACCGCACGTCAAACCGTAACCGTCGAAAATTGCAAAAAAAGGTATACAATCCAATTCTGCGAGTTTCATGTTAGTGATATTCCAAAAGCTTGTTTAAAGTAGAGCAAACTTGTATCATTAGTTTAACTTGTAATTCGCAGAATTGGATTGCATACCTTTTTTTCTCAATTTTCGATGGTTACGGTTCGACGTGCCAAAATTTGGCGACAAACTTTAAGTGTTTGCAAACATCAATATTCACGATAAATATCGTTCAAGAAAATATGATAGTACAGCTGAGCTACTAAATTATATTTTTAGTGATTTTCAGTTCTTTTTTAAACAGAATACATATTGAAAAAAAAAAAAAAAAGAATGTTAAACACTCTAAGCGACACTCATGAAAAGTTGTCAAATGTAGGATTGAAGTAAGAAATGAAAGCCAAAAGCAAGTTACTCGTGATCAAAATTGTACGTATCCTAAAGTTAGTAATGCATAGTTATTCCTGTAATTTTATTAGAATTAATTTTCGCTTATTATGTTATGTATTAATAAGAAAAGTTTGAAGACATATAGGGTTAATGATTCCTGAGATTCGCCCATATATTAACAATTATTAAAAAAAAGTGCCTAACTACCTAATATCTTCAGTTCAATGTTATAAGTTAAATATCCTAATCCTAAGAAAAATAAAAGAGTTAACTGCTAAATTACAGTATATTAAGTACAACTAAGTGCCTTTTCTTCGTGCCCTGTGGTAGTTAAGAATTTGAGAAAATAGATCAGATATTAATCCTGTTGACTTACATTACTTGGTATTAAAGGCTTATGTAATAAATGTTTAAAGAATTAAATCTGCAGAGATCTATAAACCAAAATAAGGATATTTCCAGTTATCTTTGAAATTTGCTTCCATTGGCTGAATTCATAATACAAAATGAAAGAAAAGATTTTTTCTTTAACAAGTCACGTAAAATCAGTTGTTTAGTTTATGTCTTTTTTATAGTCATGTAACATTAACGTAACTTGTAAAAACAGGCCAGTATACTTTTATGGGAATTCTATATAATATAACAGCGATAAGGCATTCCGATACAAATCATAAGAGTTTTAAAAAGTGACAAGACATATAATGGAGTTTTTCGCATTCAAATTTATTTTTATTTCTTATTCTGAAAATCTGGAATTCAGAAAATGATACTCATTTTTTTTTTAAAAATTTGATAGTGAAGCAAAATAAATTGTTTTTATTTTAATGTGATTCTCTACATTTTTGACAGTATTTTGGTGACAGTATATATATATATATATATATATATATATATATATATATATATATATATATATATATATATATATATATATATATATATATATATATATATATATATATATATATATATATATATATATATATATATATAATATATATATGTATTTTTATATTTTAAAAATTAATTCATGTACTATGGAAAAGTAGTTTTATAGTAAAGTAAATAAAATGTTACACATGAATTACAAAATTACACACGTTAAATGTTAAAGTTAATAAATATTTTACATCCATAGATTTAATTGTTAAAAGGAGAAGCACGATTTTTTTTTCTTTTCATATTTAAGAGATATTTCTTAGCTATTAAGTAATATATATATATATATATATATTTTAAAAAAATGTGTGTTTAAGTTTTGATGTTGAAAAATTTTCTTATAAGTTCTATGTTTTATATGTCAAGAATTACATCTAGGTTTCTTTATATTTTAGAAAAAAAAAACCTTGGCATTGGGAAAGATATAAAAATAAGAATTTAACAGAATTAAAAATTAAATATCCTTCTTGTTGCAATAAAGCAAAATACAATTCATAAATTCAAACATACTATAATTAGGTGTTTTAATACGTTGCGGTTTGCTTTAATTAAAATCAGCAAAACATATCCTTAATTTTATTGATCTTTTTCTTCACTTTGCTTAGCATAATTGCTTTTTTTAAATCTTTATTTAAATAGTGCGGCTTAATAGTAAATTAAACTGAAGTATTTATTTTTGTATTTTTATTTATTTCCATTTTTATATAAGCTTGTAAAATTCTATACAGAAAATCTATTTTTTATTGCAAATATGTAATGTTTTTTTAACATAAAAATTTTTTCCACTGAAATATTGGCAGTTACTTGATTTTAAGTTCACGTTAAATTTAAAAAGTTATAGTATATTTAAAATATTTAACTAATTTTGCTTTTAAGAAAATATATTTTTCAGAAACTACCTAATCAACTTTTTTCAACATAAATTATTCATGACAGCGATTAAAAAACTTTGTATTAAATTAAAATAATTTTTGAACTTTATTAATCAAGTAAAGTTATCGAAATCAGCTAAGTTACTTGCTTTATAATATTAATATTTCAGGGACATATTCTTAAAAGAATCTTGTTGAGGTTGGTTAATTGCTTAAGAATCTTGAATTTTTTTTAATAACCTCAATTTCAATATGTCAAGAAATATTTTGAATCTTGATTAAAAGCATAACTCATTTGAGTTTTTGCTTTCAGCATTCTCAAAACTCATCACCAGTAATGAGTTTTACGTAGTTTATTCGCTAATTACGTCTGAAGAAGCTAAGAAAAAATTTGCTTAATTCATAACTATTGCAATTATTTATTATTGTGGAATAAAATGAGTACAAGAAATAACTTTAAATATATTATTAGTTAACAGTGGCTCAAACTTTTTCTGAAAATCAAATGATATGTTAATGTTTATATGTGTTATAATATTAATTTCTTATTACAATGCTAAAACTATAAAACAGCATTTTCTTCCAATAAAACTCTTCATGTTGCTACGAATTTAGATTGTTATGTTCAACTGACTATGATAAATGAAGATTAAATGTTAAATTTTATGTGATTGAAATTGTATGGTACTGTTTCGGTAATTAATTTTGAGTTTTGTATTCAAATTTTTTGAAGCATAAATTGAGTAAAGTTGTGTTGAGTGAAAATTTTATTAAAAACAGCGATGACAAATTTTGAAACTTTAATGTTTTTTCAATCCATCAAAAATAAAGCATTAGACTTGACTAATAATTTCATAATAGCCGACCTTTATTTATCCTTTTTACTTGTTAAAAAGGAAGAAAAAATATACACATTAAAAGACTCTTAACCATGAATGAAAGAAGAACTATATTGAAATCTATTAAATCACTTGTGAAGAAAGCGGGATTGTAAACATAAAATTTCGTTGGATTGGTTGGCGAAATATGAGGGTGTTTACAGCAATCTTTTTTCAACTCCTCTCTGCGTCCTCTAGCAATCAAATATGTTTTAATAAATTCTGTACCTCCCTCCTTATTAGTAATATGTCAGTAGCCTTATGTTATGTTTTATGTTATGTTTATATTAGCTGGAACATTGATATGTATGCTTTTTACTTCATTTTGAAAAATTTATTAAAAAATTACACATTAAGGGTTGAACACCCTGTTAAATATCATTCTACATCTACATTTACACATATTTGTAGTAGCTAAATTTGACGCCTTTTATGGTCAAACAAAATTAGCTGTCTTATAATGAATGCATAATGTAAGGTTAATATAACTATAAAGTGCTTCGGAAGCGTTAAGCAAAAGTTATTGAATAATAATTATTATTAATATCAATTAATATTATTTATAGTTATTATTAATAGAGTGAATAATAATGAATAATAATTATTATTAATAGAAATTATTATTGATTGACATTCATTGCGAATGTTATTGTGAGACACAATACACTATACTGCTACAACTACTTTGGAAAATTTTGATTTGTAATGGTTTATTTCAGATAAACCTTATACTGCTTTTAATAAACCGATAATGTTCATAATAAAACTATATTCAAACACTTTCGTAAAAAATATGAATTTCTTTTCTTTCAAAACAATTTTCTAACCAAAGAAAGGATTATATTGGGTGATATGGAAAAATAAACAAATTTTGGATTATATAGGGGGTTATACAGCAACCAAATAATGAATTATATGGAGTAATAGCCAAATGATAGATTATATGGGTTGATATGAAATTAACCAAATAAGAAATTTTTTGTGGTTTCTTAATAATTCTCTAAAGTTAATATTTATAGTATACGCAACGTATACTCGGATTATACTAAGTTCTGTTATATATGATCATATAACTCGAAGATTATATGAGGTGGATTTGAAAGTATAAGGCAAATATATAAGACAAGGTGCTTATATAAAGCAAAATAACTTTTTTTGTCATTCTAAAAGTTTAGAAAAAAGATCTGTGAAATAAGTTTTGGGGTTAGCTTATTTTAGCATGCATTTCAGTTGTTAATAATGATACAATTTCTAGTCCATTTTTAATAATTTTCAACCATGTGTATTTGTATGTATTATTAATGCAAATCTTTATTAAAAGGTTACTTTGGCGGAAACCACAAGCATTTTGAACTCATAGCACTTCATTTATACAGGGTTGCCACAAAAAATGAACAAAATAGTTGCTTTTAGTAGCCTAAAGCATGAAAATAGTTGCCGAAAATTAAAAAAAATAGCTGCCTAAATAAGAACTAAAATTCAGAAAAAATAAGACTAAAATGTTATTAAATGACTTAATTGTCCTATACCATGATCCATTTGGTCAAGTTGGTGGCAAATATGATAATTTTTATATAAACGTTAGTGTTCTAGCACTAAATTTTTATATAAATTTTTTTTTTCCATATTTGCAGAAAATTAAATGCTTTAAATTACTAGAATTCATTCAAAGAATACTTTTTCATTAAAAAAAACACTTTTTCAAAGAAATTTTACCTTTTATAAATAATTAATTTAGCAAATATATATATATATATATATATATATATATATATATATATATATATATATATATATATATATATATATATTATATATATATATATATATTATATATATATATATTATATATATATATATATATATATATATATATATAGCACAAAAAATACAAAGAGAAAAAAAGAGAAAAACGAAGAAAATAAACAAGTAATTAATTTGAAAATCATTCTTGAAAGATGCCGGTACAAGTAAGTTCATTTAAATTCGCTCCTCACTATGCAGATTTCCTCTCGTGTACTGTTTTATAATCTCTTTACATTTTATTTTCTGTTTTTTGCTTGATATATTTGTTTATTTTTTACTTAATTTGTTCTAATTTCGTTTCAATTTTTTTTTTTTGAGTGCTCCTCACACAATTGTATAGATATATTTTGCTTTGGCTATATTGATACAATATTAGAAAGCACTCCTTTTTGCGGATATAATCGTGTGAGCTGATGAATATATTATATCCTTTCTTTATTTCGTTTTCCGGATTTTTAATATTTTTTTTTTCCTCCATTTTTTCTAAAATTTTTTAGCTTATATATATATATATATATATATATATATATATATATATATATATTTAAACATTGCTAGGAGTACAGAAAAGTTTCCATAGTCGCCTCATGCTGAAAATAGTTGCCTTTTATTCACCTGTTTCAACCCTGTTTATATAGTTTGAGAAAGAACTGTTTTAAAATAAGGTGTGAGTAGAAAATATTTCAATTATAAAAGAGAATATAGTGTTTAGGATCTTAAAATTTTTATATTTTTTTGCACTGTTTATTACTCAGGCAAGAAATGGGATTTTTTTGCTCAAAAATTAATAAAATTATTTTTATCACTTTTAACCATTCAGAATGATTTATTACCGTTTGAGATGGACTTTTCAAAAAACGACGTAATTCGTCATTTGTTTTTTAAATTGTAAATTTATAATTCGTCATTTCTCTTTCGTACTTACCTTTGTTATTACCTTTATTAATTATAATTTTGCATTACAATTTTATAATAATTATTGCATTCAATAATTGAAATAATTATAATAATAGAACAGCTACCGGGTTGTTTCGGTTCTACTAACAAGAACCTTCCTCAGCGCCTTAACACTAAACACTGCAAACTCAATTTCAGGACATTTTTATAGGATTTTGAAACCTGAGTGTTGAAACAACAGACAAGTTCTTGTTTATAAAACCGAAACTAAAGCGTTTATTTGTACTTAATTCACGTTGTTTTGCTTCATAAATACTTAGCACAAACTATATCCTATCTTCATTTAGTATTTTTTTTTAGTTGATCTAAGAGAACAGTTATCACTTATATTGAGCTCACATTTTTAGCTATACTAAAAAAAAAAATTTGTAATAAAAATATTAAGATTAAAATCTATGACAATTAAATATGTGTGTCTTTTCATGGACTTTAACCAAGATTATAACTCAGTAATTTTACAAAAAACCTATGCATTTAAAACTAATAAACTTTAACTAATTATTGAACTCTTCTTAACTACAATGAGATAATAAATGCTCGTATTAAAATGAAATATTTAAACTAGCATCCGTTGCAATAAATTGTAAGTATCTTTTTTTTTAAATTTTACAAAGCAAAAACATGATTTTTTTATTATCTTATAAACTTTAACCAATTATTGAGCTTTCCTTTGCCATAGTAGAATAATATTAAATAAAAATATCATACACAATTAAATGTATGCAATTTTTCTTGTTTTAACAAAGATTATCACTTATTAATTTTACTAATAAACTTAAAACTAATTAACTTTAACTAATTATTGAGCTCCTTTTAGCCACAATAAGATAATGATACTCGTATTAAAATAAAAGTATTACAACTAGCATCCATTGCAATAAACTGTATGTTTTTGTTCTGAATTTAACTAAGCAAAATCATAATTTTTTTTATTTACTTATATTTAAATTAATTATTGAGCTTTTCTTAGCTACAGTGAAATAATATTAAAATAAAAATATCCTTCACAATAAAATGTATGTATTTCTTTCTTGTTTTAACAAAGAATATAACTAATTAATTTTTTTTAACCAAAAAGATTAGAGCTAATGTTCTTTAATGAATCATTGAACTTTTCTTAATTTAAAATTTATACTTGCATTAAAATATTAAAAATTGCAATGAAATGTATCTTTTATTTGAGTTTAATAATAGTTGTAACTAATTAGTCTGCAAAAAAAGGTTGAGTTTATTATTAAAATATATGAAAATTTAGGGCCAAAATATATGTTCAAAACATTCACCCAGTAAAGTGAAAATAAAGACTGAAGTTTTTATTTCTCATGTAAGCTTACTTTTCAAAGAATATATTTGAAAAACTCGGACAAAATTTATCTTTTGTATAGAAGTACTGGAAAGATATATTCTGTAATACTAAAGCTTCCTTCAAATTTTAACGTCGGAAAAGTTTGATATTCTCAAGTTTTCAATTCTTAAGGATTTACAAAACATTTATGACCAGTAAACTTTTCACTATTCTTACCTGACTAAAATACAAAGAATTATTTATGCATGAGAAATATTGAAAAATAAATATATACTATGATACATAGTAGAATGCAAGAAACTAACGAAAAATGGAACATGAGTTGCACAACATATTATTAATTCATCTTGTTTATTCGCTTAAAAGTTTGTTTCCTATTTTTTTTGAAAAGCAAAAATAAGGTTGCATCCCCTAAAAAGGTTTAACTTGGTAAACAGTATAAATAAATTCGTAATCCATTTTTATAAGTTCCGTTATAAATATTTTGAATTATGTTTCTAAGAATAAATTTAGCTACAAAAATATTTAAAAAATGGGAAAAAAATTATTATTAATTTATTTATTTACTTGACTCTTTTGCTCGAATAGAATACTTCTTGAAACTGAAGCCCATTTAATTTCATTTTATAATTATATTTTTTCCGATATGATCTGTTTTCAATTAAATTTTGTTTTTATAAAATTTCTGCTAATTTTTTTTGGTTAATTATAGACTTAAAATATCAACAAATTTTTAAAATTAGAAAATATTAATTTATTAATTATTCTGACTCCGTAATTATTATTCGTTGTAATAGTATTTGTTGTAGTATATAAATTTTTACAGTGATTACACGGAGGAACAATTATTTTTTGTTTTCTCTTGATTGACATTTTTGTACAGGTTATACTTGTTTTTATATTGTTGAGTTTAAATCTGCAGTCTAGGAAATCTGAAGCTTTATGAGCAAAACTCATTTCAGATTTGGAATCCCGACGCACGATCAAGTTTTCGTATAAACGCAGCAAAAAATTTATTCCATAGAGTTATCATATTTTAAATGTCATCCTTTTTAAAATTTACAGCTAGCTGGAGACATAAAAATATTCATTATCATTATTAGATAATCAGTCTATTTTTTCGTTAACTAATGTTTAATATTATCCACTTTCAGTTTAAAAACAGTCCTGTTTTCAGTTAAATTTTAAAATTTCATTTGTGTGTTAATATATTATGACACAAAAATGAACTTTTAGTTTTCCTGAAAATTTCGCACGTTATAAGATTGCTTTGTTTTGAAACACAAAAACAAAAATGAAACGCATTTTTATAAAATAAAAAATACTCTTCTATGTTTTTGAAATGTGTTTCCTAATTCCAGCTATTTTCGAATGAACGATTTTGCAATTTTTTCAACTGCATTCTATGTTGTTTTAACGCATTTTTGCACTGAAGCATTAAGCATGAAATAGGATGCGATTCGAACAAAGTTCGTCTTGCATAAGCACTTAGTTAAAAATATCAATTATCATACGCTTTTTAATATAAAAAACTTAATTCAGCAGTCTAATCTCTCTATAGCTAAGTTCGAAAATTAAAATAAAAAAGTTAATTTATAATTAGAAGCCCGTATTTGTAAGTTTTTATTTCAATTAAAACCTTTTATAAATCATCTGTCTTTACTTACAAAGTGTTAAAATACTTTAAGATTAAAAGTTAAAAGCAATAGAGGCTATGAGCAATAGAAGATATAATTAAATTTTAACTCATTAAAAAATGTGTAAATAAATTTAATATTTCAGTTAAAAATAATTTTAAAATTTTTAAATGCACCGAGAAAAAATATGTTTAAAACTATTAGAGTATAGTATCATTTACCGTGTTTCTAGCTCTATGAGAATACCATAAAATTTAGTAGTTTTTACCAAAGCACTTTGATAATGATTATGTGAAAAAAATTGGTAATGGTGGTAATATTTAGTAATTTCATCATGATACCTTAGAGCATGGCATAAAAATTATTCATTCGGTAAAATTTATTTTTTGGCTTACTATTTTTTACTTAATGTGTGGTATGTGTGGTAATAACTGAATCAGAATTCATGAAAAACTTTTATAATATGAACGGAAAAATTACCGAATGAATAGTTTAATTACCATACAATTTGGTTTCATTACAAGAACTACGTTTTTTTTTTTACTAGAAATGTCATTACCGTACAGTTTCCATAATTGTTTTTCTCAGTGTTTATAATTCAATTTATCTTTTTGGTCGAAAGTTGATTCATTGGAACAAAAACATGTTTTATAATTTTTTGTGTTGAATGAAAAATAATTATTATTGTTTAAATACGAAAGCAATAGCTTAATTATAATAGCAAATATTCGTAAAAAGGAAAACTAAATAAAAGTAATCTAAACTAATAATGTTAAGTGCATTTTGTCATCAGAAATTTATCCTTATTTAGATAAAACTATCTTTTAAACTAAGTAATGTTCATATTTTTTTACTAAGTTGGGATTTTCATTTATGTTTACTTTGCTCAAGCTAAACTAAATTTGAGCTCAAATTGATTGTCTTCTTATAATTATATATTTCTTAATCCATCATTTACCATAATTTAGAGTACTAACAATTAGAATATAGTTCGTGTTTAATATTTAAAATCACATTATTGCCCTAGCTCTTTTTATCTTTATGAAATCTTAATAGTCATACACTATAAATCACGTAAATTAACATTCACTAATTTATAACAGCCTATTTCAAATTAAAATATTTAGTTTAAAGCACGCATTTAAAAATTAAGATACAATGAATTTAACAGGATTCAAAAGAAATCTTAAAATATCATCGTTTAAAATGAAACATCAAAATAGACATGAACAAAATAAGTACAAACAAAAATGAAACATTATACCTACAATATCCATATTTTCCGTGACTCTTATAACTTCTAAAAAAATTTATAGGTATAATCAAACTGCTAGATCTAGAACTTCTTTATAGTATATAGCCGTGTAACATCAACATGCGTATTCATTATTTATGTTTGCGTGCAAAATAAGAATGCAAAGATTGAACATTTGAGAGAACTATATGATTCCAAATCCTTTGATATATAAGTTTAGCTTTAAAAATATGCATTTGTCGCTAAAACTAAACTCCGTTCCAGAGTTAGTATGTATTTCGGCACGCTATTATTTCATATTAAAAAGAAACAAGGTTTTGGAGAGAATTATAAATACAAACAGAAACTAAATTTATTCTATATGTTTATCTTTCATTGACTTTTTTAAAAAAATTTCTTGTAAAAATGTAAAAATAACAATATTTTGAATGCCTCGAGTTTCTTTTTTCTAAAACAAGCAACACTTTATTGTTGAATTTATTTCGAATAATTCATAATATTCAGCATTGACTTTTAACGCAAATAATAACATAATGAAACGTAAATAAAAAATAATAATTTAAAAAACAATTTTTATTTTATAATAGGGAGTAAAAATTTTATCAGAAGACGTATTTTCACATTTTTTAGACTACTTATTCACTTTGAGAAAAGTATAATTTTGATTTTAGCTCGAATATTATTTAGAAAGAGAAAAAAAGTTATCTTTTAGAAGACTTTTATTAGAAGATACTATATTATTTTATATTTTAGATGATACTATCTTTTAAGAGAATTTGACAAAAAGTTATAAATGAGAGAGGTTTTAAAGCTTCCCTTTCTTTAGAATTCCCTATAAAAATCCACCGAATGTTGAAAAAGCGTTAGATTGCCGCAGCAATGTATTTTTTAGCTTCTATACAGAAACTACACTTATTTTGTCGTACTGACGAGTTAATTCGATGCTAACTACAGGAAATATATCATAAATAAATGCAAAAATTCCATTTATGCACATATTATATTCTGAGACTCAATGTACAAGATATTCTCAAAATACTGCTCTTAACATATATTTTTAATATCTTTATCAATAAGGAAGTGAAAAATTATGCATATTGGGGGATTTAAATTAATATTTATCACAGGAAAAAACAAAAACATTAACAAAATAGCAAATTCCCAATGAGAAAAGGTGGTTAGCAAAACTTCAAAACATGTTTGATTGCAGAATGAATCAAACTGGATGGAGAACAGATTAAAGAAATTGATTACATGACCTTTATTTATGAAAAGTCTTTAATTTTTAGATTGAAATCAAACAGTTTTTGATGTTCTTCACACAGATTTTGATGGTATATTTGTTTTT
The DNA here is from genome assembly GCA_949128135.1 of Parasteatoda lunata. Taxonomy (NCBI): domain Eukaryota; kingdom Metazoa; phylum Arthropoda; class Arachnida; order Araneae; family Theridiidae; genus Parasteatoda; species Parasteatoda lunata. The sequence continues at coordinate 92,074,203 of OX421972.1, read as the reverse complement.
TTCTCGATTAATTGGGAATTTGGGATTACCAACGTGAAAGGATTCCTCCTTTTTGGCTTCGTTGTTAATAAGGATTTTAAAAATTAAAGAATATCTGTCCATTTGGGTAAATTCAATTTATTTTTAAACAAATGTTTCGAGCACTTTTCATTTTAAGATCGTTTCATGCATGAAACAATTTGGTTTTTTATCATGCTTTCTTTTCTACTCTAATGATAAAACCTATTTGGATAAAATGATCGTCATTTAAATACTTGGAAATTAAGGTAACCACCGTTTTGATTTATATTTCGAGGCATAATGAAAAATCCTATTGTAAATATATTTCCTTCTTTAAGGAAATTGAGTGATCTGATTTACATTAATATAAACTGCTGTTTGTAGAAAATGCAACACCATGAAGGAATCATCAGAATCAAATGAAATTCGCAGCAAATGTCAATTATAGGATATTATGCAAATTAATAAAGTTTCAGAGCCATCGCGCGTGCGTGGCGCGCGCAGCGCCCTCTGAATTGATGCTGAAAGCGTATAAATAAAGTGCTGTAGCGGGACGTTGAAAATAGTCTATGATTATTTGTTAGTGGCAAACGTTTAGTGAGACCTGAGTATGCCTCCACGACGGAAGAATAAGAAATTCAAGCAACTTACGGAGTTTGAACGAGGGAGGATAATCGGCCTTCGAGAAGGAGGATTTTCCTATCGCGCAATAGCAGCTCGTATGCAGCGGAACAGTTCCACAGTGATGCGAGTTTGGAAGCAGTGGACCGACGAGCACCGAACAACTCGAAAAACAGGCACTGGACGACAGAAGGTGACGTCAGAGCGCGATGATCGACACCTGCTCCGCATGGCGGTGAATGATCGCACAGCTTCCTCCAGGCAGCTGGCAGCACATTGGTCTACTGCTACAGGTGTACAATTGTCGGCTTCGTCAATTCGTCGTCGTCTGCTGCGCCGTGGATTGCGTGCAAGGGTGCCATTATACAGGATTCCCCTCACGGCGGATCATCGACGGCTGCGTCGGCAGTGGGCTCTTGAGCACAGAGACTGGCGAGCTGATTGGCACCAAGTTGTCTTTTCAGATGAATCACGCTTCAATTTGTGGACCCATGATGGCCGTGTTCGTGTTAGACGTTATGCCGGTCAACGCTGCCTTCCTGAGTGTATTATTGAACGACATAGTGGTCGAACACCCGGAGTTATGGTCTGGGGTGCGATTTCGTATCATGGACGATCCAATTTGATACGAATTGAGGGTAATCTCAATAGCAACAGATACGTCCGTGAAGTGCTACAGCCCGAAGTCGTTCCTTTCCTTCAAGGCATCCCTGGAGCTATCTTTCAGCAGGATAATGCACGCCCACATGTTGCGCGGACTGTTAGAGACTTCTGTTCAGCACAACGCATGCAACTTCTTCCTTGGCCTGCTTATTCGCCGGATATGTCGCCTATTGAGCACGTGTGGGATATGGTTGGTCGGCGTCTCACTCGTGATCCGCGTCCTGCAGTTTCCAAAGACGAACTTTGGTTGCGCATACAAGCGATATGGAATTCTCTTCCTCAAGCAGATATTCAACATCTGTTTGACTCCATGCCACGTCGTATAGCAGCACTTATTGCAGCGCGTGGTGGCTGCACCAAATACTGATTTCGGACGCTTAATTTGTTTCTTTTGTTTTGAAAATTTCATCATTTATTTGTATCAGTACAAGTCGTTTCTGCATTAAATTTCATTTGATTCTGATGATTCTTTCATGGTGTTGCATTTTCTACAAACAGCAGTTTACGTTAGAATTATTGCTTTAGCGAAAACAGTTTTCAAGTATTAGTTGGTCACTGAAATTAATACCTTTTGTTTTGATTAATATTGCCAGCGTAGTTTTAAAGTCGAACAATGTTTTCACGCTTTCTTATTTAAGAACAAAAATCCTCTTCTAAATAACATTTCTTTACATAGTTTCCAATAAAATAAATAAACTTTTGAATTAATTTCAGGTAATAAATAACAAATAGTAACATAAATAAAATATCTGTCTAGTATGTTTTACTTTTCGTTTTATTGTTTTCAATGAATTTCATATTTGAACAATCTGATTTTACAACAAAAATGAACTAAATTATTTCGCAAATAATTATTCAAAATCTAACATTGTTGGTCATTCCTTTAAATTTCAACTGTGTACAAAAGCTTTTTTTAAATAAATGCTATTAATCTTATTTGTTGATAAAAATTATTCCCCTTCCCTTTTCTAATGCGCAGCATTATCTGAAATGCGAATAAGGCAACCGTACGAACATTTAATTCAATTTCAATTTTCCTTGTGCGCAATTCAAATCTAAACTCGAACAATTAAAGCTTTGTTCGAGAAATCAATAGTTACAGCAAACTAAAGCAAATATTTAATGTTTATACATTGTTAAAATGGTAGAGTAAAAGTTTTAACCATCTTTCCATTATGGATATTTATCTCCCTGTTTTTCCCTTACTTTCTCTAGATGAGATTTAATATATCAGCTCCAGTTCTGAGATTTCCTTCTCCCTTAATAGCTGAGAAGTTGCACAGAACAGACGGGTAAACTTCAGTGGTATCGTGAGCATTAAGAGTTGATCTTTCTTAAGGGCAGATCGCTTTTTTCCCTCCGGACGTCTTTATTGGAGATTTTCTTGATTATGTACGAATATAAAATGCAGTCTTATAATTAGAAGAGAGTTTTGGATTTTATGAGAGAAGATGGAAAAATTGTGATGTGTGATGGAAATTGAGCTGGCGTTTTCGAGAAATAGCATACGGTGAGACAAACAGCGAAAATCACCTGTTTTAACTGGAAAATAAACGATACTAGGAGACTAATATTTCACAGAAACGATGAATATAATTTTTAAACAAGAAAAGTATGATTAGTAAAGTTACTGTATCTTTCATAAAGAAAGTTACACTTAATATGAATGGCCATAGATTACAACCACCTAAGAATTTAGGAGGTCACATGACCTTCTAAATTCTTAGAATTTAGAAATTCATTCAATGAAGGAAGAGTGACATAACAACACTCTTTCTTTATTGAAAACGATTCAATGTGTTTTGTATTTATTGTCAGGTAAACATTAAGGGATAAATGGTTGAAATATTCTCTTGAAAACTTTTTTTCTAAATTAAATGACTAAGTTTTGGTTCATATATCATTTTTTATTTTATAACCGGCTATGATCAGTCAGCCCAATTCTGAGTTTACGACTACCAATGTTTGACTCCGTGGCCTAGTAATTTTGAACCCAACCCAGAAAACAAGGGAATTCCTGGATCAAGTATCGAGACAAACTATCCTTCGTAAAGACGATTTTGATGGAAGTAAATCGCATTTGCGTTACATGGAGAGGAAAACCAAGAGGACTTAGTCAGTTGGCATGGGGATTCTAACCCATGATATGTCTGCCACTGAAGTTATTTTCGTCAGCAATGTGATCGGTTAGAGCCGGGAGCAGAATTCGTATCAATCAGCTTCAGCTGGAATTCGATCCTGGTGAGGTGAACGCGCTATTCCCTTGCCATCACGGCTTATTTTTTTCACTGTATTGGAATGAACGCTATGCGGACGTTCTAATAGGTAATAAAATAACTTTGCTTCTCTAGAAAATTAAACGTGACTTTATGCATCACTCGTGTAGGGTCACACTAAAAAGCGCAGAATATATAACGTTCAATATTATCCTGGGATCGACGAATCTCTAAGTTTTTACATGTCCAGCCAGGCATGTTTGTCTACAAAGTGCATGCCCGAAAATTATTTATTTTTGCATATTAATGAGAATATACTAATGTATCTATTATTAATCTGACGAAAAAAAATATACTAACAACATATCTAGATCGAAACTATAATTTTAACTATAAGTCAGAAGTATTAGGTATTATTAACAAAGAAGAGATATTATAAGCAAGGAATCTTTACGCACTAATAAGTATTGGTTGATAAAATGCAGAGCAGAATAAAGAAGTGTTATTAGACTTATTATAAAGTACCATCGTCAAGTGTAAGCTTTTCAACAATTTGCATTAATACGTTTTTTAAAATTTTATATGAGTTATATTCTTCTGTACAGTGAGCAAAATACAAAACGGACCACACTGAATAAGTTTGATGTAATAATAGGACCCTCACGTTCTCGGACTTCATCTGAAAGTTTCGAACTAATGACCTCAAAGGAGTAAGTTAGTGCGGATGGTATTTTAAGTTAGGAAATCAGACGCAACAAAGTACTTTCTCTGAATATACGTTCCTCCATTTCCACGTATTTGGATTTAAGAAAGTCGTATTTTTAAAAATCGATGTCTCAGGTCCTTACTATTCGGCTGATTTCGCTCTTTTGTATTTACCATTTAAAATTGCATTCTTTGAAATAATGTAAAATTATTATAATTTTTATTAAATAAATTAATAAAAATAGTACATATTTACTAAAAGACATTTTTTGCGTGGAATTATCTTTGGATAAACGAGTTATGTAATTGCGTGCAAAAATCTTTCAATTCGCTTAAAAAGTTCTCGAGATATGGCGAAATATGCAAAATCAAAAATCTGAATCCTTATTATTCGGATTATGTTTAAAGATTAAGTTTATTCAGAGATTAAAGATTAAGTTTATTAAAAGATTATGTTTATTCAGAGAAACTACGTTTTTGCGTCTCGCGTAACTTAAAATATCGTCTGCCCTAATTAATTAGCATATTTATGGTAACCTCCTCAAATCATTGAGTCCTAGAACATGAAGATCCCATCATTAAATCAAAAATTATTTAGGTTAGTCTTTTGCAAACTATGCAAAGATTGGGTAAACGTTTTATTAATAATAGTAAGCATGTTTAGGGAAATAAATTTTTTTTAATGTGGTTACAAAAATTATCATTTCAATTATTATATTCAATAATATTTAGGCTTTATAAAATATAATCTGCTTTTTTCCCATCTTCTTCCTATGTCGCTCATTCAATTTATGCGACATCTTATCGATTTTTGAAAATCTTAGTTAATTTCAAAATCTCAACGATTAACAAATTTTAGCAATTTAAGAAATGATTTATACATTTGAGAGAAATAAAACCAGTAAGCATAAAATTAAATCAGTAAACTTGAAATTAAATCAGTTAACTTAAACAGTTTGAGAAGAATAGAAGAATCACTACGTTGGCTTGAATAGGTGAGAATATTACCTTGTATTTTGAAATGTGCTATTATAAAATAAGAGATTAAATCTTTAAAATATAACTAATAATAATTGTTAATAAATTATTATTATAAAAAAAATTGAAAATTTTCGGGTTAAACGCTCTTATATTAATCAAATGATGTCTGATGAAATTATGATCTAACCAAAATTTTCAAAAACTACATTCTTCTAGTATAATTATTTTTCAATAACATTTAAAAACATGATAATTTTCACATTGATAAAAAAAAAAACAAGCAATCGTAAATGTGTACAGTATTTGCATATTTGTTCTATACCAATTAAAAGTGAAACAAAACTAATTAAATCAATTTGCTTTAGGATATTATTAATTTTTAATCGTTAAATTAGGTTTCGTTATTTCAGTTTAGCTAAAAGTGAGTTAATTAGCAATCATTAAAATAGAATATGCTAGTACTTGTTATACTAACTCTGAATTTCTTACTCTCTCACAATCAAAAGTTTTTATAATTTTAAAATTTGAATGAAAAAAATAGGATAATAATTTGTATTGTTTTTAATTTTACTTAATTACTTATAAAGCAAATTCTACTAGAAAGCTGCTAATTTACAGCAATAAAGCTAGTAATATCCAATTAATATATAACTAGCTAAATTTGTAGTAACAAGTAATTTTGTAATTAAAATTATTTATGCCATACTCAAATTTAAGTAAAACTAAAAAATTTATTGATAGTTGTTATAAATGAGGAAATAAGGGAGTTTTATATTTAGTTTATAATGTCAGCTTAGAAGATAATGAAACTATTTATCTAGATCATTAATTTAAATCTTTTTCATTTTTTTGTTTTTTTTGCAAAACCATCAACCTTGGCTTGGAAAATATTTCCGGTATTAACAATTTAGTACCTAACTGTTTTTAACTTGTGATTAAAAATGTGTATTATATTTTTCTCTCTTTTTCCTAATACCTTTCTGCCGAAAAGTTTGGAAATTTTAAATAAGAATCAGTGTTAAATATTATGAGATCGCTCTTTGATGAAGGGGGAACACCTAAATTTAAAAAAAAAATTTGAATTTGTTTTTGATTTTGATTTACGTAAAGAATTTGCTCATTTGAAAAATGTTTTACTGAATACTTAAGCTATAACTTAGATAAATGTTAAAAATATAATTTTGCAGGTTTGAAAGAAATACGTGGTGTTATTCAGAATTATTTTCTACATTTAAAGACTACTTTTTTTTAAACATTTTCTATAAAGTCTATACAAATTTTATGCTCTTGCATATTGCTTTTAAATATAGCCATATATAAATATAGGGAAAATCGCCCATGTTTCCAAGGGGGATGTTTTTCATCAAACCTGTCCTTAGTACTGTCTAAAGATAGGTAGTTTCAAAGTGTCCGAAGTTTTAACAGAAAAATACACACAAATACAATATTGTGGTGCTATTCACAAAAACATTCATAAAAATGCTCTCCTGAAAAATCTTGGAATGCGTCTCATCATTGAGATAAACGAAATGCTCCAAATAATAAATTTGGACTTTAAATCAAAATTTCATTTCAATAGGAATCAGAATTTAATCAATTAAAAACTATATACCTAATAACAATACTATACCTAACAAAAATAATATCTTCAAAGGAAACTATATAATTTCATGTAGTTTTCTATAATAAGTTATTGTAACAAGTGATTTCTATTGTAATAAGTAATTTCTATTGTAAAATTTTGAGTCGAATAGGTTGAAAAAAAGAATATGCAGACGAGCATAAAGAAACATTATTTTGAGGTTTGTATTAAGTAAATTCAAAAGCAGGGTTCACAAAATTGTTTTTTTTTTTTAAATTACAAAATCGGTTTTTTAATTTAAACATTATTTTTCTTATTTGAATCTGATTTTTTTTATATTTTAAATCATAATTGTTTTTATTTAAATCAGAGTTTTTTTTTGTCTTAATAGGAGTATTTTGTTAGATGAGAGTATTTTTAAAATTATTTTAATTAACCCAATCAAAGACAATTAGTAATGGTTTATACTAATTATAGACAATTGTTAAAATTAAAGCATTTCATATTTTATATGAAATGCTTAAAACAATAATTATCTTAATCTTTTTTTGCCTAAAAAATACAAAACTTGAATTTATTTGATAAATGGCGGCATTCTTTTTTCTTTATATTCTGTAATTAATAAAAAATAATATATGCTATGGAAATTATGCTAGTAATATGATATATTAATATAGCATATTACTACAATAATATACCATATTCATAAATAACAAATTAAATCAATTAAAAATTGAGTGCATTATTATACCCACGGATATAAAAAAGGAACATTAACTTGTAGAAACAATGTATTCATAATTAATAAATATAAAAAAATTAAATATTTGTTGAAATTTTTAAATTTTTTTTTTTTTTTTTGAAAATAAAAAGATAAAGTTATTTGATAAAAGGTGAAGTTTTTTATTCTTTCTACTTCGTACTTAATAAAAAAAATATATGTTAAGCCAACTAAATCAGCAATATACAATACCTATTATAAAATATTAAATCAAATTAAGTAAAATTAAGAAAATAATTATTCATGCGAGTATAACATTTAACCTAATTACGTAAGAAGTAAGTATAATAATTAACCAAATTAAGTAAATTATTATTAATGCAAATATAAAAAAAACTTATTTTGTAGTCACATTGCATTCTCGCATGAAGTCGAAACAGAAAATATAAAATTGTTTGGAAGAATATTCCTGAAAAAAATTTATATTTTGAATGAAGACGCTTTTTATAAGTGTGAATATTTACGTAATATTCTTACTAAAACGTAATGTTTGTTAAAAATGTGTTCTTAAGATATAAAAAATTATCAACTCTTATAAATTAAACAATTAATAAAATATTAAATTATACCGCTCGTAACCATTTAAAAATCATACAAATTTTCTGCATTCATTGTAACTATAACTTCATAAGTTTAAATTAAGTATTTCTTTGATGGAAAATAATTTAATACTGTATGAAACATGAATTGAAATTGCAGATATATAAAACCTTGATTTTTTCGAAATATTTTGACAAATTAAATCATCTTTTTAATATAGTCTCTTTACTAATAAACGTATTTCAAAAGTTGAAATTTTTCTAACAAATGATGTATTCAAAAACTAGTTTATATTACTGATATTGCAAGTAAATAATAATGAAACCATAAAAGATAAACTTCCACTTGATTGCATTTTTACGCTATAACCTCGAATAAAAAATTTTTGTTATGTTTGTATTGCAAGCTTAATAGGAAAGAAATTCAATTCCGTTTGATTTTTAAAGGAAATATTCAGTAATGAGGTTTAGCTTAAAGCCCTTTTTTTTTACATTTTAAACATGAAAGTTTAACAAACGATACAAATAAGAATTTTTTGGAAGCCTTACGTTCAAGTAATGGTTTCCTTTATTCATTAATTTGATGATATCATTAATAAAACGTTTTACATTATGTCTTTTATAAATAATAACTAATAATTATTCCTCGATAACACTTTTTCTGACGAGGAAATTTAAATTATGCGAATGCATTTTCAATCAATAATTGTGAAAAAATTAAGAAAATAATTGCATAGTGTGAATTTTTTTTGTTATTAGAATTATTTGATATATTGACAGAAATAGTTTTATTCAAAAAACATTTCAAATTTATAGACTGCTAGATATCGTCGAATGTAAATTCTGAAAGATATTGGGTTGCCTTTTTTTTTCTAAATTCTACCATCCCGCGTGCAATTAAATATTTGTGGCTTACCGTGTCAAATCATTAAAAAAAAGGATATGTTTACCTACCGAAATATATGTTTCGCTTTCTTGTTCAAGTTAATTTAGGTTGAGTTTCAGATTATTAAAATGGCATACCAAGTTGTGAAAAAAAAGAGAATATTTGGCACCTCATTTTTTTTGGTTTCAATCATGGTTGTTGGGTTACAAAAAAATTTATTTTACTCTGATAATAATAATTTTAAAATAAATAAATAATGAAATAATTTTGTAAAATTTAATAAAAATAATTTTAATAAAAATAAATAATAAAATAATTTTTTAAAATTTAATAAAAATAAATTTTTACTGATACTCTCGTGTTACGTACATTAGTGCAGTGCATGGTGAAAGCGCTATAGCTGAAAAAAATCGTTTGTTATTAGTATTTAAGAATAGTTATTATTGCTATGTCAAAATGGATATTAAAAATATAAATGTTGACCTCAAAGGAGTTGTTCAATTCGTCCGGTTAATTAGTGACTAAAACACATGGAGCAGTAATAATTCGGTGAAACCGCTTGTAAGGTCAAAAATAATAATTAGTAAAAAAATATGGTATAATTGTTATTTGTACATATCTCTTAGCTTTGAGTATGATTTTGTTGAGTTGTTTAGTACTTATTTATTGATTGCTTACTTTTTCACCCCGCGCAAATTACGTGAATTTAGATATATTTCAGAAAGTTATCAATAAAATTAAAAAGAATTGTTATCGAAATTCTTATTTTACAGCTAACTGTCATAAATCTATAAAAATTTAAATCGTTTATTTTTCAAGCAAACTATTCCTGTTTACTTATTTTTAGCTTCCTTAAATTTAAGTCCCGCAGTGGACTGATCGTTAAGACACAGTTCCCAGCAGATCACAGAAGTCAAGCATCACTGGTTGCGGTCAGTGTGCGGGTGGGTGACCACTTGGATCAGTCTGCGTACGGACCGAGAGAGTGCGGTATAGGTCCTCGTTAAACTGTTCTACCGTAAATTGCTCGACTTCGCGTGCAGGTAGTTGGGCTACCGAAGCGGGCGTGTCTTCCCCTCTGCAGAGGATCAAAATTGTGATGGCATGTCTTCGGATCATCCTCAGGGATGCTTCACAGACTGTCCCCAATAGCCCATTGTGCAGCTCTAGTGTGACGTAAATGAACTACAACAACAACAATCCTTAAATCAAAAGCCAATAAAAGTGTAAAAGCTAGAGCTTTTATGTGTTTACCTAATTCGCAGTTTATTAGATTTTATAGTCAAAAATGTCATTTTATCTAATGATAGCTAGTGTGACGAAAATGAACTACAACAACAACAATCCTTAAATCAAAAGCCAATAAAAGTGTAAAAGTTAGAGCTTTTATGTGTTTACCTAATTCGCAGATTATTCGATTTTATAGTAAAAAATGTTATTTTATCTAATGATAGCTTTTTTTTTTACCAAAATCTTATTCTTTTAGCACATTAATATTTTAAATTTATTTATTTGGAAATATTTCTAATACTTTTTAATGATACAGATAAGATACTATGAAAAAATAATAATAAATTGTTACCTTCTACTTCTGGAACAGAAATGAATATAGAAACACACACAAGAAATTAAAATGAGACAATAGTCAAATAATTAAACCAACCTTAAAAGTTTCGTTTCAGATTATATTTTAAAATGCACCGAAGAAATTCAATTTAAAATAAAAAATTCAGGATAAAAAAAAAATTTAAAAAAAAAACATAAATTTTTAATTAAATTGACTTAAATATAAGTGAAAGTATTTATTCAATCTTAAATCGTTTTACCAAAACAGGCAAATAATAGCATTAAATTCAACAATAAATCTTAAAACAGTATTGGGAAAATAAGTGTCTAAAATTTTATGCAATAAACGAGAATTCTACAAACTAGCTTTAGTTTCACAAGTAACATATATATCCTCTGTTAACAAGACAATTCAACGGTTTTAACGGTTTACGATTTTTTACAAAAACACCAAATTGTGCGTTTATTTGAAAAACAATTTATTCAATTTAGAATCAAACATATATTTTAATATTATTTAAATTATTAATCACTCCTTCAAGATGAGTTCCAAAGGTGCTAAAACAGAAAAAAACGTCTTTTTTAAAAAACATTACTAATTATGATGGCATTTTCAGAAATTATAAACGCGTCAATTATGGAAGACTTCAAAACTCTTGTCATGTTTTGTAAATTAATTTTAGAATATGCAAAACACAAAAGTTCATTTTTAGAAAAAAATATGTTTCTTTGAAAAAGAAAGAAAATTAAACATCAAAATAACAGTTTACAATTGATCAAATTTTTATACAAATAATTGTGAACTTCACTTTCACATCACATCAAATATTAACATTTCATTCTTGTTTAGCTATGTTGTTTTTTTTTATCGCAGAGAAATAAAGTTTCGAGAATATTTTCTCAGAAAAAAAGAAAAATAAACAGTACGTGCTTTTATAAGTTTATTGAAAAATCGAAATACAGTTAAAGTCATTATGAACTGTCAAAGTGTCTGCTTTGTTTGGCGTAAAATTTGTTTATTTAAAAAAGAATAAAAAAACTTCTTAAATTAGTTTTTATATCGCATAATAATATATTTATAGTTTTTTTTTTAAATAACAGAAGAAAAATTTCAGTTACTACAAATGTGTAAAAGAAAATAAACGTTTTTTCTTATTGCCTGCTAAGAACGGAAAAAAGTTACGACTTAAATAAAAAATTTTTAAATTTCTTATCAATTTTTTGAACGGTCAAATTCAAACAAAACTTTATCGAATACCGAAGTTTAGCCATTTTATTATTCATTCGGAAGAGAAAAAAATTTCTAACAGAAAACATAATTTTTTCTTAACTTCTTCAAAACTTTTCAGACTTTATTTAGTAATTAATGAATGATTTGAGTGATTTCTGCTTAAATGTATGTCTCCTGTTATAATAATAGTCTAAATCTAACATCTACTAATATAGAAATAAGTCTGAACATAATATTTAGACTAAATTTAGTATTTCATCTACTACTACTAGTCTCGCAGTAAGTGAAAATCAAATATCTGATATTATAGTGGAAGTTAGTCTAAATCTAATATCTGCTGTTATAGTAGCAGTCGAAAACTAATATTTCCTATTATAGTAGCAGATTAAATCTGATATCTGCTATTATAATAATAGTCTAACTGGAATACCTATTATTAAAGTAGCAGTCTAATATCTGCTGTTATAGTAGCAGTCGAAAACTAATATTTCCTATTATAGTAGCAGATTAAATCTGATATCTGCTATTATAATAATAGTCTAACTGGAATACCTATTATTAAAGTAGCAGTCTAAAATTAGAAAATAATAATTATGTAATAAAATTTCTGAATCATTTATATATGAAAATTAAATACTTATATTAAATGCTTTTCAGAACTCTTTAAATAATGAAATACTTCCTAAACTAAAAACCAAAATAAATTCTTAAATTTTTTAAAGAAATAATTTACTTTTTCTTATCCTTGCCTCTGTTATATTAAATTATATATTTTTTCTCAAAGTAATATTTTTCCAGAGTAATATTTATCTAAGTTACTTTTACAATAATTTTTTTTCTAAGTTACTAGTAAAAAGTTACTTTCCTATGATGGAAGAGTATTAGTTATAAAATTGTGCCTGAATACTACAGACAGAATCCAGTAAATTACATTCGGCAATGAAAATGAATCGTTAGAATTTATGAAACCTACCTACGTAATTTTTATTAGTTCAACTAAAAGTACAGGGCATCCAGTGGTCCCTGAAAATTTCTATAGTGTTATAAAATTGAATCAACTGGTTCAGCAAAAACTTAAATGTTATAAATCTTCCCTTCATCCATAACATAACTCTTTATATGTGTTTGAGTTATCAAATTATTGAGGTGATAAGGAATGTTTCAAATAAACTTTTTAAAAACATGTAATACATTTAATAACAAATATGTTTTGCAACTAAAATAATTTTGAAAGACTACAGGAAGATCTGAAAATGAATTGTTATAGACTATTCTGATGTCTGCTTATAACTATTCTTCTTATTATGTATTTTAAAGTTTTTTCTTAGTATGAATGGGAAATTATTGATGAAAACATTTATGATGAAAGAATATCAGCTATAGACTTTTGTTCAGAGAATTTCAAATAGCTAATAGTTAATAGAATCCTAGTTACGAAACCTAGATAATATAGATAGTTACGAAACCTAGATAAGTAATCATTAGATTTAAGAAAATTGTTTTGTTTTAAATAATCCTGTTGCTCACTTTTGACTATTGTTCACACACTATTTTATAAAAAAAAAATCTAGAAATAATAGATTTGGAGTTTGAACAAAATATACGTTGATATGAAATTTAGTCAAAAGAATTCAAGCAACAAGCAGAATACAGAACGATGTGTTTTTTACAGGCATTAAATTATAATACCATTGTCAATTTGAATTAATCACACATTATAAAATATCTATTTAAGTAACAAAATCTGAGTTAATGATAAATGAATTATTTAAATATTTATAAATTCCACAAAATAAAAAATAAAAACAATGTTGCTCATCATAAAAATGTAATACACTGCAAAAAATTCAGGATCAAATTAATAGCACTTTGGAAACAGAATCCATTAAATCTATTTTACAGTATAACCTATTTTTACCGTAAAAATTACGGTAAATAAGATTTTTTTGTTTCCTAGAATGTTCCTGCAAAAATTATGCTCATTTGATTGTATTCTAATTAAATGTAGCAAAAATAATTGTGGAACTGTGTATGTTTGTGTCTTAGCTATTAACTTGATTTAAAAAAAAAATTTGAACAATAATGAAAGTTTGTGTGACTCATAACTAAACTCATTAGTATAGTAAAAATATCACTTGAGAACAGTAAATTGCGAATATTACTAAGAAAAGAGCTAAATTCATGTTATTTAAATATTATAACAAACTAGTATAAGATATATAATCATTAGTACTTGTTTTGTATAATTTTTAAATAAAAACAAAGTTGAGTCATAAGAAAATAACTTTAAAAAAATCACTTTCCCTCATAATTAGTATCGTTTATTTTCTAAATTGCTATTGAAGTAGTGTTTGCAGTCTTTTTTTTATTAAAGTGACTTCTAACTACGAATTATAATTGCTTTTTTAACTACAATTTGCAGCGACTTTATTTTTCTTCAAATGTATTCTTATGTGGATATATTTAAAGATTTAATAAAATACTTAAAATTTAAAGTTCTTGCTATATTTCGGTAATAATTGCAAAAAAATATTTTATTGCAAACTTATCGATTTTTGACGAGAAAATATTTGAAATATGCCGAGTTTAAATCTTTTTAGGTAAAATATTCGACTTTGAAGGGTTTTGTTGAATGAATTGCAGCAAAGTAAAGTGAGGTGATTATCTCTTTGAATTTTATAGGAGCACTTAACTCTGCCGAAGTTTTCCGCTCTTTTATGCGTTCATACTTCAAAAAGACACAGAAATCCTTAAAATATATTACTGAAATCGAGACGTCAAACTTGTAGAGAAATGGTTTAATAATTTTTTTACAGTTTTGAGTTCAATAAATAGTGATAATTGTATATATGTTTTTTTTGCTATAAACATTGCTACATTGATTTTAAATTACGCATTTTTAAAAGTTGAAAAAAAAACAGCAATTGGAAATTTAAGTTAAATTAAATTAACTTATAAATAACAAAATTTAAAAAATAATGATATATAGATGCAAATGTAAAATATTACCTTCTAGCACTACTTATGAAACATCTATTGAACACTGCAGTGTTAAAAACGTAAACAGAGTCTCTAAACCAGTGCTCTTCAACCTTTTTACAACCACTGACCGGTCAACATTCCGCGACCCTACTCTGAGTCTGACGGACGATGATTGTTTATATTTTGGATAGTTCTGATTCTATAATTTGAATGCAATTGTGTTTAAACATGCCTTTAAAACAAATACACAGTTACTTTCACAGTATTGGTGCGACTTAAAGTGACGTCTCTCCACTTTCAGTTAAACTCTCGTCTGCAGAAAGTCGCACAAACGCGAGAGAAATTCAAAACAATAACTTAATGTTCTTTGTACAGCCCGGTACCATTTGATATATGGACTAGTACCGGACCGTACTCTGGGGTTTAAGGATCACTGCTCTTAACCATTGAAATTCTATTTCTTTTTGCAACTGGCTTGAAACCATCTGTAGATTGTCTTTGAAATATTTAAGTTTTAATTAGCTTCTAGCTTAAATGCTTTAATTAGTTTCCAGATACAAAGAATAGAAATTACGTTGCTATATGTTTGAAAGAAAACTAAATTATTGGTCAAAACATCTGGTACAAATTAGAGTACAATGTTTCATGCAAAACTAGTACCAATTTTACTCACCAATTTACTCACCAATGAAGTTTGTTTTCAGCACACTCGACACACGTGACCCTCTCTATGCTTTTGCAGGAGCGGTTTAGCACAATATATGCTGGCATTATCATGATTTTTAATTGGGGAAATTTAAGCTCTTTGCTTGGCTTTAGGATTTTTCAAATGGGTTTTACCTGTATTTTTCTGTAGATATTTATAGCCATGTGAAAAAAAATTACAAATACTTAAAATCCACAAAACACGCTAAGCATATAATGCTTTTATTGGGTGCACTAACTTTTACAATTATCCAATATTATGATATTAAAATATGAATACTACAAATTTATTATGTATTTAGCCATTAAAATATGTATTTTATGCAATTTTACCTGCCTAAATGGAATATATTTCTATCATTTAAGTAAATATTAATGAAATGTTTCATTTTGAAAAAATCTTCATACATATTCATTTGTCTATTGAGATTAAATCTAGTGGTAATTTCATTTTTTCACCAATCATAAAACACATACTCTGTTTTTAATACCGAATATTCAATGTATGGAAAAATATTGAAAGATACTTTAGAAAGATTTTGAAGTTGTTATTTACGGCCAATCCATAACATATATTATTCAAATCATGAAAATACCTTGCGTTAACATTTAATTTTTAAACCATACATTCAAATAGTAGAAATCAGTCATCCTCTGCTTTAGCGAAGAAATTAATATAATAATTCGATCCACATTTTTTCTTTTTTTTAACTTACACAAATTGATTACAATTTATTAAAAATATTCAATTATTTGATTCAATATATTCAATTACTAACAAATTCTCAATTATTAAAAATATCATGCCGTTGCTAGCATTCAAGCCCAGAGTTACAATTAACAGGTGAGTGGTATCAGCATAACAAAATATTAACTTAATAAAAACTTAAATTTCCGGAGACACTAGAATAAAGGGCTTTGTTAACTAGCTTTCGCGTTCGTAAAAGGGCAATTTTGCAATTAAAATTTTTAATCTTTCTCAACCAGCTGGAGATCTCAGATCTCTTCCCACCGTAAACAGTTCCGGAGCAAATTAGAATAAAAAGTTAGCCGCACTGTGGCTGTCAGGGATTTTGTACAGTTAAATCCATTTTTGCAGGAACATATTACGGAACAAAATTCTGATAAACCGTAATTTTTACAGTAAGAATAATTGAATCACTGAATCACTCCAATTAGATAAGCACTAACAGAAAAATTAACGATATAATATTTGGCGATAGAAATGAATTTTACGGATGATGTACCCAAAGTGACGATACTTAATATCGCAATTTGATCCTGAATTATTTGCAGTGTTCTCTAAAATAATATCATGATAGTGATTATGCTTTAAATTCCTGATCTAATAAATTTCATTGCAAAAAATACGGTATAATATTTTACCGTAAAAGCGGATTTCACGGTAAAATGGATTTTATGGATTATGCATCCAAAGTGCGGGTACTATTTAAGTTTTTATTTTTTAAAAATTATAAAAGAAAACAAAAGTAAATTGTTCTTTCTATTTGGACATTGCAAAACGCTGTTTTGAAGTTAAACTGGAATACTAATAATATCAAATTTCAGAAATCGAATGTAAATAGAGATCTAAGAAGAGCAATATTTATTTTATTTATTTATTTATTTTTGTTTAATACAAATTTAAACAATAAAAAAGTTACCCTTTGTGGATATTTCAGTAGTTTAATTTGACTCTTACATATTGGATGTTATAATTTACCTACTTTTATATCTTGGCATTTTTTACTGTTTGCATAACTCAGATTCAAATATATACTTCAGGCACCCTGTATGGTTTATTATTTCAAATTTTTTTATGAATTCAGGCTCTTACATAGCTGATTTGGAGATGAAGTTTGATTAGATGTTTTAATAGGAAAATTATAATATTAATGACCTTAAACTTCTCACGAGTTTTAGAAATTCATTTTAATATTTATAGTATTCAATTTTAAAAGTGTAGTAAGCTTGCTCTTATAGTTTCTTTTTTATTAATTTTTGCAATGCCATTTCGTCCAAATTTCAAAGATACAAGGTAAAGTTAAGTACCTCCAGTTGAGTAATGGAGACCAAGTCAATCATCAAAGTTATTATCATTATTTATTATAGATAAATTATTATTACTAATTATTATTAGTTATTATTTAAAACTTGGCAGTGGATTTTAAACAAACATGCGATTTGTTTTTTTAGAAAAGACAGTTCTTCATGACGATAATTTTTTTAACTTCTTCGTTTTTTTCTTTTTTAATTACACCGAGGAAAAAAGTATGGTTCCTTGCAGCAGAAAATGCTAAATTTACCATACGTCTCGCTCTATGGGAACACCAAAAAGCAGGCTTATTTTTTCTAAAGCTCTTTGGTAACTAATTCGGTAAAATTAACACTAAAATATGGTTTCATAATATGTAATAAAATTTAGTAGATGTGGTAAAATTTGACAATTTTATCATGATACTTTGGAGCATGTCATAATAGCCATTTATTCAGTGAAATTTCTTTTTTGTTTTGAAAATTTTTACAAAATATGTAGTAATAAGAATTAGAATTTCCAATTAACCTCTATGAACGGAGAAATTATCAAATGAATGCTTTAAATACCATATATATTTTTGTTCTATTTTCCTGAATTATGTTTTTTTTTTTCTTGACGGTTTGTTAATTTTACCAGATTTTTTTTCTCCATATAATTTAAACCCTCTTCGACAAAAAAAATTTCCTCGTTGCAGGATTTTAAATAACTAGTCAGCAATTTAATAAATAATACATTAACACTATAGATTGATAGAATCATTTAAAAATAATCTTTGTACCTGTTTAATTTGAATTATAATTGTTCTACTCCAATTTAACACGTTTTAAGTCTTTTCTACAGATAATTATTTCAAAATAACAATATGTTCTGAATGTATTAATAAGCTAATCTAAATATTTCTTTCTTATTATATATATTTACGCAGCTGAGAAATGTATTTAAATTGATGTAACGTTTTCGTTAATTGAGATCAAATACTCGAGAAGATAAAAGGCATAAATGCTCTTAATAATAGTTGAAGGATTCGAAACATTGCATGAAGCTTAATTTAATTACAACGTGACTCTGAAAACAATACGTAAGGTAAACAAAGATCTTAAGGTGATGTTTACTCTCTATTTAAAGGACTACGCAGAGAAACAAATTTTGAGACAGAATTTATATTAATTTTCATTAATTATTTCCTGCAAATAACTATGAAAGTAAGGAAGCAATTGAGACAGGAATTGTGTAAATTATTTGCATTCTGAAATCGTTTGCAGAAGAATAGGTTAGGAAATATTGAGTAAACATTTAAACTTGTTTATAAGACTCCGAGTGAGTTATTATAGTATTGATTGTTCTGATTACCATTGTGTTTAAATGCTTTCATTTCTATTGATCAGGCAAACAGTTCTTAATATTGCACTTTCTCTACAATCTTCATAATAATTTTTCCTAACAACACAAATTGTAGCAATATGATAAATTCATTTCGTTTTGTTAAAGTTTTAATGGCAACACCGTGAAAAATTATTTGTAATTTATAGCAAAATTTATTGGCATCGCGACTGCTAGCAGTTGTGAAATTTATAACAACATGATAAATGATATGATTAACAATATGATAAATGAATTCCGTTTGGTCAAAGTTTTAATGGCAACACTGTATAATTTACAGCAAAATTTACTGGCAACGCGACTGCTAGCAGTTATGAAACTTACAATAAAGCTTTCGTTTTCAATATTATAGAAGACATATGTAAAAGGATAATAAAAATGATTTCTAAAAGCATAAATAATGTCATGTGTATAATTGTGTAAAGAACAACACAAGTGAAGTAAATACAAATTTATTGTTAAATACGATATTTACACACATTAAATATACAATATTTTCAACTTAGGAAAAAATTAAAAAAAATTTTTATATAAAATTACTTTAATTTATTTGATAATAACACCATACAGCGGCAATTAGCATGCCATCAATAACAGAGATGCTAATTGCTCCGGTCGCACCATAATAATTTAGAAAACGGTAAACAAAACTACAAGCTAAATTTTGCAAATATTTGATTAATTTTGCTTACTTTTTAATCGGTATAGTAAAAATTAACTGTTAAAAAGTGGCGAATTATATAAGCTTTCGAATTATTTAGAAATAGAGGTGGATGAAACCATAATAAATTTTATTTATTGAACCAAGAATCACACATTAACAAACTACCACTCGAAAATATTCATTTGCTGTCCTGAGCAAGTTGGCATCTCTGCATCTACTACCCTAGTATGCTTGACTTAACGATTCAAAAATGTATAATTAATTTCAATTTTTATTCAATTAAAATTTTCATCTGAATCTAAAGGCTTAGTTTTTATTCAACTCCATAAACTGATATAAAGTATTTTCTGAAAGTTATCCATGTGTGAAGCTCGAAAATATTCTCTGGCCTCCATGAAAATGACTTTACAAACCTGTTTAAAAAATTTAATACATTTTTGGAAAACAAAACACACATTTTATTCTTGAATTAAATGAAGCTGGGACTTAATCTTAACATAATATACAGATTATGGCCACCCTTATGAATAATTATAAAAATATCCTTATTAGAGTGAGTCAAAAAAAGACAAGTTAGGCAAAAAATACTTGCCTTACAATGAACATAAGCCTATCAAAACGAGGAAAAACAAAGTCTTTTCTAATCATACTGACCAAAGCGAATTTTAAAACATCAAAGCCTTTTTAGCTACAGAATGACAGAGAGAGTAGGTTAAAAGCCAATTGTGAGAAACACCCAAAAGTTTCATCAGGTAGCAATCAAAATGGTTTTAGTGTATTCCTCTCATTTTCCTTACTAGTGATTCAACAGATTTTGATATCGTTTTTTGTCTTCATAGTCAAAATAGTTATTTGCGACTCTACACTCTGTGTATGGTTTGGGAAATTCGATAAGGAGTTTAATAACAACAAAAAAAAAAAACGAACGGCACCTAAAAAGAACAATTGTTACGAAATATTTTCCCTACTTGTTATTCTCCATTTATAGTAAACTCTGACCTTTATTATCGGTTGGAATAGTAATTTGGAATAAAGACAGGTATGTAAGAAGAGCAGTGATTAGATTATAATATATTGCAATGTAAATGGAATCGATAGGTATACGCAATATATTAGTAATACTATATGTACTTATTGATGTGGAAAAAATATTTAGTTAACCGTTATTTTTTTTTTTATGGTTTAAAATATTTTTTTAGTTTAATAATGAAAAAATTAGTTGCGGTTGTATGGTATATTTGGAGATTACGATAAAATCAGGATCATGATCATAATAAAAGTTTTTATTCTGTAAAAGTTTTAGAGCGCGAGATACAAAATTAAAGAATATTTTATACAAAAGACATTTTAAGTGAAATAATATTTTTTTTTAAATAATAATGTCAGTAAGGACAGGCAAAGGGAGATAAATCCCTTATAACCAGCCTAATCAAAAGTCAAATTTAAAAGTGAATGAATTGTTCCCAACAGGAAATTAGGAGCGTGGGAAAAGATGCATGGTTGGCGAATTTTTAAAAGATAAAATAGCCAAAACAAAAAAAAGACATCCCCCAGTTATCAATGTTAAATTTAAAATAATTTGGCTGTCGCTAATCGCCAAAAAAGATCACGAGAGTTAGTATAACCCTGTAACTGAAATATTTTTGTGGTAAGAGAAAATAAAAAATAAAAAGTTACAAATAGATTTTGTTTTCGATTTAGTCGCTACAAAAATCATTATGTTAGCTTTTTATAAAACGCAATAAAAATTAAATAATTGGTTTAAGTCAATTAAAGTTCAATTAGGAATGATTAAATATTTTTTTTTAGGAAATTAAAGATATTTTAAAAGCTAGGAAATGCGTAATGCCTATTATGGCATCAGAAGTTTAACGTTTGAACCTTTTCACAAGTAAATTTTGCTTGATTCAACGAAAAAGCAAGCTCATTGAAGTAAAAACTATCATTTACAATTATTTTAATAAAATTAATAATTGAAGTATTCCATAATAATTATATTAATTATTAAAAATTATGTGTTCTATCATGTTATATATGCAAAGAATAATGTACCAATAAATTGAGAGTAAGGGTATAAATCAATGAAAGTAAAACTTTATTACAAACACGAGTGTGGAAATTTAAGATTATGGCCGATCTTTCAAATGAAATGTTTTTTCACGCACGATGAAGAAAGATTAAGTTGTCACGACATTTTAAAACTATTAAAAGATCCATTTTCACATATCGCTCTAATTCATATGATTGAAATAATTGATTTGCATTAAAAGTCATTTTTGCTGTCACTTGTTTATGCTTCGGTTTTTTATTGATCAAGTAATTTTATGTTTGCGTGTCTGATCATGTTTGATAGATAAGGTGGATAATGATTGCTTGTGTCGCAAAAACAAAAACAAGATGTCATTTTCAACTTACAAATTTTGGTTGCTGTTGTTTTTAACGTAAAAACATATCAATTTCTTCTTACATTTTTATAGAAACAATGTTGTTTCTTTAGGGAAAATAAGTGAGACTAAGCAGCGTTTTATTTTAAATAAGCACCATTTTAAAGAAGTTTTCCAGACTATTTAAAAGCGAGGAACATTAAGCTCTCATATATCGGAAAACAAATCTGAAATAAAGGTATTTGGTTATTTTTCTTCTATATTAGTTTGAATTTTCGTATTTAATTGTTATCTAAATTTAACAGCACATTTCTTGAATAGTTATTCAAGTCTTATTGCAATCAAAGTTTTTTGGTTAAAAAAACAATCACAGTCAGATGATAGCTTAATAATTATTATAAACTATGTTGTAAAGTATTGTATCAGAAAACTATCGTTTGCGAATTTCAATCATATTGTTTTCATTTTTTTAAAAATATTTTATAGAATTCTAGTTAAAAATTGATTTAGTTTAGTCTTCGTTTTGTTCTATCTTTCACAAGGTGAGCTTCTGTTTGCTTTCTATAGCTTACAAGGTAAGCTTTTCTTTAGAAACATAATAAATATTTTCTTTTTATGATAGATATTTTAATTGTTTCTTTAAAGCAACTGAAATTTTTAATTTCGCTTTCAACAGTGCTGATTAGTGTTACTTTATCAATATATTTTATGGTTAAATTTATTAATTTAATGTAATGTGATTTAACATATCATTTTTTACTTTTTTTCAAACAATGTAAATCGAAGACCAAAGCCATTGCTAATCACTATATTTATCAATGGGTCTCCTGTAAGTGACTTAGTGTGGGTATTTTGATTCTGATTAATTGTTGAAAGGGGCATTTGTTTACGTTTTCAACTGTTCTTTCTATTCTATTTCGAGTAAACAAAGCCCAGTGAAGTAAAAAACTAAGTAAAGCAAGTGTAAGTTAAGTAAAAAACATAGAAATTTTAGCAAATTCTATGTGCCATATGGCTTTATGTTTGATAAACTTACGTTAATTAACATTCTAACTTGGAGCTATAGCTAAATCTGGAGAGATTTAGCTTGACTTTAACACACGATCTCGTATATAAACGATCAACTGGCGCTGAGGTCACATATCTGAGTATCAGTGATCGTCTTTTTCTTGAGTTGTGAGTACCCACTTAGCAGTAGTCATATGGTTTATATAATAATATTTTAAGCTAAGGTGGAACGTTTTATGTAAAGCATTTGTTATGAAGTTACTTATATTAACACTGAAGCAGTTTTTTTTATGCGATTATTCGATGCGATTATGACACAAAAAAAAACTAAGGTTAATTACACTAAGGGAAAATTGTGTAAAAATATCATTTAAGCAAATAAATTCAAACAAATTCAGCTTTAACAAAAATGTAATAATCTTGATAGAATTTGTTTTTTTAATAGTTTTTGCGCTAAATGCTAAATTTTTGTACATTTTTAATTATGTAAAAATATTCTTACGAAGATAGATTAATTTTTGAGATCAACAGATTTGAAATTTCTCTATATTAATACTGAATTTAATTATTTTTCTCAAAGTAACAATTTTATTATGCTTACCATCCTAAGAAATAAATTTTACAAACAACTCATCATTTAAAATCTTTATTTGTATAAATTATATTGAACTTAATTTAAATTAACATTTTTATTTTCTATCTATATTTATCAAATCACTTCCAAATAGACCCCGAAATAGCTGTTTTATCGTAATCCAAAGGATTAAGCACCCATTTGACGATCACTACAAGTTAGTCATTAACACTAAAAATTTTGATGTAATACCTTTATCTGGGTTCATTTTTCAATGCAACTTTAGACCATATTTATTAGAAAACATAAAATTAGCATTATCACATCTAAATAATCCCCTATAGTCCGTTCAACGAGAACTGAGAGTGGAAGTAAACATAAGGGTTGCTGTTTGATCGCCAACGTTTGCCACTTCAACGGTTTCTTCGCTGAATGGGCGATTTCATTTGAATCGACAGAGCTTTCGCTTTTATAGAAAAACGAAAACGGTGTTTGGTTTTTGATACCTTAAAATTAGATAAGAAAGTGAAAAATTAAAATATTTACATGAAAATATGTTTCTAATTGTTTCAGTAAACACATAATTTTATTTTAAGAATCGTTTAAATGTATTTTTTTTTTTAAGTTAAGATTAAATTAGTTTTAATATATTTTGCATAAATATCTATGCAAAACATAACTTTTATAATTCATCGTAAAAGTCGTATAGAATTGAAAGAATATGTCAAAAAAAATACTCTTTATATTCATAATTACAATTTTTTTTAAAATTTATTAAAAGTTAAATAATATTTAAAATAGTTTCATGTTTCACCGATCGATTAAAGGAACTGCATTTATTTGTATTTTTAAACTGTTATCTTTATTTTTCTAAGAGAAGTATTACGAAAATAATTACACTAAAAGAAACTTGGAACTTTTTTATATGTCTCACAAAATATTTTGTTAAGAAAAATATACCCACTTAACCTATAAAAAAAGCAGGTTTGTAAACCTCGAATTCAATAGGTTTATGAAAATAGAGTCAATTGTCTAAATTATTTAATTTTACGTAACATTTGAATTTCTGTAATTAATTAACAACTGTACCAAAAACAAAAATAATTATATTAAACTACGCAAAAAAAAACAAAATTTTAAGAATTACTGTATTAACAATGAATCAATCATGGATAATAACGAATAATTATATCATTAAAAAGTAAAAATGAAACTAGGTATTTATCTCAGGATTCACTCTCAGAACTTGTAGAATCCTCGTCATTTGAATTGATATTTATTACTAGAGAATTAACAGTGTTTTCGATGGCTTCGTCCAAATCCCACATATCTTTTTCGATTTTCTGAGTATGCTCTATGCAATTTTTCCACTTTTCAACTCCAATTTCATTTAAACTTCTCATGCACAATCCTTCTACTTCCGATAACTTGAAAGTTTTGTTTTCTTTGGCCACTGAACCTTTTATTTGGGCCTAAATCAGTTCAATTGGATTTAATTCAGCGTGATAGGGGGGAAGCCTTAAAATCATTATATTATTAAGTCTAGCAAGTTCATCCACCGCGAATTTGTCAAATCTGTGCTTATGAGCCTTCACTATATCCAGTAGTTCTGTTTTTAACATGCCTTCTTCATCACTAACAATGTTTTTAGATTTTAGCCATTCTTTAATTACTTGCTTTGTCGATGATGTGTTAGGAATTTTTTCTTCTTTACGCGAGTGATATGGTGCATTGTCCATCACAACGACAGAGTTTGGCTCTAGAAAGGGTAGAATTTTCTCGAACCATTCTTTGAAACACGCCGCATTCATATCCTTATGGTAATCCTTGTTTTTGTTCGATTTAAAAAGTAGAAGTCCTTCTTTTAAAAAGCCTGCGTCGCTACCAATGTGCGTAATAATAAGTCTCTCACCTTTGCCAGAAGGCGATTTTAATCCTGTAGAAAGACCAGATAAAAATGCCTGTTTTGACGAGATAATGGACGTATCATTCCACACTTTGTCTTGCGTATGTCCAGCATTCAACCATGTCTCATCCATATAATAAATTTTTCTTCCCTCTTGTCTCATTTTGTTAATTGTTCTTAAATATCTTCGCCTCCACAAAATTATTTCATCTTTTTCAATGAGTGAGCTGTTCCGTTTTTGATGTTTGAAGCCTAATTTTTTAACAGGGAATAAAATGACGTTTTTTTTAAAGTTTGGTAAATCAGAATCATCGTTCACAGCTTTGAGAACTTTGTTTATTGTCGGAATTTCGTTACGGCGGAAAAAATCATTAACTTTTCTTCTTACAGCATTTTTGTCGAAATCGTCAATGTCATCCAAAAAAGTTTTACGAGATTTAGTCCTCTTCGGTGAATGTAATATACCATCCTTTTTATATTCTTTAATAATTCTGAAAACCGAAGCTGCGCTAACTCCCGCTGCAGAAGCCGCATGGTTAGCCACATCAATGATTGGAACATCAGGTTTACAATGCACTTCTGTTTTATAAATGTTCAATATTATTTCCTTCTCAGCTTTACTTATGTATGATTTCTTCTGTCGTTTTTTAGGAGGACTTAAATCCATCACTTCACTTTCCATATTGCTCATGAAACACCTGCAAAAAGACACCACAGCGAAACAAACAACCTTCTAAAAATTAAGTCTTTGCTTGACTGATAGGCGGTATTTGTCATTATTCCGGCGCCAAGTAGACAACTGTATTGCGCCAAATAGCACGCCGCTTTGTTTACTTTCACTATCAGTTCTCGTTGAACAGACTATAAATAACTGTTTCATCGCAATCTGAAGATTTGGCATCAAACTGGTAATATCTACAAGTTAGTCTGCAATATAATAAACTTACATATAACAGCTTAATCTGAGCTTATTTGAATGCAACTTTCTACAATATTTTATAAAAAATGTTAAACTAGCATAATCCAAATAAACCCCGACATAACTGTTTTATCGCAATCTAAAGGATTAGACACCCATCTGGCAAACACTGCAAGTTAGTCATCAACACTAAAATCTTTAATATAATACCTTTATCTGGGTTTATTTTTAAACGCAACTTTCGACCGTATTTATTAGAAAACACAAAATTAGGATAATCGCATCTAAATAAGCCCCGATAAAACGGTTTCATCACAATCTAAGGATTTGGTACCAAACTGGCAATATCTGCAAGTTTGGCGGTAACATAATAAACTGACATATAACAGCTCAATCTGAGTTTATTTGGATGCAATTTTTGACCATATCTTTTAGAAAACATAAATTTTGGATAATTTATGTAAATAAATACACCGGTTGAAATAAATTAAGACAGCCAGTTTATAATTTGGAATCCCTCCTTCCACGGACAATGACAGTTTCATCCCTACGTTGCTATGCAATTTCCTATTCTTATAAAGTGCCCGATTTCTCCCCTGAGTTTATAACCACTATACTGATTCTCCATATATAAAAACGACTATAACTAGAAAAAAATCTGGGAAAAGCTTGTTTGACTTTTGAAGGCTGACATAAGTGTTGCGGTTACCATTCACATTCTTTAAGGGGAACAGAAATTATTGCACCTGTAATAAATTAAATTAAAACTTTGCAATGTTACTTAAAAAACGCACTTTAGACTTTTTTAAATATATATATATATTTAGAAAATCTCATACATTTTGGAGCATTTTAGACTTCGTTAAATCAAGATTAATACTCCAAAACATTTTATTAATGAGCCCCATTCAGCTTAGTTAATGATGCCAGTTTCAAGAATATTCTTTAGGGATATGTAATGTAAAAAAGTTCAAAAAATTTCAATTGAAAAATTAATCTCTTAAGTATGTTGCAACACTCTGTAGCAATTAAGATAATGGTTTGTAAAATTTTCTGAAAATAAATGGTACCCATGACTTATTTCTCTTTCATTTCCGACGGAAATACTTTTTTTTTTTTACAAAATATATTAAGCAGTGCAAAATATAAAGGGTAAAGATTAATTTTAATCTCAACTATTCTTACATTTAATAAAGAAGAAAACCTTGTTCCCTAAACAAATTTATTTCTCCTGGTATGTTTAAAACTCAAAACAAATAGCCTTTTTTTTAGTAAAAAAAAGTCTTTAAAAATCTAAAGCATTTTATAGCTGTAATAGAAAATAATTACATCTTTAGAAAAGATTTTTATTTGATTAAAATATGTTTTACAGTGTATTGGGCTATTATGAGTTTTTAGCTTAAGAAAGAATCTTTTCAAAATCACTGAACATAAATATTTAACTTTATGAATAAAGTATCATCTGAAATAATTTAAATTGCAATATTTTTAATGGTTATAAATTGTGATTATTGTGATAAACTATTTTATTAAAAATAGCATGCTTTTTTCTTAATAAAAATTTGAGGTCTCATCTTTTATGAAATATACTCCAAGCATTAATGTGAGTTAATATTTCAAGCGTTTACATGATATAGAAAATAATAAAATATTTTTTAAAGTTCTTTTTTGCAAAATCTCGACTAAAACTTCTGTGGATAATTTATGGCAAAGAAAACTATACACACCATTTGAAATAGATATTTTGATTTAAATTTAACTTGCAATATTTACCGATGATAAGTTACTGTTCTACCTAAAATGCATTCCTGAAACAGCCCGTTTGGGGCCAGGGGGGTCGTGGAGGCTTAGGATCCACAATTTCGTGACCAACGGCATGGTTGTGGTAATGTGGTCAGCATTAGGCACTGGCCACCTTTACTTTCCAAAAAGCCTGGTACCCACCTAAAGCTTGGTGGGCTTCAAGTCGCCACTGAGGACCGAACCCCAACTCTATTTACAATGACAGCCCAGTGTCTTAACCGCTGAGCCATCGTGATTTCTATCTAAGTACTTTATTTAAAGAAAACGCATTTTTTATAAATAATTTTGCTTAATTTATCAGAAAAAAGTACGATATAAATTTTTGGAATACATTTATTTCAATGTTAAATAGGATAATAATTCAAGAGATGATTGTTTCTAAAATTGCTCTTCAAGGTTTAAATGTAACTAAGATCATCAGTTACACGAAAATATTTATTTCTCGCAAATTCATCAAAGTAAATTTTCGGAAAATAAACATATATTTTAAAATATGATAGATGAATGTATTAACCTTGTTCTAATAGGAAAAATATGTAAGTAATAACAATTCTAATTTCAAATAAAATAAACTACATTAACAGTAAGTTAAAGCAAACGACTGAAATAAAATTCTCAGTTGTGTTCACAAGAATAAACATCACATCATTAACATGAAAAGTTCGGTATTGTTTTTGGACTGCTAGAGATCAATAAAAAATGTACACGTACTTAATTGCATAAAAATATCAGAATTTAACTATTTATTGATCTTATTTAGGAGCAGATTGCAGATAGAAAGCACTATATTAAATTGATCTTTATAGGTAATAACATGTTATTTTTTGTCGTGAAATAGTAAAACGACTTATGAAACTTACTAATGTCTTACTACTATAAGTTTATTTTACGTGTTTGTAAATTATACTAATAAAAGTTATCGTAACTAACTGTTACGATAGATTCTGCAATGATCCAGCCAGTGGCCTCATTATAAAATGTTTTAATTCAGTTTATACTTTGACTTTAAATATTTTTTTATAATGTTTTTCTAATAATCAGTGTTCATGTCAAATATAAAAAAAATTAGTCATAACAAAACACTATAACAACACTGTTACAAAATTAAGCATACGTTGAAAGTAGTAATTTTAAAGTTACGAAAGAATTTTTTGAAAAGTTTATGTTAAAAAACAACAACATGCAAAATAGTAATATAGATTTCGAAATAACAGAAAATATAATTTATAGATATTTTTTGATATTGAATATATTGTTTCTCGATTAATTTGCAGACAATTTATACATTTTAAATTGCAATGTTTTCAAGGAATATTGATTATGACGTTATATAATAAAAGTGAAAAGCAAAAACATAAAAATATATACGAAATATCTCTAAAATAAATAAAAAGTTCCAAGTTTCAATGCTACATAGGAGCATCGATGCTACATTACCAGAATCAACGTAAAAATAAATCCTAATTATCTCTAAAATAGTTAAAATGATTCAAACAATGCACAAAAAAGAATAAAATGACAACGATAGATATGGCAGAAAACAAGCAGTAAAATAAAATTAAAGCAACCAATTACGAAAACAATAAATGAAATTACTACTTTTTTTTTGTTGAAGCTGTAATGTGAATTGAGCATTCACGCTTTAGAGTAACATTGTAACTTGTATGCATTTTATTTATTTAGTATTGTTTATTTACATTGTTTAATTTTTTTTTTAGTTTTAACAATAATTTACCATAAATATTCTATTCCATTTGAAATATATAAATATTTAAAAAAAAAAAAGAATTATCAAACACAGTAGAATTAAAACTGTTTTGAATTTTCAAACAAAAAGATATGGTTATTTTTTTATCAGAAATCTTTTTATTTCTCATTAAATAAAAGCTGTTAAAATTTGTATTCTTTCTTGTAAGTTTTTTTTTTTTTTTGTTGGATAAAGTGATTTTTTTTAAAAAATTAAAGCAAGTTATTTGTCACATAAAGTAAAATTATAAAATCTTATAATAAGTAAAGTGTAACTTCTAAATAAAATTATAAATAAAATATAAATCCAGCCCTAAGTGTTCATTTATCTCTATTCAAACAACAGGCACGTAGAAAACGTAAAAGCTAGCCATAGCCATCAAAATTTATAATGAATTAAGATGTTTTCCTTAAAGATCAGAGAAAAATAATAAAAGAAGGGACATTTTTTCTTTCTTTGCTTTCACCACTTTTACTTCAGAAGGGAAAAAGAAAACAACAAGTAGGGGAATATTGTTGTACTAACTCGCCAAACAATTGCTGGGAAGATTGCTTCATCAAGCGAAATACTGCTTTTCAAACGATCCATTTTATAGAAATAAAAAGAAACAAATTGTAGCTATTTTTCTAAAATCGTTTGAAGTTCTTGGGAACTAGCTGCACATAAGAACATCTGTTGGACGATTGTAAGAAAAGAAAGACATTCGCGATTTGTAGTAGATTGTTCTGCAGGAATACTTTAAAATTTTCATACGTAAATATAATTTTTTTTATGGAACAAGACAAGTTTGAAAAGAAGAGATAAAACGAATAGTTGATAAATAATAGTTCTGAAATTTCTCGTGTCGAGACAATTTTTTGAGAAAGTATTATTTAGTTACAGTAATCGAATGTTTTTGTATGAAATAAATTTTCTGAACCGTTACTGACACATATTTGATTGGAATTTAAACGAATGAAGAACTCTCACAGCTATGTAGTTTTTAAACAATAAGGATTAGTAATACTTTTTAAAAGATTACTGAAATACTTTTAATTTTGGATACAAGTTTCACGACGTCATTGCTATAGCTACAAATATGTTAAACTATAGTTAGTATTAAATTACGGAAAATAATTAATAAAAATCTAATCATTTGCGGTTCATTTAATTACATGAAATTATACTTGTGGTAATATTATTTTTTTTGTCACAGTAAATTTATGATTTTGTTCGTTTGTGATAATTAAAAGTGTTTTATTATATTTTTTTATCATTTATTAATCAGGTGATCTTTCTATAATATTAGTTTGCAAATATTATTTCCCAATCAATATGGTACATATTTTTAAGAAATTAAATTCAATACATTAAGCATATGCACTAAGAAAAAATTTTGGGTAAAAGTTTTTGGTATGTTAATGACATTCCTGTTAAAGAAGAAAACAAACATAATTTTGGTTAATTGAACCAAACTATATCGTATTTAAAACATTAATTTAGTATTTTTTTCTTCTCGTAGGATATCAATTTATCGAAAATTCTGATTTTCAAAATTAAAGTTCTTATTACCAAAATACCAGTTCTTATTTGTAAAAAATATATAAAACGGGAAAGTTGATTTATCCAAATAACGGATAATATGCCTTGTTTCTAAGGTGTTTATAATAAAATTACTAAATTTTACCACATTTATCAAATATGATCCAATATAATTAAACCTTATTTAATTGCAACTTTTATCAAAACTATTAAACTTTACCATATTCAGATAGTTTTTGACAATAATTTTTCTCCGTCCCGTAAGAGAAATTGATCATGCTACCGGTATGCTTCAATTTTAAAGAATAAAATTTGTTTTTTTTATATATGTAGCCTTTTCTTATTATAATCCTTATTTCGAAGTTTCAACACAAAAAAAATTCTGTCGAAAAATATTATTATTGAGCTTTTTTATTATTGTTTCACTTGAACAGGAAATTTAGCTTGTCTTTGAACTGTACATCATGCTCAAAAATCAGTCACCCAAAATCTTATTTATGCTCGATACAAATATATATGTCAGCAGAGCAGCGTTATTTTTCATTATATGTAATATCGAGAAACGTTATTTCAGTCAGCAAATAGATACCAATGAAATTGCCAAGTAAATCTTTAAGCGAAGGATTTAGTTACTTATGCATTATCAAGTTAGCTTCCTATGCAAATTTAGTCAATAATCAATAATTAAAGTTACCTGTGTGCAGAGAATATTCTTATGGTACATAAGTTTAAGCAAACAATTTCAACATTTGAAAAATAAAAGCAAAGTCGATTGCGATGCAATCAGGGGATTAGTATTTACAAAAAATATATATATATATATAGTGCGTGGAGTCCCTCCGCGCGGAAGAAGTGAAACTTCGTAATGTGGAAATGAAAATAGGAAGGGGTAGAAATTGATTTTTAGTTAAATCATATTGTTTCTTTAAGACAAACTTTATTAACATTGCTTACAATTCACAATTGATCGCATCTTTTAATTATCATTTTCTACGCGCATCGTTCGAGTGCCACGCATTCACTCTCGCTCTGTCTCTTTCTATTCCCCCTCCCCAGGAGCGTTTAACGTTTAACGCAACAGTGCTTTCATACCCCCTCCATGGTAGTGTTAAACGTTTAACGCAACCTTGTTGGAAGTCGCATTAGAAGTTTCACTCATAAAATAAAAACCGTCAAATATAAAAAAAATATAGAAAAATAAATATCTAAAGCAGAGTATCTATGTACATCAAAGTATTTTTTTAATTGTATTTAATAAAAAAAATATACTTATTAACTTTTTAAATACAATACTTTGTTTCATTTAAAAAAAATTTCGCTTAGTTAAAAAATATTAATAATAAAATATATTTTTAAAAAAAAATTATAATAAGAAATCAGCTTATTTCTAAATGTTCTAAATTTTAGTAAGGTATTCTTGGCGAATTTAAAAAAAAGTATTGTTTTGTTTTCTTTAACGCCAATATTACCTACTATGTTTTTCTCTTACCTCGTGCGCTCAACGAACGTAAAGAGAAATCTAGTTTCCATGACAACGGTAGCGTTAAACGTTTAACGCAACCTTGTTGGAAGTCGCATAAGAAGTTTCACTTCAACAAGGTGTACTAACAAAAACTAAACGGAAATAATTATCTACGATTGCAAAGTTATATTGATAACTTTTTTAGCACTTTTGTCTTACACATAGAAAAACACTTAAAACATGTCTTTAAAGAGGAATAATGAGGAATAAATTTTTCATAGAGAAAGTCACTAAATGATTGCAATCTTCAAGATTGCACTGAGAAAAAGCTACCAGAAATTGGTAACATTTACCGTGGTTTTGGTACTATGGAAATACCAAAAAGCCCGGTAGTTCTTATCGAAACACTCAAATAATGATTTTGGTATAGTTAGCAATAAATATGCTTTTAAAATATGCGAATAAATTTGGAAAATGTGTTAGAATATTCGTAATCCTATGATGATGCCTTAGAGTATTTCATAAAATCCATTTATTCGGTAAAATTTGCTCTTCAATTTGGAATTTTCTACTGAATGCGTGGTAATAAGAACTATAATTTAAAAAATCAGAATTTCTGGTAAACCATTTCCATGTGAACGGAGAAATTACTAAATGAATAGTTTAAATATCATTTTGCTTTAGTTTTATTAACCATAATTATAGATTTTTACCAGAAATGTCATAATCGTACAGTGCGATAATTTTACCAGAAATGTGACTATCACACAATACGGTAATTTTATCAGAATCTTTTCTCCGTGTGCTATAAGTCGTGAAAGTTGTGTTCAATACCTTAAGTTTATTTGATAAGTTAAATCATGCGTTATGAACATAATGCTAGAAACAGGGAATCAGTTTCCTATAAGATTTAATCCCGATAAAATGAATGAATTGGAAACTATATTTTCAAAATTTTCAAAATTTTTGAAACAAAATTTTCATGATGCGGTAACATAAATTAAAATCTTTCGATTGACTATTTTTTAAAAAATTAGATGCAACAAATATGTTTACAGAAATAAAAATGATTGCGAAGTAGTCGTGGAGGTTGGTGAGCGAGCGAGCATCAGACGTTGCGACAATACTTTCCTGCTCTTTCTAGTTAAATATATGATTTTTGAAAAACTGAGATTTTTTTTTATGCACATTTCATTTCTTTTGACGTGAGCGAAACTGAAAACGAACGAAATTTTAGAAAAAAAAAAAAAATAAGAACCTTAATATCAGATTGATTTTTCGTTATTATCATGCTGAATAAGAATATCGAAGAAAAAATCAAACCCCTATTTTTATTTTATTATTTTTACTCTAAAAGCTTTTTAAAAGCTCATCTGCCACTGCGTATTTTCTAAGAGAATACAATCAAGGTGAGAGTGTTGAGTCAAGACCTTTTTAGTATTTTATTTTTTCTACTTTTGTGTTGAAAATAAAATTGCTTTAAAGTTCTCACCACCTACAGGGCAAAAGTGTTTCCTATTTCAAGAAATTTCAAGTGTTTTCGAAAATTTGATGAAATAATAGTAAAATTTTCTTATATTGATTTTTGTATATTTCTCTTCAAAAAACATAAATGAAATCGCAATTTAAAATTTTTTTCTCAGTTAAATATTATTCTGCTATGCAAAAAAAAATATTAACATGTTTGGTTTAATCTTTCCGTCAACTCTAATCGTGCTTTTTTTTGTTTTTGCTTTGTGTGGATCTTTTTCTAGATTCACGAACTCTTGTTAAATAAATTAGGATTTCTTGTCTGGTATGTATTGTATACGATTTTAATAATAATCCTTATTTCCTTTACTTTTTTGTTTAACAATGATCTTTATAATAATCCTTATTTCCTTTACTTTTTTGTTTAACAATGATGATTTTAATAATAATCCTTATTTCCTTTACTTTTTTGTTTAACAATGATCCTTATAATAATCCTTATTTCCTTTACTTTTTTTGTTTAACAATGATGATTTTAATAATAATCCTTATTTCCTTTACTTTTCTTTTTAACAATGACATTTAGCGAACATAACTGATAACTCAATTATTCTATATGCGTAGCAGCTTTTTCTTAAATATGACTTGAGTTGATTTTTTTCTTCATTTGAATTTTTTTATCGTTTTTACTTAAAAAACGTTAATCGCCGCCACATTTACAATACACTTTTTACTCCGTTCAATCATTTGAAAATTTTATTATTACTGTAAACAGATTTTTAGTTCTTTTTTAGAAGAAATTTTAATTGCTTTGTTACAAATCATACATTGAAAATTTAAAACTGTTAAATGATCATAAATGTATTAATATTAAAACTTAGTAATATTATTTTCTCACCAACTGATAAAAGACACAAATTAAATTCGTATATTTGACACTTAGATATCAAGAACTCCAAGTAACGCTTTCAAATTCATCAGGTATATTTGATAAGCAAATTTCAGAATATAAAAAATGAATCACTCCAAACAATAGAGGAAAAGAAAGATTTTAATACACATATTTTGGTTTGTGATAATAATAAAAGTTTCAAAAAATGTTGTCAAAAGAAGCGAAGTACCCTTTTATATAGTCAGCCTTGTTTCGGGTTGGTCATAAAGTAGTTCATTATGAATCATAAAACATTTAGTTTAATTAGGAGCACAATCAAAATTTTAATTGGTTTAATGATTAACATTGTATTAAATCTGTAGTAATAGTAGTTCTAGGATTCATTATTGATGAAAGGAGCAATGTGTTGACGAGCACACTACACAAAACTGACTCCCGCACCACTCTCCAAAACTGCATAATCCCCAAGACTCTAATATCACAGAGAGAATTACAATTAAAATCGATTGAGGAAAGTACAATTTAAATCAGATATCCAAACTTAAGCATGATATATCGAACCCCGGTTCAAGACGTTGTAAGCAAAGACTAAGCCCACCCCACCACCTTGGCCACAAAACTTTTTTTTTAAAAAATTACCTAACGGTGGTTTAAATTGGAGATACTTTTAACACATCAGCTGATAAGTTTCCGGTCTGACATACAGATAGCGCCTTAAATGCAGAATAGTATTTTGTTTAGCAAGTCCTAACCTTCAAATAAAAGGTGTCAAAATTTTATAACGATCTGTAGAATGATTTTTAAGTTACAGTTATTTTAATCGAACACCAATTTATATTATTGAAACAATGGATAAAAAAGAATTTCGTGTTCTTATTAAACATTCTTATTTAATGGGAAAAAACTCAGTAGAAACTAAAGCTTGGCTCGATAAGTGTTATCCAGGTTCTTCACCAGGAAAATAGACCATTATAGACTGGTTTGCTGATTTTAAACGTGGTCGTACAAATGTTGAAGATGCGCCACGCAATGAACGCCCTAAAGATGTGGTTAATCCGGAAAACATAATAAAAGTCCACAAAACTGTTATAGAAAACCACAAAGTGAAGTTGCATGACATAGCTGATACTCTAAATATATCAAAAGAGCGTGTAGGCTTTATTTTGCACGAACATTTGTTTATGAGAAAGATGTTTTCGAAGTGGGTGCCGCGTGTGCTAACAGTTGACCAAAAACAAGAACAAATTGATGATTCCGAGAGCTGTTTGACGTTGTGTCAGACACCCCTATTCACCCGCACCCACCCTATTCACCAGATTTGGCTCCTAGTGACTTCTACTTGTTTGCAGACTTGAAAAAAATGCTCGCGGGTAAGAGATTCAGCACGAATGAGGAAGTGATTGCCGAAACGAACGCCTATTTTGAGGCCAAAGATTAAAATCACTGTAACTTTAAAATCAATCTACAGATCGTTATAAAATTTTGATACCTTTTATTTGAAGGTTAGGACTTGCTAAACAAAATACTAATTCTGTATTTAGGGCGCCATCTGCATGTCAGACCGGAATTTTATCAGACGTGTTAATCTACAGATCGTTATAAAATTTTGATACTTTTTATTTGAAGGTTA
This sequence comes from Parasteatoda lunata, assembly GCA_949128135.1. Taxonomy (NCBI): domain Eukaryota; kingdom Metazoa; phylum Arthropoda; class Arachnida; order Araneae; family Theridiidae; genus Parasteatoda; species Parasteatoda lunata. Next base: position 92,037,347 of record OX421972.1, on the reverse strand, counting down.
GAACTTGCTAAACAAAATACTAATTCTGCATTTAGGGCGCCATCTGTAAGTCAGACCGGAATTTTATCAGACGATGTGTTATCACAATCATTCATAATTATATTAATAACAAGTAAAATTAGAAAAGTCGAACTTTCTGATATAATAAAGCAGTCTTGTTTATAGCGAAATCATGAATACAGTTGAAATAATGGCATTAGGTATATTTTTATTATTTTTAATTTTGAAAACAAGTGTGTAATTATATTTACTCTTCTTTTTGCTAAAGTCCTGAGTGTGCTTTTTATTTTGTTGCAGGTTTTGGAAGATTTGTTTATTTTTGGTTATTTGACGAAATAAAATGAATTGTAGTACGAGCTTTCGAATTTTATTTTCCTTACTGGTGGTTATGGTATGCTGTTTTTACACATCACAGGCTCAAGGATCAAGGTATGAAATTCTTTTAAAATTTGATATTTAGTGTATTTTTGTATAAAAGAAACTTCTACGTGATGTACCACAAGGACTGGCTTCAAATGTTATATTTTCATACTTCTACTACAACTTTAAGCCTTTGTTATTTAAAAAATTTTATGAAGCTAAATTTTTAAAATATACTTAAAAATTGGACATATATGCTTAAAACTTAATATTTAAAGAGTGCTTACACTGTAAAATACACCGGATCAAATCACGGTAAAAAGTACCGGTAATCAGGGTGCTTTTACCGTAAATTCCATTTTTACAGGAACAAGTTAACGAATAAAAAATCTAATGTACCGTAATTCTTACGGTAAAAATTTTCGTAAAATTGCTTAATCACTCTAATAAAGTAAATATTACTGCAAAATTTACTGTATAATATTTTACGGTAAAAATGGATTTTACGGATGTTGCACCTAAAGTGATGGTACTTTAAACGGTAATTTTTCAGATCTGGGTCTGAATTGTGGAAGAGGCTTCACGAATGAGTGGTGCTGCCATCTCTCGGGTTCTGAGCTAAATTTCACTTTCACCTTTGCGGTGCTCTCTTGTCGTTCCTTCCCGACTTAATTTGCAAGGCCAATGGTTGATAAGCTTGGCTTTTTCAAATTTTATAAGAAACAACAACAACAACAACAGTGTTGAGAAAGTCCAGGGTGCTTAGCCAAATTATTCAACAAAAATAAGAGCCTTTTAAGCCCTTTTCAAGCACTCAAAAAATATTTTTAAGTACTTAAAAAAAATATCATAATTAGGCAGGGTTGGAAAGTTTTTGACAATTGACGGTTTTATCTTGTTTTAACCGTCATGTAATAAAAAACCTTTTAGCATTGTTTCTGAAAATTGTGAATCACTTAAAACGAATGGCGTTTTCATATACGCAACGGTCTGACAATACGCCGAAATAGATTGGGGTTGAATTAATTGTGAAAACGTCGAATAGAACGATCTGAATTGTTATCTTTTTGCATAATTCGAAGCGAAAATCAACATAGTAAAGGAAAAATCTCATTTTGAAAAAGGGAAAAATTAAGCACTTTTTAAAAACACCCAACAAAAAAAGCACCTTTAAGGGCTTTTAAAAAACGAAAATCAAAAATAAGCACCTTTAGCATTTTTTAAAAACGCTGCGCACCCTGAAGTCAAGGCTCTTAATCAATATTGGGTAAAATACTTTTAAATAGACTTTAGCTGAAACTGGACTTTAAGGTTAACGATTAAAGTAGTAACATTTATTAATACAAATTTGTGTCCAGTTTAACAAGATAGCAAGATTGCCTTAACCCGAAAACTAGTAATAATAAAATATGTTTAATAGTTATGTGCATTACGAAAGTATGAATTATTTCAAACTTTTTTTTCCATTTTTTCATAGGAAAACTGCAACTAATATTAAACTAATATTCCCACTAATATTCATAGCACGCTAGATGGTTATAAAACACTTTTGACAGAAGAACGAATGAAGAAAGAGGGGGAAAAAAACTTTAACGGAGTAAAGGAAGGGAATTGAATTCTCCGAGAGAATTCTTATATTGAGTACCACTAAATCTTTACGACAGAGGGGGGGGGGGATTCGGTAAGTTCGCTCATGAAGGCAGTTCTTGCTTCCGGTCTCAATATTTGTTTATCTTTTTGTCAAAATTTGGAAGCATAAGAAAGGGTGTTCTTTAATGGATGTCGTCTCGAACGAAAGCTTCAGTTTATTGAAGTTTCGTTTTTTATTTCTTTCTTTTCTGTAAACAAATGTGCGGCGCAAACAGAATAATAATAAAAAAAAAAAAATTGCAAAATATATAGAAGCTATGAATACTGAAAAAAAGATTCTGTTGAGCAGGGTTTGATGGAATAATATATTTTTGCGAAATGAATTGTAATATTTGTTGTGAGTTTCGATTTTCAATTTTTAGTTTGTTCGATGAGTTAGGTATATTTGTCTTTGGAATAAACAGTTTGCTTTGCAAAATAACCAGATTGATTTTAAATTGTCTTGGTTTGTTTCATTTATTGAAATAAAACTCAAAAGAAACAGACATTTGCATAGTATTTTTTCAAGTATAATACTTATTTTGAAATTTGTAAGTTTAATTAGAATAAATCAATTCCACGCGTTCTTCACAACTTTTTAGTACTTCTGAGTAAAATTGTAAAAGTTAAAACTTGAGAATTATACTTCCTTGCAAACAAGAGCATTAGCGTTTAATTTAATTAGTTCATTTTATGTTATTATTCTGTAGCATCCATCAAAACTCGTCATTACGTAGAATATTTATAGCTAAAGGATGTTTTTGGTCAAAGAAATAACTGTTTTATTTGAAGGGTGTAAGGTGTAGTAATGCACCGTTAGAATTTTCATTCTAAAATTACTGTAAAATAATTGAGGCAGCAGTTTGTCCATCCAATTAACCGTAAAGTTTACTGTAAAGAACATTTCTTTCTTTACGGTTTTGAAACTGTTTACAATTAGTATGGTTAAAAAATCATAAAAACAAAACTATACGGTTTATTAACCATTTACTACTAGCATGGTTCCAAAATCGTGAAAAAATTTATTTTACTGGACATTAGAGCTAGGTTTTTCGTTCGGTAATGTACATTAAAGTTGTGTTTCATCATATGAACCGTTGAATGTGGTTTAATTAGCCTATCTGGTTGTTTCATTTGTCGTGAGAGATGAGGTATACTAATCTTTTTCGTGTGAATCAGCATTATGGTGTTGCCATCTATGAGTGAACTAGACTGTCGTATTTTAATAAACCAGAGTCAGAAATTGGGGTGGGCAGAACACTGGAAACTGTGTTGAAGGGAATGAAGGAAATAATGTGATGTCAATGTTAATCGATCTCCCATTTTGTCCAACACGGGATTGACAGATTAGCCCTCTCGGCTATAATATGTACTCATCATCAAAAATCTAAGTTGTGTCATTAGATGGGCCGAGTAAGTAAGATAAAATTCTGGTTGTTTAACCGTATTAGGTCAAAACAGTTAATAAACGGATTTTCTCACAATTAATGGTTTAAATACCATCTTATTTATGGTTATTTGACTGTGTTGTTTGAATATGGTAAAATAACAATTAAATAAATTTTAACTTAACTTTTTTTTCCGAGAAATCGCTTACAGTGTGCTAATCAGTTTTTGTATGCTGTCACAAACGTAATATTTTGTTGCTAAAGAAATAGTTTAAATTATAATTTATGATAAATATATAATTTTCAAATTCACTCTCTAACTCTACTGACTTTTCTAATCTCTAATTCTTTTTAATTTAATTTTTTAATTTAATTATTTATTTTAAGTAGTACGAGTAATTTCATAAAAGGAAAAGTCAACAAATGCTCAACAAATGCTATTTAACTTTGCTCAAAAAGCTCTTAATGAAGTTAACCTTAATGCATTTAAATCAAATGACAAACTAATTGAACAGACAAAAAATTATTTATAACTTTTTTTTACTTTATTCAATGAGATAGCTCGCATAATAACTAAAAAACACAATAAGGTTTCATGTAATTAAATTAATTAAATTATTTAATGACATAGTTCATTTAATAAGTAAGAAAGGCAATATTATTTACTGTATTTAAATTAATTATTATTTGAAAGGAAGCTACATTATTTACGATTTTTCGAACTTTATTTTATATGAGACAGTTCACATGATAAGTAAGAACCGTAATATGGTTTAATCTATTTAAATTATTTATTATTTTGAATACGCACTACATTATTCAAAATCTTTTTAACCTTGTTCAAGGATATAGTTCAAAAAATAGGTATGAAATGCAATATGATTTAATGTAGTTAAATTAATTATTACTAGATTAGAACTACATTATTTATAATTTTTCTAATCTTATTTAATGGGATAGTTCTCCCATTAAATAAGGAATGGGAGATTATTAATAACACTGTAAAAATGGATACTCAAATATCACGAAACTTTCTTCTTTTTGGACGAAATCATTTCCTGGTATATGCTCCGAGCAAAAATTTCGTCTAATTGACGAAATAACTATCGTCACTTTTTCGAAGAAACGAATTTTGTCAAAATTAAATAAATATTTCATAATCCTACTTTTTCAAAATAATAATAATAATAATAACAGTTTGAAGTACATAATGTATTTACCATTACAAACAATAAATTTATCATGGGCACTACATAGGTAGTACAACACAAAAAGGACAGATAGAGCAGAGATTTAATTTACTCCCATCATGCCTGAACGGGTTTCGAACCTCGGGTCTTCCTCGCAGGAGGTTAACTCCTTGACCACCATACAGTCGACCGGCTTAATTTAGCAGTTTATTTTCGGTAGTCTAGTTTTTATTCAGGTTTCCTCAACTTAGCTAACAATCTCCCACAATGCAATTCTGTGAGGTTTCGAGTTGAGGTAACATTATCATCATATATTTGAAAATTCGCGTTTCGTCACAAATCACGTGATTTTCTAAAGAAATGATTCTCAAATACAACGAAATATTATTCAAGGATTGCTGCATCGTCAAAAGCGAGAGTCTAATTTCTGAGATTGTAAGAAATTTTATTCTGGAGAAATAAAAAAGAATGTTTCTCACTAAAATAGGACATTAAACCATAATGTGTTGCATAACATTCAATTCTAAGTGTTACAGCAGTTAAATATACCATTAAAATATCCAGTATATTCTTTTTTAAAGCTCAAGCTTTACAATTAAAAAAAAAAAAAAGAAAAACAATTAGGCGAACAAACAAATAAGACCTTAAAAGCAATTTACTTACTTACCAAATATTTTACAATACTCGCGTTTGGTTTAATTACTCCTGTTATTTAAGAAAAATGAGATCATTTAAGCAAGTCTTGTATAAATTAAGTCATTGTAACCTTAAAATGTAAATCATTACAACAAACAATGTTGGGTTTTAATGCTTGAACGGGAAATAAATATTCAATTCTTTTATTTATTTATTTATTATTATTATTATTATTATTTTTTTTTTTTTGAGAATTTGTTTGAGCACTTAGAGTAAGTTTAAACAATGTTGTTTTGAGGATAGCTTAAATGTAATGTCTAAGCATTTTAAGTCGACAGCTTTTTGTTCAAATTAGGTTTCCTTTATTAAAATTGTTTATTTAAATAAAATATATATTATCTGTCTTTTTGAATTATATATTATTTATCTTTTTAAATCTAACAACAGTTTTTGTAAACTTGTACTTATAAATGCGCATAGATTAACCTGTTATAGACATTCTGATAAAAACACAATAGTTAAATTCAATTTAAGCAAATTCATTTATTTCAAATTCAGGTTTCGAAACAATTCTTTGAAATAAAGCTAAAAAGCTAATTAAGTAAGTTAAAATGAAAAATTTTCAGTAATGATTTGCAAAGGGAATAAATATAATAAATATGCGATTTTTATGATCCAGAGGTCCATAGATTTATTTACTTACAGAACAAAAGGGTAGTTTTAAATGCTAATAGAAAAATAATGAATTAACATAGTACGTATTTAGCATAATTAAGATGTTTGTGAAAGTATTTTTGCGCATTTCATAGTAAATAAATTTAGATATAATTTATATTTTGAGCTAAAATTCTTTGAGTTTTATTAGTTTAAATAAATTAAAAATAATGATATAAAAAATCTTTGAATTTCTGAATCTTTTGGAATTCGTAGTGCCAATGAAAATAAAATAGAATTTTATCAGCAAAAAATGCCGTGATAGCCAGGTTGGTAGGGAGTTGGGACAAGGTCCAAGAGGTCGTGAGTTCCGGCCGAAGACTCCTCGTGTAGTAAATGGTGACTGGTACACGTTAAATGTGTCGAGTCACAAAGTCATCCATGTTCTCATAACAAATTATACCTTTGGGGAACTGAATTAGAGATTGATCGTTCTCTTGTTTATGTCAAAATTACGATGAATGAATAGATGTATGAATGGGCCGGCCTTATAAATGGGCTGCGTTGTATATGTGTGGCGAAAGTTGAGTTCTTGGCCATAGATGGCCCCAAAAGAAGAAGAAGCTCTCCTCCTTTCCTCCTCCTCCTACAACAACAAAACCATCAGCAACAAATTAAGAAGGACACTAATATGCGGTCAGGGCTGTATTACCCATTAGGCCAGACTGGGCCACGGCCTGGGGCCCCCAATGATAAGGGGCCCCCTTAAAATGAATTTTTTGAAAATAAATTTTAAAAAATTAGGAAAAACAATGATTTTTTAAATTTTTTCGAAATGTTATGATTATTTTTTAGTTCTAATTTGATAAAATAAAGCAAAATTTAATTAATTGTTATTTATTTTAATTTTAAATATGCTTTCTTAAATGAAAAGATATATAAATACCTTTACATTTAAATAAATAAAAAATATTCGAAATTTTTTTTTATCTAAGGGACCCAAAAATTTGAATGGCTTAGGGCCCCGCGTACGCTTAATCCGGCCCTGTATGCGATTTTTATGAACACCATCCCTTCATGTCATCTGCTAATGGAATCGAGGTTTAAATTTCTACTATAATAATACATTCTAATTGTATATGCAGAAAATAATTTGAGTTATTATAATGTGTTTTTGAGGTTACTTTCTTCATATACCTTATATCAAGTAGACTTAGATAAAGTCTATTATTTTAAGCTAAATCGTTTTTGAATTTTAGTCTATACATTTAATATTTGAGCTTAAACTTTTTGAAGTTTTCTAACCTAATGAGTCTTTTATACTAAATCAATAATTATACATTTAAGTTTAATTTTTTAATAAAAATTTTTTAATAAAATTTTTTAGTATTTTTATATGAAGGCTATATTTTATTTGATTTTTTATTGTATGGATAGGCTAGAAAAAAATGCCTGAATAAAGATCGCATGATAAATAATATTCAAACTAAGATATATTTACATGAGAGAAGATATTGTCGGTCATATTAGAATCAGGTTGTTTCAGGTTGATTAGAATCAGTGTATAAGAAAGCTAGACTTAAGCTAATGGCTAAGTGATCGAATTCCTGTTATTGGTATGGGAAAAAAACCCAACCTGTTTCTATAGAGATCAAAAAACTTAGAATGACCTGTTTTCTGTTTCCATTGATACATTTAGGATGGCGGGGTAAATCTCGTGATGGTAACTCAATACCTACTATTTGGTTACGTTTTTGAACGCAGCATGAGATTCAGTACATTGACACCTTTCATTCAAACGTGGAATATTTCACGGAAAATCTTGAATTTCCTTAATTTTACAGAATTTTCTATGAGATTCTAGAAACTTTCCAACTCATTAAAATACTGGAGAATTTTGAAAATTTCTGTTTCAATTTTAATGTATCTTGCATTTAAGGAAGCCCATTATTTGTATTAACTGTTATTTCTGTTCATTTTTTTAAATTAAATAAATATTGTAATCATTAATTTAAAGAATTTCAAACAGCTCTTTATCTATCTAAAAATATATAAAATCCCCTTAAAAAAAAAAAAACTTAAACTTTCGGATTTAAACCGTTTTTCGTCTAAAAAGGATCACAAGTTCAACTAGATTTCTAAATCTTTGACTAATGATCAGCTTATAATTTATTTACTTATTTTTTTTGGAAAACTCTTCTATCTACAATATTTTTCTGGTTTAAATCGTTATGATAATAATCTCTCCTTTTTTTAAAAACTCCACATACTTTAATCCTTTTTTGTTCGAATAAGGATCGTTTCTCTAAATATATAGTCAGAAAGGAAATAGAGTACATCGCCATGCTTGAAAATTGGATATATACTGGATATATAGATGTATTAGGAGAACAATTTTTTTCTTATTTTCAGTGATATATATATATTTTTCGTTTGAAACCAAAATGAGCTTAGTTTATTCTGAAACGTTTAGCTGGAAAATATACTTTTTCCTCCTCTTATAGCTATTACAAACAACTTCAAAAATTTATGAAAAGACAAAGAAGATTTTCTTCTTTCGTAAATATAGGGATTTATGTTGTTTTTTTTTTTAAATTTTCAGTGCTTTAATAATTATCCATTTTATTTGATTGTAGTATCTGTTGTTTGATTCATTTATTTTCAAAACATAAATCTTTTGAAATTATTATTAACAAAAAAAAAAAAAATTACAAAAACAATAAGTGCTACATTTATATCAAAAAATAAAAAATAAAAATTTATTTTCAATCTGTACATTTAAAAAAATATTGCTTTCCTTGATTATTCTACGCGTTTGCTTAAAAATTAAGAAAAATAATTATTATTATAATAATTATTATCTTTTGTAGTTGCGAAAATTAATTTTAGTTAGGAAAGGAATTTTGATTATTCCAATTCTCTCGAAATATGTTTTGTTCAATTAACTTATTTTCAATACCCTTGTAATTATTTTTCGGTTTTAATTTTATTTTTAAAAAAATTGCTTATATTTAAAAAAACCTGTTGAATAAATAAACATAATCTGAAATTATTTAAAATTTAAATCTATTTTATGTAAGTGATTTAGAGAAAAAATTTTTTTTACTATGATAAGTTAAAGGAATACCTGCTCACAATATGAAACATTTTCACAAAATTATTAAAGTTGAAACTACTTAAGAGAACTAATTACCTATTATTCGAGTTTTAAAAGTTCCCTCGGACAATTTATATCTATATTATTATTTGGTGTGGTAATATTAACAGCTTTACTCACTAAAGAAAAGCAATCCTTAATCTCTCGCAAAGCTTTTAAGAATGTTACTTAAATCGAAAGTCCACTTGTTACTGAATGTAATCTTTTTTCATGTGGGTTATATCTATAATTGCCAATTACAGTGCTTTTTTCAAGTATTAAAAAAGTAAGAAGAATAGTTTCACGGTAGAACTTTACTAATTCCTCTTGATTTGGTTCGTTTTTTTATTTTTCATTATTTATTCAACATTATTAATTTACTTTTTAAATTGAGCAATTTTTAATGGTTTTTTTTAATAATACATCAGATCAAAACTATATTGTATTCTCTGGGAAGAATAAGTTTATACATGCAATAAAAAATAATGATAAATGTCGTGTTAAAACAATATTCCTAACAAACAATATTTGAAAAGCATTCCATTTTTAATCAATCAACGAACTCTACATTTTACTTAAGACTTAGTCCACTTTTACATGCTTGTTTCTAACTCCTTAAACCGATTTCTTTCTATATTTTGACTTATAACCGTACCGGTGTTTAACACCCAACCGATGTTTGAGTAATAATGTTTAACTCAGTAGTCTGATAATTTTGAACCCTACCCAGAAGTTAAAGGAACTCCTAGATTAAACATGGGACAAACAAGAGCTCATTATAGAACTAACCCTCTATTTGATAGAACTAACCCTCTATTTGATAGAACTAACCCTCTATTTGATAGAACTAACCCTCTGTTTGATAGAACTAACCCTCTATTTGATAGAACTAACCCTCTATTTGATAGAGCTAACCCTCTATTTGATAGAACTAACCCTCTATTTGATAGAACTAACCCTCTATTTGATAGAACTAACCCTCTATTTGATAGAACTAACCCTCTATTTGATAGAACTAACCCTCTATTTGATAGAACTAACCCTCAGTTTCAAGACATGCAGATTGAAAACTACAGTTTTCACGGTTAGCCTGATGACAAGAGGATTCTGTACCAAACTGTAGAAAAAAAGTTTCTTAAAATTAAACTTAAATGTGTCAAAATAGCTCGGAAACAAATATATTCAAATTTGAAAATTCCATGCACTCATTATGAAGTATGACTACTCTCAAAACAACATATACTCATTTTTGAGCAAAACGCATAGTCTTAAAAATGACACATCATGTACTCATTTTGACTAATTTGTTATATAAACGAAAGTGTGCATAGTTTCAAAAATGAGTATATGTTCAAAATGAGTTTTGAACATTCATTGTGCTAAATAATAGGTACATAGGATTTTCAAATTCGACTGTGTTTATTTCGGAACTATTTTGACACACTTTTTCTCAATTTTGAGAAACCCACCCTTTTTTACAATGGCCAACCAATATCTGCCAACCACTGAGAATATTTGAATTTCGGCGCCAGCTGGGAACGGAATTTGTATTGACCAGCAGTTGTTTTTATTCTGGACCACCTCAATAGGAGACGATCACTCTGTCCCCTGCGCCATCACGGCTTTCTTCAAACTATTTATTCTAAAAAAAATTCGTCTCCCGTTGTAAACCAAGCTTCTCAGTTTAGACTAATATTTATCGTTCAAATTCAAAATTTAATGCTTCAATTCCGAACCACAGACTGAACATAAAACACTATTCGGCAACATTTTAGCAACCCGGTTATCCTTATTGTTCCTGTTTTGTCAGTACTTGTCTTTTTTTTTTTTTTTTCTTGAAAGATACTGTTATAAAGGTATCCTCGTTTTTTTGTGCAATCCTCGTTATTTTTGTGCACGACACAATCGAGCACAAAAGCTTGGTTTCTTTTCACCAGTATGGAGGATTATTACAAATGATTTAATTTCTTTTGTTCTTCCTACAACAACTGATATTGACTATTTTTAAATTGGTGATGAGCGAGAACACATATCGTTTTTACCGCCGTACATTCGTCTTAATATCATTTGTACCCCACCAACTTTATATAAATTTTATCAATACCCAATCGATAAGATATCATCAAGATTCAATGCGTCTTTGGAACTTAAACAATGAGGAATATGTAAATAAATGATTAGTAAAATTTCTTGAATGAAGTAGGTCTGAGAAGACTGAAACGTATAATGTGCATTTCAGATCACCTAAAAATGATAGCGTCATCATTTAAATGAGGACCTAAATTTTCGATCGAAAATTGAAGAACTTGCAGAAGAGCATTAGAAATGCATTAGCAACGAGTTTAGCAATTAGCAATGGATGCTTCTATGTTACATTGACAGCTTCCTGCCGGCACATATTTAAGGAGATGAATACATTAATTTCTGGCTAAACGTAATAAACCTATATTTATTTAAGTTATTTACTATCCTGGTAGTGATCCATCTAAATTATATCTTAAATATGAATTAAAAAGATCACCGACACTTTTCTTTTCTTAATTATTTATTGTTACACATACATATGCAAGCTCGTGGTCTCAGTACTAAGTGCAACTTATAAGCTCTAGTCAAGTTTCCGCCCACTGACCTATTTCAGTCCGGTTTAAATTTCGATTTATATAACTCCAACAGTGGCAACTCTCTTAATATAAATTTATTGTCCTGCAGTTTCAACACTTTTTTTAAGTTTACACGGATATCACCTTTATAGAGATGGATACCACCTTAAGCGTTGCTCACATCGTCTGACAGGGTTTAAAATTACGTGACATAGCCGTTAAATATGTTTAACGTTACCCAGTGGGCACCTGTGAACCCAAGTAACGGAGGCGAACAACATTACCCACGCTACACTGCCACAGATACCCGTTGATATGGTCGGCCACATTTGCACATCACGCTACAGTGAACACAGAGAAGGAAACATCCATGCCCTAAGCGGGATTCGAACCCGCAGCCGCTGGTTTCACAGTCAAGCACGCTGACCGCTCGGCCACCTGGCCGGTCCGTTAAATATGCAATGTTTAAAATCAGGAATATGTGTTTGACCATAGTAGGGTGATCCATGTCCACGCTTATTTTGGTCTTCCAGATAATCCAAAGCATCTGCATTTGCAAATAAAATAAAATAAATAAATAAATAAACACGAGCACTGAATAACTTTGTTTGCACATCAAGCTTTCTTTCATTAATTTATTCACGAGAAAAAAAATTAAAATTAGACATTTATTTTAACAGACCACTTAGAATTCATTCATTTATAAAAAAAATTTTCTTCAAATTATTGTTACAATATCAAAATCATGTCCGCTTTTTAATTCATTTCATAAGCAGTTTAAGTAAAAAATGTCAAAGGAAGAAAAGCAAAGGAAGAAGATGAATTTGTATTTCGTTTTAATATTTTATTGATTACAATTTGAGCAATACAATTGTTTTAGTTGTTTTAATCTAGGTTCTAGGATATGTCATACACTTGATTAAAAAAATCCAATTTAGAATTGCTTTAAAAAATTGTATAAAATTAAAATGTTCTATTTTATATTCTGAATAATTTGTTTGTAGGAACAAGAGATCTATTGTGGAGGTTGATAATCCTAGAGAAACTCTACAAGTTCTTGGAAATCTAGCTCAGCGAATAATAGAAGCTGAAGGAATTACAAAGTAATATTATTTTACTAATTAAGTGCAACTCAGATATTACAAATTTCATGAGATTCATACAGTGTTAACATTTGTTAGAAATAAACATTATGGTTTTAGTGCACAGCATTGTGTTTTAATTAAATAAACATAATAAACATAATAGAAACGCTAAATTTCGTTTAATTCATTATGAATCTAAAACTGTTTGTTTGAGCGTCGGTGAATAAAAGTCGCCGATACGTCTTAATGTATGAAACTAGTTGATATCTCATTAAGAATACTGTATTTTATTTTATACTTCGAAATTAAAATAAACAGATTTCATTGCATTCATTAGATTGAAAGGATTATCCAATTTAAAATAACATACAAGAGTTTCATTTATGTCGTGTATTTAAAAGTAAGCAAAATAATATTATTTCTCATGAGAGTAAAAATTAATGAAAGGAGTGAAAAAATAATGAAAAATATTGAAATTAATGTAAATACTACAGTACTTCGCGACTGAAAAAGCGCAGAATCAATTTATTTTTATATATTTTTACAAGATTATGTTTCATTATGTTTTTATTCAATATTAATAATCTAAGTATAAAGCAAGACTCTTCTATTAATTTGTTGAGAAAAAATTAAATTAGAATGCATTTTTAAAAATTTAAATTAAAATTACAGATAAGATAAGCAAAATTCATAACGCATTAAATTATTAAGTTTTATGAGTAATAAAAATGTGAATAATTTTAATAAATATTTAAATTAAAAGGGAGTTAATTATTTCCAGTAAATTAAATTATTTTCCAGTTCAAATTAATTACTTTAATCTGACTGTTGTTCTACAAGCATGTAATATTGAAAACAAATTGACTCAATCGCATACATTTAAAATTAAGAAAAATAAGTTAGTGCATCAAGTAATGAAAAGAACTAATTTTACTATGATATTAGAGAAAACTAAGATTTCTTAATTACTTTTTAACGAAAATGAATTATTTTAAAAATTATATTTCTATTAAACATTATTTTATTCTTAATGTACAATTTTTATCATCTATAACGAAGTTGCATTCTTATGACCTGTAGAGCAACCAGTATGTTTTTTTTTTAACAAGTTTAATAGTTCTTCATTCTCAAACTATTTATCCAATGTTAATTTTTTTCCATCATAATTCCAGTAAATTTTTTCAACTTCTTTGTAATTTTAAGTTTCTAAGTCTTATAGAATTTAATCAACTAATGTAAATGTAACGTAAACAACTTAAAATAAGAAATGATTTGCAAAAAAGTGATTAAAGTTGCAAAACAAATAAACAAATTAGAATTTTGAAAAAAAATCCGTGTTCAGATCATACACAAATATGGCCCTTTCACTTGTTAAATTTCAAATTTGTAGTTTTGATTCTTATGAACTTTAAAGCTGCCCGTATGATATTTTTTTCAACAAGCTTAACAGCTCTCCACTAATTATCGAATGTAAATTTTTTTTTATTCAATCGTGATTCCCATACATTTTTCAACATAAGTTCGTAATTTCTATTTGTTAAGTCTCTGCACAATAAAACAAAATGTAACGTAAATTTTTGTATTCAATCGTGATTCCTATACATTTTTCAACATACCTTCGTAATTTCTATTTGTTAAGTCTCTGCAAAATAAAACAAAATGTAACGCTAATATAAAAATCCAAAACAGCGGCAATGGTGGCCACAGTACGATTTTTTAATATAGAGATAATTTTTATTATAGAGATTCTTTAATATAGTATCTTGAATACCATAAACTTTAAATTTGTAATTAAGTTTTGATTAAAAATCAAACAATAGCCAATTTTATAATTAATTTCTACAATCTTAAATTATCGTACAGATTCTTTATGCAGAAATGGGAATCGTTTAACAATTTCTTTTCATTTTTTTTCAATGTGGAACTGCTTACATAATTAAACTCATCGAAACAAACAATGAGAATTCGGTAGTATTTCTATTTAACAAGAAATCAAAATATAGCGAAATTAAATATCTAAATTATGTCTCAGAAATCTAACACCTCTTCCACATGAGTGAATTTTAAACAGTTTGCTATTATTTTAATTTCTGCCCTTTTTTTTAAATTTAATTTATTTTGTTTTTATTTTTATAATTTTTTAAGAAACATCTAAAATTAATTTAATTTTATATTCTTCTTTTTGTGGCATTAAGATAAACTTATTTACGTTATTCAGTAGTAAATAACGTTAAGAAAGATCATTTTCAAAAATGTATATATGTTGAAATGGTTATATATATTTCTGAAAAAGTAAAAACCATAATGTAACATTTTTATTAAAATATTAATATATTTATATACTAATATATTTATATACTAATATTTGCAAATAATTACAATGTTAAAGTGTTTTTATTATTTTAAACTATTTAATCCATAAAAAGGAAAAAATTATCAATGAAATGCATAATAAAAAACGTGATCATCTTTTATTAGAATTAATTAAACTCCACACAGTACAAAAGCTCATTTTGGTTCTTTTTTCTTAAAGATGACCCGTTTTTTAAAGTGTAGAGTTGTGTCATTTTAATTACGCTATAAAAAACTTAAAGATAACGTGGTTTCATAATGTATTGTAAGCAAACAATATATCAAACGAAGATAACTATAAAATTATAAGAAAATGTTTAGAACCTTTATTGTACTTAAAGTAAACGTGTAAAACTTCCGGAAATTAATATTTAAACAAAGGTTATTTTTCTGCTACTTTTATTTTTAAAATAGATGAATGATTACAAGGAAAATATTAAGCAATTTAAAATAACTATTTTCTGTTATATAGCTTGATGTTTTAATACACCAGTTATTTAAAAAAATTTATGCATTGTTTCAAGATAAGAATCTATCAAAACATTATTATCCATATGATGATAATGAATTATATCATCCAAATCAATTTATCGATTTAAATATTTTAAGCAAATGAAAATATCCTTTACACTTACATTGATATAGGAATTTCCATTTTTTACATGGAAAATCATAAATCCAGTTACGTGAAAATAAATTCTTTTCTATCAAGTTTTGTTAATGACGTTAGCTGTGAATTTAAAGAAGAAAACAATCTGCAATCTATGGCGTCACCGCATATTTCCTTATTTCCAAAAAATAATCATATTGGATGTTTACTGTAGATTAAAATCATAAATAATTTCAATTTTTATTAAAACGCTTAAGACAATTGCTTCAATATGCTCAATAGAATGAACATGTTATCGAAATTACTATGTTCCCAATGTTTAAATTTTTAAACATAATCAAACTAAGTCTCAAAAAAAGAAACACTTCTCGTGATTTCTATTTAATTAGAATTTTTTCATGCTTATTTTTTCAGTTTTAACAAATATCGTCTCAGTTTAAAATTCCTTCGGTAAATATCTTAAAGCAATTTGGTATTAATGTGAAACATTTTTTAGGAGATAGAAATAAATTTAAAAACAATATTTTTATGAAGTTCACATAAATTATTAAATGTTATAAGTTTTATTAACATTTCATCAATTGATGTGCTGCAAAAACATTTAAAGATATTAAGTTTGAGTAGTAAGTGTCTTAGGCAGTACCAGAAATTTCTTATTGAGGGTATAAAAATAAACTTCATTTAAACTTTAGCAAAAAATTTTTTTGACTGATATTTAGAAAGTTTTAATACAATACTTAGATCTAAACTTGATCTATGACTTGAAATTTAATATTTAAATTCCTATGCGAGACAAAAAAGAAATAAAATAATAGAATAGAAACCAATCTTTTTTGGCGGCTATAATCATGTGAGCTGACGACGACATGATATCTTCTCCTTATTTTGTTTCCCGGCTTATTAATTTTTTTAAATTTTTAAATTTTGAAAAATAATATTTTTAAAAACATTTATTATAAAAATATTTTATTAATTAATAATGTTCTTCTCTAAAAATTTATATATTTTTTCTCATGTTTTCTTAGTATCTAATGGAATGAAGTTTTTGCCAACTCATGATAGTCAATTCATGAAGCCAACTCATGATAGTCAAAATTCAATATAATTAAGCTTGTTTTTCTGGTACTTAGCCCTTTCGAGTGCCTGTAAAATACCTCTTCCCACATTTTATATAGATATTAAAACTGTATAGTATGATTGCAGTTTTAATAAGTACCAAATATAGTAATTTTCATAATATATATATATATATATATATATATATATATAGCGGTTAGCTTACTTGCCAAGATGTGTTAATGGCTTTGTGCACCATAATTTCACAGTCTACTGAATCAATCCTTCCTGAAAATTCCTCATCATCAACCTCTGTCTCTGGACCAAGTAATACGTCTTTAACGGACTCACGGAAGATCTCAATCACTTCCAGGATAAATTGTGCCATTTAAGGCACTCCTCGTCTAAAGTACTGCCACTCTATTTTGTTTCAGAAAGAGCTTTCCATGATTGCTCCTTGTGCATGCAGAACACAAGCTTACCTCATATTGAGCCACCGCTTCCTCTTAATCCATGCGCTAATTAATTGGTTGGTTATGTTCAAGAGCCAGTGGAACGTGACAACGCCTCCTACTGTTTAAATTACATAGTTATGGGAAATGGCACTTTATAATGACACTTTTTTGATTGTTTGTTGGATGCATGCAGAATTTAGGAGAGAACATAATTTGTAATTTCTGCTTTATTCCACCAGCGTAAATTATTGACAATTAAAACACTATTAAAGATTTACTTAATTTATGTCTTAAATTTTGATGATTTTATTGCATTGATGCTCGGAAGTCACTTTTAAAGAAAACTTAAATTTAGTTTGAGTGTGTTGTAACAAGTAAATTTTTTTATATGAAGAAATATTTGATTTATGTTTAACATCAATCTAACGTAATTAGATTGATTAATTGATTAAGTTAACGTAATCTAACTTAATGCAAATCTTATTTGACTTGAGCATCAATTTGACGCTTTAAATATTTTATTTTTCGTGATACATTTATGTTTTAAAGATAAATAAACAATGAGAAACGCAAAGATAAAATCATAAATAATAATTTAGTGTGTATTTATTAGGCATTGAAAAAATCATACAGTTCTACAAAGAAATTTTAAAAAAATATATAAATACATAAAAATTTATGTTCATGTAATTAATTGTAGATTTGTTCAACAAAAAAATATTATAAATGAAAATTTTTTAAATATTTTCATTTTTAACCCTCTGGCAGTAATTCACTTAAAAAGTTGCATTCTACCAGATATCTTACTCTGAATGATAAAATGAATGTTTCATTGTTAGATAGACAGAGAAACGGTATATGTGCGCGCTGTTAGATTTTTCCGTATAAAATTAAGGTAAAATAACAGGCAGCAGTCTGTCCGTTCTTTAAGTTTACAGTAAAGCACATTTCTTACCTATGCGCCATGAATACAATGGTACACAACCATGAATACAAAATTATACGGTTTTTTAACCATTTACAGCTAGCAAGGTTGCAAAGCCGTAAGAAGGAAACTGGATATTTCAGCTAAACTTTTCGTTAGGTACTGGGCGTTGGATTTAAATTGAGCTTGTGATCTGTACCCATGGAATGTGGCCTAATTAGTTTATCTGGTTGTTTCACCTATTGTAAAAGATGGAATATACTAGATTTTTTGTTGCAATAAACAACTGTATATTGTGCTGCCATCTAAGCGTGAATGAGAGTATAATGTTCTAATGGAGGAGTGCAGGACGCTGGAAACTCTTCATGTATTGAAGGGAATAGAAGATATATTGTGGCGACAACTTTTTCAATCGAAGCCCCGTTTCATTGGTCATGAGTTCAAGCTCTCAAGGCTTTTATATTTACCCAGCTGAAAGGAAAAGTGATTTCATTAGGTGCGTTTCGCCGGTACGATAAAATTCTTATTGTTTAACTGGTTTGGATGAAAGCAGTTAAATGGACTTTTTCACAGTAACAGTTTGAAAACCATCGTATTTATGATTATTTCACTATGTATTTATAGTCATTTGACTGTTTTGTTTTAATATTGTAAAATAACAATTAAATAAATTTTTATTTAACTATTTTTTTTTTTTTTTTTTGAGAAATTTTTAACAGTGTAAGAAACCTATTTCCATTTGCAAAACCAATAAAGGAGTAAATAATAAAAAGATTTTTAATTTTATAACTATGCACCTAAATTATGAAAACCAAAAATATTGCATTATGGAATTGCTAAAAATGTTTTAGGAAATGTTTTAAAAAAAGGAAAATTTTTAAGCTTTACAACCAAAAACACCACCCTTACATTTATGTATGATTTATTTGTAAAGAATAATTTTAATCTCCGCACAAGCCACAAATATTTTAATTTAAGTTTCAGAAATATTTAAAAACTCTCAAATAGTTTACTTAAGATATAGATGCTGCAAAGAATTTTCTGTTAAGTAATTAAAGGAATACACAACATTTTAGTAAAACAATAAAAATACTAGAAACATTATTTTTAAATAATATTAACTCGCGCATTACGAAACTAATTTATGTTTCAGAAATGTCCCCCCCCCCAAATAAATGTCGTAGGTTCTAGATGCTCTCCAACTATTGTTAAAACTAATTTATGAATTACAATTCATTATAAATGATTTTCTTAACTTGTTGATATGTATCCCCGTTACCTTGCAATAAATATAAATTTCAATGACAACCATGCGGAATGAACAGCACTACCATTTAAATATTCTAATTCTTCAACGCCTCCAATACTAACACCTTAATTAGTTTTGAGCAATACATCGACTCATTTAATAAAACTTGATAATGAATATACGAAGTACTTACTTTTCTACTATTAAAAAATACGTTATTTTTCCCATTACTAGAAGTTATACTCTATTTACGTAACTACTATATTAATAAACTGCTATACACTATTTGATACTCATGGTATGGCTAGTATTGCTATATTAACGCTCTTATACTATGTAACGGTATAACGCTAGTATTACTATATTAACGCAATTTACTTTATTAATATGTATTACTATTATTATATGATAGCCATATTTTTAACCACCGAATAAAAAGTGCAATTAAAGGATTTTTTCAAAATAATTAAATTCTAGCCGCCTTTGGGGAAGAGCTTAACCACCTTTCAAAACTATCTTGTACAATATATAAGCTTAAATGGTAACCATGTCGCAAGCACAACACAATTGTATTTAAATAATCTAATTCTCCAACCCCTCCTCAAATCTTAACACCAAAATTTAATTTTAAGGAATACATTAACCAATATTTTCACCATCTACCAGCTGCTTGCCCTCATGGAAGTACTTTGATTTCTATTTTAACTGTTTTCAATAGACGCCCGCGATATTGTCAAAAAATCTTCATTTATGAAATTTTAGTAATGATTTCAAATTTGCCCGGCTGTTATTAAATCACACAGACCACTCGGCACAACTGTATTTTAATATTCTAATTCTTCAATATCTCCTCCAATCCTAACATCTTTATAACATTAACCAATTTCTTCCCCGTTTAGTGTTTACCTGAAGTTTTGCCCTCACGGAAGTACTTTGATTAAAATTTTAACTGTTTTAAAGAGATGTCAGTGAAATTTTTTTTGTGTATTAAATTTTAGTATTATTTTAAAATTTGACCGGTTTCAGGACATTTCAGCATAGTCGGTAGCAGAAATATTAAAATTATTTCCATCTCTGTCGTGAAGCCGCTATGACTCAGGGGATATAGCGTTCTATTTCCAGTGAGGTGAGCCGGGTTCGAATCCCAGTGATGGCTGGCCGATACGAATCCGCATCCGGATTGCACCGACCGCAGTGTTAAAGGGAAATATCTTAAATGATAGACGGGTCATGGGTTAGAGTCCCTTTGCCTTCAGGCTAAACGTTCAGGCCTGTGGTCTTCCTCTCCATATAACGCAAATACTGATGAGTTCCATCAAAAAGATCTTCACGAAGGAAAATTTCTCCTAATAATTGATCCAGGAGTTCCCTAGTCTTCGGAATTAGATTCAAAATTACAAGGCAACGGAATTGTACATTAGTAGTCGTAAACCCAAAACATTTGGGTCCGTTGTTCAACGAAGATTATTAATAAAAAAAATCTTTCTCATGACATAAGATGGAAAACTCATCCCAATGTTCCATGACGTGCTGTACTACTTCCTCCTACATCTCTCGAACCTTACCTCGAGTATCAAATTACATATAGATGCTATACCTCAGAAAAGACAAGCTCCGATCATTATTTTCCATATTATTTTAAATAAATACTTAACGTCTTAACTAAATATTCAACACAACTTAAGCTATTAAGAAAACTTAACAAAATAAATCTAAATAAATACTTAACATATAACTAATTTTTCAACACTACTTAAATTATTACTTTACGAAATGAACAATAACTGTAGTGTTGCCAATAGAAAGAGATAAATGCCCGAGTTTTTGGTGCCACATACGGGAAATACATCGATAGATTATTCTAAAATCTTTATCGTAGGTGTTTGAAACTTCATTACTTTATCCCACCTAGTATCGATTGGCATCGCATTATCATCATGTCCTGAGACCAGAATTTGCATCTTGAAGGACGAAGATTTGAACTCCAGCAGATATGCTCATTCAAAATTGTATACAGTAACGATATTCATTCGTTATTGAATAATGAGCTAAATTTTGTGAAGTAGGGAATATAATAATGTTTTCTTATCTGTGTATTCAGTCTGCACTTTAATTTAATGGTTTTATGTTAACTCAATAGATGGCAGCATGGTTTTTTCTTGACCATGGTCTTTGAAACCATTTGGAACTTTTCCGAAATGTTTATTGGACCGGTTGGAAATGTTAATAATAAGTGATTACGGAAAAATGGAGATTTTTACGTTCCGTCGAGAAAATAAATTTTTCACTGTGAGATAAAAAAAAAAAATTCTTTCTTATTCTTTTCAAAACACTTTTCTACTTTACAAATGCTCCCTGGTGATTTATTAAGTATAATTCTGAAACCAATTTTATTTTTATGATGAACTAATAAATAGAATTTTTATAGTTTAAATGCTCTTGAAATTAGAAAACTACAATCATTAAGCATGCTTCAAGCGATGCGGATGTATACAACTGCAATATTTTTTATAAATCAGAATTCAATGATTTTACATTAATTATAATATTTTGTATATAGCACAAGAGTTTTTTTTTAAATATGGTATATTTTCATAATCGTAAAAAAATATTTAAGACTTTGAATTTTGTTTTTGCTTTTATAAAAACCAATAAAAACAATTCGAAGATGAAATAAATGACGGGAAAATATTATTGAAATGAGAAACAAAAAGAGAAAAATATGAATTTTTTACTTTAAGCTCTACTTTAATTAAAATCTTCGTATTATGAATTTGAAAATAACTAAGCAACTGAAAAACGATTTTTTTTCTAAAACAAATTAATGCTAAGATTAAAAATAAATCAGGATTAAAAAGAATCAGAGCACTGTTAAAAAAACGATTTTTTTTCTCTTGGAATATTCAGAAATAAAAAAATAATAATTCAATAAGAACTAAAAATATCGTTAATGATCTAAACTTTTTTTTAAAATTTTCTACTTCATTATTAACAAAAACATTTTTTTCTTTATTTTTGAAATTTTTCTATTGCTCTATATAAAGATAGGGATTTTAAAGGGATTTTTTTTCTTTTTTATAATGGAAATACCGTCCATGTAGTTTTTAACATAAATGTTTGTTCTTCCTTGTTCTAAATATTTATCCTTTCAAACTTTTACGCACAAAAAAAGTACATACATAAATTATTGTTAAAATATTAAGTTTTGTTTAAGTAATTCAGGTCTACTTTTATTGTAATATTTTTTGTATCATATTAAATGTTTGATGGTTTTACTTTGTCAAATAAAAACTAATAGAAATAGTTTTAAAACTGAATTAAGAAATATAACTGATAGAAGTTGTTTTTTAACTGTATCAAGATACATTAAAAATTGATAGAATTAGTTTTCAAACTAAATTAAGATGCATTAAAAAGTGATAGAAATTGTTTTTCAACTGAATGAAGGTACATCAAAAATTTATAAATTGTTATTAACTAAGTGGTATTTCACAATAACATTTCTAAATTTTTCCAAAAGCTAAATTTATTGATTCTTTATTGTAACAAGTTTATTATTAAAACTATTTTCACGAGGTGTGCTCAAAATGTTTAGAAAATATTGTGATAACTAAATGAAAAATAAACTAAATTTTATTCAAGTAAA
The DNA here is from genome assembly GCA_949128135.1 of Parasteatoda lunata. Lineage (NCBI taxonomy): Eukaryota > Metazoa > Arthropoda > Arachnida > Araneae > Theridiidae > Parasteatoda > Parasteatoda lunata. The sequence goes on along the minus strand of OX421972.1, from coordinate 92,014,376 downwards.
TCAAATGTGCGCACTCTAGTAAATAAATTTATAGTCATCGATAGGTGTCAAAAGTTATTTAAACATTTCATTGGAATGCGGTCACAGTCACCGAATATACAAAACTCGCCTTAACAGAGTTCAATACATTTCAAAACAAATTATGTTAAATTAAGAAGTACGCGCCTTGTGATATCATAATAATAATTTCCCCGATGCTATATTTCAGTGAGAAAAGAGGACTGGACTTGGGACTTTCAAGAGGATTTTCTGGAAGCCAGGCTGCTAAGCACTTGATGGGCTTATCAGCAGCCAGTTTTGCTAATGGACCCGGACGAAAGCGTCGATTCGTCGACGAAAATCAATGAACATAATTCGCTTTTCCTTCATTCCATCTATTTTTATGAATAAGAAATCAGCTTATTATATTTTGTTTAGTTGCACTATTTTATTACGCAGGTCTGTTTTAGTCATTCATTTAAGTAGAGTCATGTGCATCAATGTAATATAAATATTTAGAAATACATCAAATGAAAAAGAAATTCTATTTATAAATGTCGAAACTCTGTATTGTAGTATAAGAGAAATGTTTTACAAATTTGTAGATTAGAGTTACAATAAATATTCTGCCTGGGTGGATTTTATTGTTTAAATATGTTTTGTGCAGTTATTGTTTTTTATTTTTTCTACGAGCTGAATGCAAGGATTCTTTATTTAGGATTCTTCTTCAAACGGAAAAATCTTCACGTGACCCTACGTGCGCAGATGTATGTAAAATGTTAAAATGTGTCATGGTGTTATAACAATGCGAATTTTCAAGAATATTTTCTAATATAATAAAATAATAGCAAAGATATAAATTACATTGTTTTTAAAAATGGTTTTAATTAACAGTATTTTTGGAAACAATTTTTGTTTGATGGAAAAAAAACTTATTCTTATATATTAGTTCAGATGATTCTAAAACTTGTTCAGTTGAATTTGAAGTTGTACACTAAATTTGAACTCTCTTAACCTTTTTGACTTTAGTTAGTTTTTTAACAACTAAAAACATTTAATGTTTGTGTTAATGTTAACACAAACATAAACTAAAAACAATTAATGTTAATGCAAACGTATCCATTTTCAAAAAAAAAAAATTTGAAAAATAAAATTTGAAAAAGTTATTTACAGAAACATCTATATTTCACCAAGTAAACTGCCAGAATTTTTCCGCTGTTGATATTCTAAGAAAATACCGAGTTATCATGAATTTAATTCTAAAAGTGTCAAAAATATTTTATGAAATGAGAAAAAATTTAAATAACTATGAAGCTCGGCACCATGCTCACTTCACCCCCTAACCTCCAAAATTGATTGATTCTCATTCATAATTGTTTACTTCCTCTTAAATATCAATATTTTCTACAAGACATTTGATTCAAAATTATACAATTACTATTTTAGCTTTATGTAAATAAAATTTCACTGTCTTAGTCAAAATGAAATAGAGGATTACCTAGATTCGAAAAAAATAATCTGTACTCGAAAAAAATTAACTTAAGAAAAACAAATCGTGAATTCAATAAAGAAGCGAGAAATAATTTTACACTGAGAACAGACTTAAAACAGTTCAAATACAGAGCAGTTTTCATCGCTACTGTTAAGCTTTTTTATTTTCAAAAATGAATGTTAAGATTTATAAGTGACCACATGCACTCTCACGCTCTCTTGCTTATTTTAATTGACATCCTGAACAACATCTTGAACAAACATCCTGATCAAATTTCGTTCGAGTAGAACGCGAAATTATTATTAAATGAGGAAATAAAGACCTCGTGAGGGAAAAATAAATTTTCGACATCGATGGATACATAATCATCAATATTTAAAATTATAATGCAAAATGGTCGGATCAGAGCACATCAAATTTCAACTCTGTAGTTGGATTTCAGTGGACAGTAGATCGATGAATTCAAAATGGTCTTATCAGAGCACATCAAGTTTCACCTCTGTTGTTGGATTTCAGTGGACAGTAGATCGATGAATTTAAAATGGTCTTATCATAGCACATCAAGTTTCACCTCTGTTGTTGGATTTCAGTGGACAGAAGATCGATGAATGCAAAATGATCTTATCAGCACATCAAATTTCAACTCTGTAGTTGGATTTCAGTGATCAGTAGATCAATAAATGCAAAATGGTCTTATCAGCACATCAAATTTCAACTCTGTAGTTGGATTTCAGTGATCAGTAGATCAATAAATGCAAAATGGTCTTATCAGCACATCAAATTTCAACTATGTAGTTGGATTTCAATGGACAATATTGAACTTCGGTTTCTTACGACACGTTTAACAGTTAATATTTCCCGAAATAATAATGTAATTCTAAGTTTTTTCTTCTTATTAAACTCATTGTAACATCAACACACCATCGTTATTTCACGTTTTTTAGTTTTATAGAATTTGAGCAGCAAAGTAATAAGTAACGTAATGACGAAAAAAAAAATCTCAAAAGATTTGAAATTGCAATAACTTTCGAACAAATTAGAAATTTAAAACCAAAAATATCTGTGATAAGCTAATAAAAAATATGGTTCTTTCAGCATGCAAAATTCAAACTCCGTATTTGCATTCGTATGCCCCCTATGGTATTTTCCCAATAAGTTTAAGAGTTAATAACTCTCGAAATTCCTGCACACTTTTCTACGCACCTTAGTAACTTCTATTTTCAAAGTGTGACAGTTTTTGCGCAGCAAAACAACAAAATCTAATGTTAAGTTGAACATTCAAAACGCCCCTTACGATTTTTTGATACAGAGAGATACTAATATATTTTAGCTACTACGTTGAATCAGAAAAGAAGTTTAAAAAAAAAATTGCAATTAATTGGATAGTCAAATTTTAAATTACACTAAAAATGCTGTAACTAATTTTTCACAAAGAGTCGCCATAGTTCAGTGGTTAAGATACTTAGCGTTTTTTGGTTCGAATCCCGGTGGCGCTGTCGCAGGAATGCTTTACATTTTCTTTTACTATTTTACTAAATAACTAGTGAGCTGCGCCCCCTTCTCGCTAACGCTCATCAACCCCTGAAAATTGCTACGCAATCTTATATGGTTTGCTTAACAATCCTAGCTCGCTTCGCTCGCTTCCAACTTAGGTACATTGCAAATGCACAGAATTCTAAAAATTCAAAACAATCATTCAAATTCATATAACAACTTTAAAAAAATAAAAAAAAATTATTACATCTTTTTAGTAAACACTAAGTCATTAAAATAAATTTGAATTGAAATAAATGACATGTAATTCGTTAAACCTATTAGAAATGTTCTATAGTATAAAATCTTAAGATAAAATTTCTAAAACTGATATCTCTTTAAAAAGGTTAAAATTTTGGCTATAATTAAGTCTATTAAAAGTTGGAAAAACCTGCATAAACAAAACATTATATTTTTAAAAAATAATAACCAAGAACGATTCACAACTTTTTTAAAAACATAAGTATAAGTTCAATGAATAACTAATAACAATAATAAAACAAATAAATTCGTGATATAAATCAAAAATCGTCAAATAAATTCGTAATATATAAAGTCGTGCAAAAAAGCGCTTTCGACAAAAAACTGAAATAGAGATCTATCGACAAAGACTACTCACTTCTGTCTAACTTAATAGTATGAGATTGCCGCAGCTGAATTGAACAACCTGATAGGGTGAATTTTGGAAGAGATCACATTTGGTGAGAATGCTCTCTCTGGTTATTTCAGTTCCCGTTTTTAAAAGCGCTATATGTTGAGCCACCTCAGCTAGATTTGGCATGTGACATTTTTAGCGGAAATCATTGGTCGACTTTTTAGCGTTGCCATTCGGGGAGTTGTAATGAGGCTTTTTTTGTCGCCGTGTAAGAGAAATATATATATATAGATTTAGGATGACAGATATTATCTTTGGAGCTGCGATGGCTCAGGGGATGGAGTGTTCGCCTTCCAATGAGATGAACCGGTTTCGGATCCCAGCGATGGCTGGTCGATACGAATTCCCCATCCGGCTTGCACCGAGCACAGTTTTGACGTGAAATATCCTCAATGTCATGTGTTAGAGTCTCTTTGCCGTCAGTGGGTTAGAGTCCCTTAACCGTGGAAAGTTATCGTCGTCTTCTTCTCCCTGTAACGCAAATGCAGGTTAGTTCTATCAAAAAGTGCTCTACAAAGGCAAATTTCTCCCAATACTTGATTATTTCTAGTCTTCTAGACTTATGGATTGTGTTCAAAATTACAGTGTTACGGAGGGGAACGAAAGTAGTCGTATTATCTTTAAAAAATTTATAAAACTTTATTAATTATATATTTAACACATAAGTTTTTCATTACTTTTTTAAGTGTCAATTTCATTTAAAATAGTAATCCATCAATTTAATCAGTTTAAAACAATTTAAATGCTATTGGGAACCTTAGTTTAGTTAACTGCTTAAATTTTTACTTGCAGTTTCAATGCAACAAAATGTCGTTTACCGTCTTTCTCTCTTCTTGCTTGAAAGGATTTAAAATTAATAACTTCGAAGATCTAACATATATTCTGAAACGATGCTTATATATTATTACGAATTTTTTCATTACCACAGAAATTTTGAAACCAAGACGTCTAAAAGTAACTACTTACTTTTGGAAAAGCATTTGAAATTATTAATGCAATGGCAAACGATAAGGCTTGCTTTTTTTGTTATATTTCTTGAAAAACTCTTGAAATGATTTTCTGTAAATATATTGGATTGGGTACTAATTTTCAGCGATTTTCTTTTTTAAATTTAGCATTATGCTTGTAAAATGCTTTGGCATAATGTTTTATTATTCAAAAGAGATTGTTTACTGAATTTTATTTTGTTATACCGTGACGATAATTTTTTTAATACCGAAATCTATGTACGAGTTAATTTAGGTTGATTTTCAGATTATTAAAATAAAATGTAAACTTGTAAAATATAAGTTTTTTGGACATATCCTTCTTTTAGGTGTTCTTTATCAAGGTTCTGAGACCGCAATAGCTACTATTTGCTTTTATATTGTGCATGGAGAAGGTGTTATAGCTGCGAAAACGGTAAGTGATTGGTTTGACAAGTTTAAAAATGGGAATTGAGACCTCAAAGACACGCCTCGTTCTAAATATATAAATCTCTATTCTTTAATTTCCGTTTCTTTTATCCCAAATTGAAAAATAAAAAGACTTAAAAAAGGGTTTTCAACGAAACAATTCAATTTGAGTTACTTTTTTAAACCTACTTTTAATCTCATTTATGTTTCAATAATTTTCCACTTACATCTTTTTGCTGCAATAATTACAGTAAAATCAATGAATCACTCTAATTATATAAATATTTCTATAAAAATTACGGTATAATGTTGATCCGGTTTTTTTACAGTGCATTTAGTAAAAAATACAAAGCTGAAAATTACATTTTCCCGAATAAATGGTTTTTATGCCATGCTCTCAGGTATCATAATAAAGTTACCAAATTTTACCACATTTACCAACTTTTATCACATGTTATAAAGCCATATTTAATTCTTAATTTTGCCAAAATCATTACCAAACCACTAGGAAAAAAAATTTCAGCTTCTTGGTGCTCCCATGAAGCCGGAAGAGTAAATTTTACCATTTTTTGGTAGTTTTGACCATACTTTTTTCTCAGTGTGTAACAGGATTTTATATTATTTTTTTAACATGAAACCAACCATTTATCAAAAATTCCCTAAAGCCGTGGTCTAATTAATTCAGGGACAAGTATGGCACAGGCCACTCACTGAGGAGGCAAGCGGTAAGTGAAAGACATACGAGAAGCGGATTCCCATACTTTTGCATTGACATGCGCACATCATCACAGCGTATTCGGACACGAAAATATAAGAATTCACAACATATATGCCTCTTTCTTTCCACTTGTCTCCTCAGTGTGTGGCCTGCCATAGGCAACATATTTAAAGTATTTCAGTTTTCCACCGATTTGGAGAAGGAGCATTTTGTAACATTCATAACAACATCGCAGGTTCTCGCCAATTATAACTCAAAATTGCAGATCAGAGAAACTGAGGTTATTAGGAAGACAGTGATCTTAATAAATTTTTAGCTGAAAACTCAGGCTTTTCAATAATTTAAATACAAAACGAGATAAAAAAAAAGGAATGAAAATATACAAAGAATTTACTTTTTTTTAAACATTATTAGCAGGTCAAAAAAGATAACCAAAAATATTTTTAAAAAAAAGAATTATATATCAAATACTAATGAGTTTAAATAATTATTTATGAATTAAAAAAAGAATCAATGAGCTCTGAGAAAAAAGAAATATAGTCAAAATTACCAGAGTGTGGTAAAATTCATGGTGTTTCTGACTCAACGGGAACTGCAAAAAGCTCAGAAATTTTTACCCAAGTGCTTTGCTAATGATTTTTATTTTTAGTAAAATTAACAATACGATATGGTCTTATGATAGGTGAAAATTGGTGAATGTGGTTAAATTAGGTCCTTATATCATGATACCTTATGACGGGACCTAAAAATAATTTATTTGGTAACAATTATTTAACAGTTTTGTATTTCATACTCAGTCAGTGGTAATAGGAACTATAATTTTTAAAAGTAGAGTTTTCGGTAAACCGTTACCAAGTGTACGGAGAAATTACAAAATGAATAATTTAAATACCTTATATTTCAGTTTTGCTAACCATAATTATTATATTTTTAACCAGAAATGTCATTGCCATAGAGTTTAGTAATTTTACTAAATTTTCGTTAAAAGATAACGCAAACTTAAATAGAAAGAAAATAACTTGAAATTTAATTTTTGTATTCTGCCCTTATAAATTCGCGTTAAAAATTTATTTAGGTTGTTAAAGCAAACCCTACCTAATATAACCACCAATCTGAGTCTGAAATTCTCCCTTATTAAAAGTTTGATAAAACAGATACATCAGGATTAAGTAAGTTTAGTTGAATTAATTACATGATTTAAATATGACGGGAACTTTATTAGATGTCTATATCTGATTTGATTGAAATGATCAAATATTTATTTTATTGAATAAAAAAGGCATAGCGCAATTACATATCTTTCAGGTAAATAAACTGTATGACTAATAGAGTAATTGGACACCATATTTATAAATTGAAGGAAAACTTATTTTAAAGAAAACAAAGAAATAACCACGTAAACAAATATGCTTTCAAAGTACATTTTTGAAAAAAAAACATTATTAAGGATTTGAGTCTATTTAGAAAATTGTTTGAAAACCCAATAGTGCACCGTAAGTTATTTACTATTATCACTTTCGAATTGAGATGGATTTTATTAATGTAGTTAGCCATTTTGTATATATAGGGAATAATAGGATAATATTAGAACGTATAAAGAGGATTAATATATGAACTTTAACAATTTTGTCGAATTATCTTTGGTAGTGATGAAACAAATTATGGTGTAAGTTTACACGAGAAAAACAACTGTAAACAATGTAAAAATCTTTGCCAAATAGGCAATTACGAATGCAAAGAGAAAAATAACTTTCATAACACTTGAAAAGGAGAATAAATTTCAAATGCATTCCAGTTGGAGTTCTAGTTTAGAAAACGAATTGCTATTTTAAAAAAATTAATTGGAAAAAAGAGAAATATAGGTGACTTGGTATTTATTGCAAAAAAGAACAATTATTTTATGTTAATTCCTAAATTTAAACATTTAGTTGTTTGCTTTTTAGAACCTAAATATTAGGACTTCCAGTTAAGAATAAAATGCTTATGAATCAAAGTAACCGTTTACAGAAAACAGAGCTTCAAAATCTTCTACTGAAATAGAAAGTGGATTTTGCAGTTTCTTAATTAATTGTGATTAGGGCCCGTTAAATTGCACCAAAATGAAGATGTGGAAACCAGTAAAATTGAAAATTGTTCGTATTATCACCGATTATTGATTTAAATTTTATTTCTAACTAAATATCTGCATTTTTCAAAATAAGTCGTTTGTACTGCTTTAATCTTAATCTATCTGATAATCTTGCTAATTGCACTAATCTTAATGATAGCTATTGCAGTGTTTTAAACACAACAAATGAACAAATATTGATGACGACTGATTTCTCCAAAATAATCTAAGAATGGGTGATTTATATATATCATTTTATTTAATCAAAACTTCCAGAAGATGAGATGTAGAATTGAGATGAAATTGAGATGTAGTCGGTCAAAGATTTCCAGATTTCGCAGAAAAAAATAAGGCAAGTACTCTCTCTGATATTTAATTCAGCAGCTAGTGAAAAAGCTGTATCGTGTCGAGGCTGTATCGTGTAAGCTGCATCGTTTAAGTTCTTACACGGCAAAGTCCAAGTTTATCTTCTAGAATAACTTCACTTTTATAAACGCTGTGATATTGATGGTGAATAAATACCATTATGAATAAATGATAAATTGGTTAAATTCTTTCTACGGCATTAACTGAAAAAATAAAAAAGATGGAAAATGTTTTTTTTTTTTTTTTTTTTTGTGTGTGTTTTAATAAATATTATTTATTTATTCTGTTATTTTCCGCGTTTTAATTGTTTTCTACGTCAACCACAATTTGTCAAAATAGTTTTAAAAAAAAAATAATATATAATTTTTAAAATAATTTTACACTATTTATTGGTCCCCGATAATAATTTCGTTATCACTATGAAATAGACTAATTAAACTTTAAGTATTATTCTCTTATTTAAAAAAAATCTATATCTAGAAAAAAGTCAATTTGAAGCACAGAGAAAAATAAATTTGTAAAATTACCATACTGTATGGTAACACGGTATTTAAACCATTCATTTTGTAATTTTACGTTTGCAATAGTAACGATTTACGATAAATTCGGGTTTTCAAAATTCTAGTTCTTATTAAAGAATGTCATTAAATTTTTTTAAAATACAAAACTGAAAAGTAAATTTCAACGAATAAATACTTTTTATGCCATGCTCTAAAGTATCATGACAAGATTAGCATATTTTATAATACTTATCAAATTTTGTCAAGTTTTGTAGTTAATTTTACTTAAATAATTACCAAATCGCTTCCGTAAAAATTGCATTTTTTGGGGGGGTTTTCCCATGGAACCAGAAAAACAGTAAATTTTACTAAACTCTGGTAGTTTTAACCATACTTTTTCTTCAGAGTGAGTGACATGTAAGGTATCTTCCTTGTCTCATAAGCATATGAGTGCGATAAATATCACTAAACACATCGCTGTATTTGCAGCTAATCTAACCTTTAAGTGCTGCTTACAGTACAATGTGTTACGCTCTGCTACTATAAAAGAGTTTGCATTAATAATGTTATAGAATTTCATCAGAAGTATGAAAATTCTTTAAATTTATATCATGAAAAATCTTAACAGAATGTGAGTTAAGGACACTATAAAAAATAAAAATAAAAAAATAAAAAACATATCACACTCATTAGCATGTATTACATCAAGACTTTTTGAAAATATAATTCTCTTTCCAGTTTTGTATTTTCTACTGAATGCATGATAATAAAGAGAGCTAATTTTGAAAAGCAACATTATCCTCCAAACCGTAAATGAACGAATTACCAAATGAATAATGATGAATTACGAATTATCAAGAATTACGAATTATCATGAATTACGAATTATCAAGAATTACGAATTATCAAGAATTACGAATTATCATGAATTACGAATCACCAAATGAATAATCAAGAATTACGAATTATCAAGAATTACGAATTATCAAGAATTACGAATTATCATGAATTACGAATTATCATGAATTACGAATTATCATGAATTACGAATTATCATAACTTACCAATTGAATGATTTAAATACCTTATATTTTGGCTGCTTTACCAAAAATGTCATCACCATACAGTACGACAATTGTACCAGAATTTTTTCCTCTGAATACAACTATTTTTTCCTTTTTTTTTACAAGTTTTTTGTAGTAGATGATTTTTATAGTTATAATTTTATACAGTGTATAAAATGTTACTTAAGTGGTTGAATATACGATTTTGACTGAAACATTTCATTCTTAAGGTATAAAACTGGATCAGAAGCTATTTTTGCTAATTACAAATTAAGTATTTTTTAGAATTACTGACTCACCGGCCAGCTGGCCGAGTGGTCAGTGGCATTGAGTGCTAAGCCAATGGTTGTGGGTTCGAATACCGCTCGGAGTATGGTGGTCTCTTTCTGTGTGATGTGTAAATGTGGTCTCATGTGAATCAATTATTACATAAATCTACTCTTCTATTTTACAAAGGCACTGACTGTAAGTTGGGAAAATGATTTGAGTATTTTAGATACACAGTTATTTACATTTTTATGCAACTATTCTGTCCTCGTATCAATAAGTTGAAATTGTATCATTTTTATTTTGTGTATGAAAAATTAATTTCGCTTCATTAACGTTATTAGTCTATTTATGTTTATAAGTGTTTTTAAAATGGAACTTAAATAAAACATTTTTTTAAAAATGGTAATTTTTTTACATGCATCTTCCAAGTTATTTTTAATTTTTAATCATTTAAAATTTTCAGTTTTAAGTTTTTTATTTCATTTATTAAGATTTTTTTTAAAAGTTTATCAGACTATTTTTAAATTTCAGATTAATTTTAAATTTTTAGTTTAAAAATATCCAAGAGTTTAATTTTTATTAAAAAAATGGGTAAGCCTATTTAGATTTTTTTTAATTTTAAGTGAGTTTTTTATGACTTAATTTTAACAATTTCAGTATTTTTTTTTTATAAATAGCCGTAAAACTACTTTCCATAACTTTTTTCTCAAAGCACTTTAATATCCCTTGACTATCTTTAAACCATACATTATTTTAAAATGTTTCTACTAATTCTAAAACAAACGAGACTATAATGTAACTTTAACCAATAAGTCACTTCTTAATGTGTTCAACTTTAAAATATTCTGTTTTAAAAATAAGAATTTACTTAAACAGTTTTCCAAATACAAAAAACAGCTTGATATCTCAAGTTTTTAAAATTCTCACTTTTGCAGATGCTTGCAAAATCTGAAACTACTTATAAAATCAACTTTTTCTCTTCTAAACATATGGAAATTAAGGCATTTTATTCTTTAACATGTCTCATATCTGTTTAATTAAATCTTTGTACAAGGTGAGGTAAAAGCGTTAGTATTTTCTTCTGTATAAACTTTTTTTCAAAAGAATGTTAAAATACTTCAGACGATAAAAACAAAAGTTATATGTATTAGTTGTAAACTTAGATATAGTAAACTTTTTTCACGTAAGATGCAATATTAAGATTAAGTTTTTTTTATCTTTTTCTGCATTGTAAGTTTCATAAGGCAATGTTTATGAATATCGTTTATAACCAGCATAATTTCAAGCGTTATGAAATAATTTAGATTAACTTACGCATTCCTTCCATACTTTAAATATATATTATGAAGTATTTATTGAGTGATTTTCTAAAAAGATTGTGTTTTTAATAAAGCATAATTTTTTTCATAAGTATAAATATCAGTTCGGTGGATAATCAAATTAAGTAATTTATATATATTTTTAATTAATAAGACTATTTTATAAAATTTTAAAGTTAGTATGATACGTATTTATATTATATAAAATACTAGCTGTACCCTGCGTGCGTTGCAACGCTTTCAGTTTGAATTTCAATTTTATATTTAAGTGTGTAAATGAGATTTGCGATTATGATTTGAAATGAGAATTTTATTTAATGGTGAAAAAACCAGTGATAGTCTCAACAGTCAATTTCTCTATGATATCGTTAGTGCATTTTCAAACAGACATGTATGGTGATGCACACCGACCATGAAACATATTTCGGATGATGATCTGAAAAAAGTCTGGATCAATGGCGACATCAGGTATTTATGCTGATATGAGCTGACCAATTTGGCATGGTATGATTTTCTCAATAAGCCAAATTATGTGGCTATTCTCTTTTTTTGCCATTCAATGGAATACATCAAACACCGTGTCTCTCCAAAAACATGGTCCCGCAGTGGACTGATCGTTAAGACACGGTTCCCAGCAGATCACCGAAGTCAAGCATCACTGGCTGCGGTCAGTGTGCGGGTGGGTGACCACTTGGATCAGTCTGCGTAGGGACCGAGGGTGTGCAGTATTGGTCCTCGTTAAACTGTTCTACCGTAAAGTGCTCGACTTCGCGTGCAGGTCGTTGGGCTACCGAAGCAGGGGTGCCATCCCCTCTGCAGAGGATCAAAATTGTGATGGCATGTCTTCGGATCATCCTCAGAGATGTTTCCCAGACCGTCACCAATAGCCCATTGTGCAGCTCTAGTACGACGTTAATTAACTACATCTACATCTACATCTACACATCCAAAAACATGACTTTTTGCAATAAAACCAAGTATAGAGCTTAATATTTGTTTTAACTTACGTGCGGTAATGCATCATGAAGATCCGATGATGTTTGCCTAGGTTGCAAAAGCTCTTTAATTTTAGTTCAAGCAGGATTGCATGTGAATGTAATAAATAACTCTGGCAACCTATATGCTCACCGGCACTTGTAGCACCGAATGAAGTCATTTGGAAACACGAATGTACCGACATATATTCGCCAAGAAAAGTTTTTATTGATTTGATTGACCTGATAACAACGTTCATAATGGCTCGGCTGGCGACGTAAAGGCTGGTAGTTTCACTTTGCCTCCAGAACAGCAAATTCCAGCTGTTTCATTCTTAAATTTGAGAGCACTACAAAACATACATAATTGATCCATTTTTCCGATGATGACGCTTGGGCGAAAACTATGGTTGGCTGTCGGATCAGAGTGAAATGCACTGAGATTCAAATCAGAGTATTGGCAGCATCTGAATAGCGAAGTGCGTTCTTGATTGAATTTCATTCTTGCATCCCGTTGCTCTGATGTTTCCGACGAACGGACTTGTGTAGTACGTTCTCGATCGGATTTTATTCTTGCTTTTCGTTGCTCTGATGTTTCCGACGAACAGGCTTGAGTAGTACGCAGTTGATTCGTTAACAGTGTTCTTTCCCGTTGCTCTGATATTTCCAACGAACGGGCTTGAGTAGTGCGTAGTTGATTTGTTAATAGTCTTTTTTCCTGTTGATCAGACGTTTCTAAGGAACGGGCTAAAGCATTTGTGTTCTCGATTAGTTTCAAGTCTTTTTCCCCGTTGCTCCGATGTCTCTGAAACACGGGTAGTTCTCTTTTTGCGTGCTTGAGATGTTGATCGACTAAGAGCGATTCGTTTAGGAGGCATATTTTTGCAAATATTCTCTTTCAAATAAAAAGAAATGTAAAAGTTGACAGTGGTCACAAATTTGCTAAATTGAAAATTCACATATTTATTTTAAATAATAAAAAAAGCTATAAAAATGAAATAAATTTAATAAGAAATATAATAATGATAAAATTTAAAACAAAAATCTATTTTTTAAATGAAAGAAATAAAATGAATGTGAATTCGTAAACTTCGTAATAATAAACAATCTAATAGTTTTCAAATGACAACTGTCAGCAACGAAACCTTTAAAAACTATATTTAATTGTTTTAACCCAAAATTGCATACTAAATATAAATAATTACTGAAAACGTGTAATTTGAATGAAAATAGCTTTTTCCTTTATTTTCATTAAACGGTTTTCACAATTCGCGATCGCAACACTCGATACGCCATCTAGCGGGAGACTGTAAATATCGGGCATTAGTTCCCACATAACCATTGGCAATGACAGACGCCATTTTCTTAGCATCAAAAAAGAAGCAAAATTTCCCTAAAGAAAAGGTAAAACTTCTTGAAAAAACTAATCAGAACATGTCAAACATTGAAGCAGAACACGCCAAGCATTTGAAGAACAACTTCTCAATAATTTTTACCTTTTTATTACCAACAACATAACATGATTTCATGATCACTTGCTGTTACAGATGTGTGTATTGCGGTAAAATAATTTTTCTGTATTCAATTCATTACAAGTTAAAATGAAGTCAACATTGCTTTCGTCATTCCAATGAATAAATGTGTTCCAATGAATTCCATACAGAACTGTAATAGTTATAGAATATTCTTCTTCTTCATAGAAATGTATATATTTCTGTATCTACATAATTCAGAAAACAACAATAAAGAATAATCCGAATTACTTGAAAAAGTATCTTTTGTGCTGATTATAAATAAATTTTTTATCGTTTTCTTGGTAAGTGTTTTTTAGTTTTGAAAGAATTTCAACTAGAATTCAGCTATTCTGTTTTTAAGCTATTTATTAAAATTCATATCGAGATCTTACAATTATAAAATTTTGATGTGTGGTATGTTACCTAAAAGTAATGAAGGGATAAACTATGTATATGTTATTTGAGAATAAAGTTTTCAAACAAAGAACATATCATTTTGGAATTCTCCGGACTTATAAATCAGGTAAGTGTTATGATTTTTATAATAAAAAATTTGCTTGTAAATAATTTTTTTTCGTACTTGGTGATCGTTCTCTACAAAATGTTTTTTTTACGTCCGATTAAATACTATAAGAATTAAAAAAAAAAAAAAATACGAAAGTTTTTATTGAAAAATGAGGAATTTTTAAAATTGTTTTTATCCTAAGAATTCTTTATTTTACGCTTTTTAGTTTATAATTTTTTGATAAAATTGTTGTCAAAATACTTTTTTTGAAAAATTAAATTATGTGTTTATGTATACTTCTTGCATATTCTAATATTTGAAGTAATATGATTCAGAAAAGTATGGAAGAAAAATTCGGTACTTACGTATTAACCACAGCTACAGATTTGGCAGATTTTTAGTGCCGCCAATCTACACTTAAAATTTTTGGAAAAAATCTTAAAATGAAACACTTTGTTTAAAATCAAAGTAGTCAATCTGATTTCGGTGGAAAATGGGCCGATATAGAGTTTAGCATAGATTAAAACAAACTTTTCTCTCACCTGATTTTATAGCCATTATGAACTCTAATAAATAAGATTCAAAATGAAATAACATTTCCAAAACGGACGTTTACTAAGATAATGTTTCATGTTATGGACATTGGTACATTTTTGTTATATTTCACTCCATAAAATATTTCGCTCCTAAAGAAATAAAATTGCATCTTGTTTTGATTTTGGCAAGTCCCAAAGACGCATTTTCGTAACACTAAAAAATCGCGACAAAAAAAGAATGGTTCTTTTTTTTCTTTTTGTTTCGTAAGCATTCTTTATTTTACGTTAAAATTTAAATGGGCCATTCATGTTATACCATTAAATTTAGTAAAACTATTTCTCAGGCATTAGGTTTGAACTCTTATAAGAATATACCTATTTTTTTCTCTTTATTTACAAATATTTTTCCGATGTGTTCTGGATGTTCCTTCTCTAAAAAAAAAGTGATACCATTTTGTTTTCGTTTGCATAAGAAAGAAAACAAACATTTTTCTTTTTTAAATTTAATCAGCCACAATAAAGATGGAACGTTACAATGCTACATTAAAGACGTCTCCAGTGTAACTGAATGACTGTTCATATGGAAATCGCAGGGATTCGGCAAATACAACAACGCCCCCTATAGCTCGTTGCGATCGCGAATACTAAATCCGTGATACGACCAATAATTACGAAATCTATTCTCGTTGATTTTACGTGCTTGTGCTCACCTGACATAAAGAAACTTGCGCGAATTATAATTAAATATTAAAGTATATGTAATTTACTTTTCTAAAAGAATAGAGCTATAAGATAAAAAGTATCACTGTTGTTATCTTCAAGATATTTAAAAACTGAATCGTTTATAGCAAAATTTAAAACAATGGCTAACTTTTAACCAATCAGAAAATTCTATTTCGACTTTCGCTGATATCGCTGGAACGGTTTGTCGCAGAATGCTCTAATGTCGGCAGAAACCTTCCTCGTGCTTTGAACTATCTGTATGCCAAATTTCATTTTTTTCTGTCGGATGGTTTAGGAGTCTATAGGGGACAGACAGACAGACAGACACACGTTCACTTTTATATATATAGACTTGTACCACCCTGTTTATAAAATCGATGAAATTTTTTGTCGCGCGTTATCATAAGCATTATGCTAAGTAGTGATTCTCTGTTTCATTATTCCATATAAGTTCAATTTTGTTTTAAGTTAAATTATAGTTTGTTGAAAGTTAAGTTTTATTTTCAAGTTAAATTTTGGTAGAGTTATTTTAGGAAAACGATATCAAAGGAAAACAGTCAGGAATGGTAAATTCCAAGAATAGCCCACCCTCTTGGAGACTCCCGAAATCTCGCCAAGTTGGCGATTACTACTAGGATCAATGATGCTTTTTAAATATTAAAATAAGCAAAAAACAATTTAAATTATTTTCAATCGGTTCAGCACAAAAAAATACATAAAATAATAACAGTAATAAATGAAATAACGATTAAAAATGAAATATTAACGATAATTCTAACAGCAAGAGATCAGAAGCATGAATGGCGAAAAAATAAACCCTTTTACCTCTTTTCTAACGAAATCCAACTTTCGCGTAGGTATACATATCAAATAACCAATCAGGTAAGAACTTTGGTGGTGTGATCGGACGTTCAAAATAATCTCCCCGAAATATCTTCCGGAAACCTAGTTTGGCGAGATTTAAAAAATCGCCTCGGGGTGGGCTGTATTGAAAGAGCAGAGATTGGCAGGAAATGCTATGGAAAGTGTTCGAGCACATTGTATGGTATAATGTCATAATGTAGTGAGCAGAGAAACCAAAAAAATTTTTTTAGAATTTTGTACAAAGAAAAATATTAGAAATTATATATTCTAAACTTTAGATTTCAATAAGTATACCAGCTATAAGAAAGTGCGTATCCAGAGCGAGAAAAACAAGCTCAGAAAACAATCTTTCAGCTGGTACTTCCTTCATTATAAAGTCAAAGGTCACGTGCTCACCTCTCAATGAGGTGACACAACTTCGAATCCCAGCGATGACTGCTTCGAATTTTGCTTCCAGCTCGCACCGACCATTCTGCTTACATAAAATACACTCTGTGATAGACTGAACATGGTTTAGAATCCTTTTTCCATCTGGTTAACCGTGGTTTTTCGGTCTATATAGCGCAAATGTGGGTTAGTTCCATCAAATCATCATCATCATTCCATCATCCATTCTCCAGTTCCTCATTTTTTAAAAGTCGTTGCTTGCAAATAGATACTCATAGATTCTCAACGGGATTTTCTGGCAGCTCTATTTGACACAAAATTCCTTCATTTTTTGGAATAAATGCTTTCGAATAAATATTTTGGAATGAATATACATGCGAGGACCAAATTTAGATAGAAACATCTTGTTTAACTCATAGACCGTATCCTTTCTATTATTATTTACTAGTACTTTTCGTTGTTCAATATTCTTTAATATAGCTGTACAGATTTTTTTTTCATGGTTGCTTAAAAATAATTAAAGCTTTTAGCCCCTTCGTTTATTTTATACGGTTTATATAGTTTTAACCCACTGGCGGTTAAGGAAATGGGCGAAATTGGGAGAATGTTTCTCCCCTACACACAGTTCCCCTATCCATTAACATGGGAAAACCGGTTTTGCTATGCAGAGAAGACTGCAGGTTAAAATACGACTTTTTACGTGCATAACCGTCAGTGGGTTAAATATAAGTCATCTTGTTACAAAAATTAATAAGTGTCATTTATTTAAGATACCAAGCTGTATTTTGTATTTGTTACTTTTTTTAAATGTAACTTTAAATGAAAATGACTTCCAATGCTAGTACAAAACACAAGTTAGTGTACAAAAGTAACGTGTATTGAGAAAAGTTAATTTCATTCAAAGTAAAAATCTGGATGACATTTATTGTACATATTTTAAAAATTATATTAATTAAGATTTCTATTGTCATATTGATGATTTTTAAATTAAGGCATTTCATCACCTTTAGAATGTTTTCCTCGCGTTAAAAAAAACCAAAGTATTAAATAATGAAATTCAAAAACTTTAAAATTCATTTAAATTGACATGTCTTTAAATTAATCTCTATAAATAAAATGAATTGACATGTCTTTATATTAATCTCAATAAATAAAATAGATTAAACTTATAGTTTTACAATTCAAAATAAAATTCAAGAAAGTGAAAAGAATATTACTGGATTTTTTTCTTCTTAACTCTGAAAACCGTTTACTTTTCATCGAAAATAAATATCCCTTCTTTGTACTACTGAAAATGTTAATTTACATCCCCCTGAATTAAAAATATTTCTTCTAAAATAAAATGCAACCAATTTGCAAACCACTAAAAGAATGTTGGACTCTCCGCCAAGAACATTAATCACGCCAACTCAGAGTAATAAATCAGCAATTTATTCCCATCTTTCAAAGCCAAATGCCATACTCGCAACACACTTAATCCTTTGTGATATATAACATTACCACAGGAGCATAAGCGTTTCTACTAATTAAGTTCATTGGAGGGTTAGTTCTGCACTTTGGCGAACCTTTGGCTTATTTTATTATTTAAAGAATATTCCATGTGTGCCAAAGCTTTAATGTCAAGGTTTTAATGAGAAGAAACAAAGCGCCATTCAACCGAAGAATAGTTTCAGGGTAATTTATATTTCACTGGTAATTAGTCATCATTCTAAACTATATCGCACAAAAAGGAAATCAATAGAGGATTATTTTATTCTCGGATGACAAAAAAGTAGAAAATTTCTTGACTTAATTCAATATCTTTGATTAATGTCTGCCATTTTATGATCTCTTGATTACAAACAGAGGGAAAAATTGAAACACTTGAGCGCTAATAAAGACTAATATTGATTGAAAACCTGATAACTATTTTATCTAGAAAGATGTTTTACAGCTTTGCCTGCATATGATTTATTACCAAACACTAGCAGTTTCTTAATCGATTTAGCCACACTAAATAACATCGGTTTAGAGTAAGGGTTTCTTTCGTAAATCTTTAAAGCAAAATATTTTATTTAAACTGGGAAGTTGAACTATTTTAAGTACTACTTTAAAAATATTCTTTACTCTCAACATATTTTACTATTTAAAAATGTATCATTTTTAAACATTGAGTTCAAATTGTAACTTTGTAGTTTGTAAGAATTGTTTCAAACAATTTATCGATATAAACTATGCTTTTTTCAAAGGGCACAATTTCACATCAAAGTGTTGCTTCCAAACCAATATTTTCCGGAATTTCAACTACGTACCACCCCAATACTCAGAAGCATTTATTGCCTGCACTATAAAAAAAATTATGGATCATATATAAGTATAAAGTATCTTTGAGGTACTTTGAGGTTCATCATTCGTAAAATTCTTTTTACCATAAAATCTATTTCACCATAAAATATTTAACCGTAATTTTTACAGTGATATTTATTTAATTGTAGGGATTCATTAATTTTAAGGTAATTATTACCGTAAAAATTACGATACTCCAGAATTTTTGTTCCGTTATGCTCCGGTAGGCTGAGTGACGACGCTTTTCTTTTTACCATAATTTGATCCGGAATTTGTTTTACAATTTACGCTTAAAACGCAGATTTTTTTTCCTTCCAGAATTGCCCTTATAAACTATTTTAAAATGTGGCTTACTATATTGCTAATTATTTTTATGATTATTTCGATAAATATATTTTGAACTTTAATATGATTTTTTGAAGCTCTGTCGCCAAGGAAAATAAAAAAGCCTTACACTTGAAGCAAAACGATGATTTTTAACTATACATGTTATTTTCTGTAAAGAATTATCTGGGCTTTAGAACGCGCGAATTACTTAAAAATTTTAAGAGTTATTAAACTTCTTTAAAATTCGCCCATTTTGCGACATTTTTCCAACCACTGCATTATTCTCAATTTTTGCAAAATTTTAAGAGCTCAAGTAATGCAGCATTAAAGTAGGTTTTTATATATAAATAAGACCATAAACGCTTTTTAAACGCCATAAAAACTGTTACTTTTCTCGATAATGTTTTGCACCATTTTCAGAATAAGCATCGATAGCGCTAGCTTTAGGTAGGTTAAACTTGTATTAACAGTCATGAGTAACTGTTGAAATCTCACAGCAGTTATGAAAATAGCATCTTTTTCGCAAAAAAAAAAAAAAAAAAAAAGAAAAAGAAAAGAAAAAAAAACAATCATTTCACATAACTATGAAGCCTTCGAAAAACAACCTATATCTGTAAAGTTCGAATACTTGGTCGTAACTTTTTACCACCAACTTTTTCCTTCTTTGAGAAATAAAAAACGTATTATCCGTAATTGTAATAAACTTCAGCAAAATTAGCTGAATGAACGGTTAAATTAAACAGTCAACACTATAAAGCTTTCTCACATAATTCGAAGATCACAACATTTTCCATGGCAGTTATAGCATTGGACTACGGGCACAGAGTTCCCGGGTTCAATCTTAGTCGCTACCCTAATCAGTTCTTACACATGCATCGCATCGGTGACCACTAAACGCGAACGCGCAAATCTTCCACTTAACGACTTAAGGCAGCACCACAGGTTGCCCTTATTGGACAAAAAAATCACTTGAATCATAAATAACGTGAAGGTCTTAACTGAAGACAACTTTTACAAGCATAACGTTAATTCAGAAAATCACGAATTTTACTGGTATACTGTGTTTTTATGGTCATTATAGCTTTACGGGTACAAATTATTTTGATCTAGTTAGCAACTTGAACATTTTTTGCTTGTGTCTGACCGTAATCTAACGTTTAAATATTTTATGATGCAGTTTACTTAGCTGTAGTATCTGGGGAGTTAAGAAACAAAAAACAAAAAACAAAAAAACAATAGAATTGAAAAGTTTGATTCGAGAGTTGGTGCGCAAGAGCAAGCAGGAGAGCTAGATTAGAAATTAAAATATTTTCTATTTTCATGATAAGAAAATTAGATATTTTTGTTTTTATTCACGAAGAAAGAAATTCTGGTAAAGACATTTCGCGCAAAATAAAAACCATAATTCTGGAAATATAACCAAAGTATACAGTATTTAAACTATTCATATGATAACGGTTTCCGTTCATAGGGCAATGGCTTACTGGAAATTCTGTTTTCGGAATTGTAGCTATTATTATCACACATTTAAAAAAAATCAAAAGTGATAAGTAGACTTAATGGAATAAATGGTTATTATACTCTTTATGGTACCATGATAAAGTTAACTCATTCTAAAACCATATTTTGTTGGTAATCATTTGTCCTGCAAAGATTACCGTGTTTTTTGATTTTCCTATAGGGCCAGAAACGCAAAAAGTTTTACCATATTTGGTAGTTTTGTCATTAAATTTTTTCTCAGTGCAGAATTATTATTTGGCTAACAATAAAATATATCAAAACTTTTTATTCCATAAACAGTGATAGAATATTTAATGATATTTAAAAATTCTACATAAACTTCAATTATCGATTAGACATGATTGTAAAATAGGCAGGCATTGGTTGTTGCTATAAAATCAGAAAGACACGTACAAGCGTGTATTTTTCGGGAGATAAAGAGAACGTGCTCAAGCATCTGGTGTTTAGATAGAAGACAAATAAAATGGAATCCTCAAGAAAAATCTTTGGTTTTAGAAAATCCGGAAGCAGGGAAATAAACGATTGTATTTCCTGTTGTAGTATTAACATCGATGTATGTCGTAATTCAGTGCGACACAATTGAGTATACTCGAGATATAGAGGTTTTTATTTATTATTCTCACTTTGACCAAAAGAAGCGGTTATTATTAATATTGACCGGTTAGTAACAATATTCAGATTTGTTACTTTAATCGTATCACATATATATATATATGTATCATATATATGTATCATATATATGTATATATGTGTTTATTTTAAATAATTGGATATATTCTTGTTTGAAATGATTGGTAGGGCATGCTCTATGCGAACAACAAATGCTTTTAGACCATTAATAGAGGATTGGCGTCGAATATTTTGACAAATATCAACGCATCGACAATATGATGGTCAAGATGGCAGTTTGTTTACATAAAGTGTACTGCGTGTCAGATTTAATGGACATACTGGGTAGACTATATTTGAGGGTGCCCCTTGATTCTCGCCAACTAGTGATCGTGGTTGATCGCCAAGCTGGGCGATGTTGAGACCCAATCGTGATTCTGATTGGCTTAGATTTTAAAGTTATTTTTAAATGTTCAACGGTATATGTAATTTCAGAGGTCCGTTAGTTCTACGTTGGGTACCGACTGGTATGGTTACTTTCGCTAATTTTCCTAAAAATGACTACAGTAAATATGATAAATCCTAAGTTTCTGTACGATTTGAATAACAATTTTAAAAAAAAGGAGTAATTGACAGGCTTACTCCGTTAATTTTTGTTTTGATTCAAAAGGCATTTTATTGGGTTTATTAATTTTGCTTATATTGGGTTAATTGCAATTTTATAAAGTTATGGCCGATGTTTTATTTTATTTTATTTTATAACCGTCGTTGAACAGCCGACCCAATTTCATGGGTTTACGACTACTAATGTTCAACTCCGTAGCCTTGTAATTTTCGAACCAATCCTGAAGACAAGGAAACTCCTGGATCAGTACCCCCAGAGGTATTGATTTGTTATGGGAACATGGAGGACTTTGAGACTCGACAGATTTAACGTGCATCAGTCACCATTTACTACACGGGGAGTCTTCGGCCGGCGAGGATCGAACCCATGACCTCTTGGATATGGACCCAGCGCCCTACCGATCAGGCTATCCCGGCCCCTCCGATGTTTTATTTTATTTTTTTATATTTTATAACCGTCGTTGAACAGCCGACCCAACTTAATGGGTTTACGGCTACTAATGTTCAACTCCGTAGCCTTGTAATTTTGAACCCATTCCAGAAGACAAGGGAACTCCTGGATCGAGTATTGGGAGAAATTTGCCTTCGTGGAGGACTTTTTGATGGAACTAACCCGCATTTGCGTTACATGGAGAGGAAGACCACGAGAACCTCCCACGGTTAGCCTGACGGTAAGGGGACTCTAACCCATGATCCGTCTACCACTGAGGATATTTCACGTCAGCACTGTGGTCAGTGCAAGCCGGATGCGGAATTCGTATCGACTGGGATTCGAACCCGGTTCGCCTCATTGGAAGGCGAACGCTCTATCCCCTGAGCCATCGCGGCTCCCGATGTTTTATTGAAATTTTCCGACGTTTTATTGAAATATTATTATGTTTTGGCCGCCATTCCTGTTACCATGGTGTTCCGTGCAAACAGGAATGGCGCTAACAGAAGTCGCCAATTTCGCTAAGGGGCACCCTCAAGTATATTTTTCCCCGATCGATTATTTGCTTGGTAATTTCAATTTTGCTGTCAGATTAATTTGACATACTTCTCATATAAAGAATTATAAAATGCATGTATGTTTGTAGTTTTAGTCTCATAAGATTTGCATAAATCTGAAAATTGTAAAAAAAAAAAAAAAAAAAAAAAAAAAAAAAAAAAAAAATTACAATATTTAATTTTTATTTATTTCGGTTTTCAATTAAAATCTTAGTAATATTTTGCGTGTACTATGTATATGTTTGATATTTACAAACTAATTTTATTTTTTAATAAATATTGTATACATGCATAAAGTTTATGATTTTTGCTTTTGATTGTAGCGTAAAAGTAAATTCACTGATTCTTATGTGTATCATATCTTACTGTAACTATAGGATTATTGGTCAAAACGTGGTAAATGGCTACTTTACATCAAGTAGTGTAAAAGAACATTCTAGGTGTTTCGCTACGCCAGGAACTATCATAGTGCAGTGGAACACTTAATGAAACATCACCTTGCTGCAGTGTTACCAGGTTCTGATAACCGTTCACCCCCAGATGGCGTTGAAAAATCCCCTAAAAATTTAAAAAAAAAACGAAAATTTTTTACTTAATGTATATAAGTATTAAAAAATCGTACAAAAGGTAAATAATATATAGAAAACGTTGCTTTAATACTTTTTAATATTTTATTATCAACAAATTAATCTTTTTTTACATTTCAATCGTTACATTATCTTTAATTTCCACTAAAATATTTAAAAGATATATTTTTCAATACTTTTTGACTTGCACATTTTTCATAATTATCAACGATATAGTCTTTTTAATATTTTAATTCTAACATTATGCTTAAATTTTTGATAAAATATCCATCATATTTTTGTCAATACTTTCTGATTTGTATATGTTTTTGCTGTTAAACATTTTTAACATAGAAGAAATAGATACAAAATCCTTTACCCTTAAACCTTTAAACTGCTTTTCGTGTCCCAATCTTTCTTGTACTTTTGTATGCGCTTCTCTTCTTCTTTATCTTTTGTCATTTTTTTATTCATGCACATTTAAAATTTTAAATAATTTGAACTAAAATTCTCCAAACGTACAGATTGATCGAGCTAAGTAATAACCTACTACATTCAACAAAGGGGAAGTTCTAATATTAAATCTTAATCTTTTTGTTTTGGTTTAACATATTGATTTTCATGTAACCATCTCACACATTCAGTTATAGAATTTGATATTAGAACGTAACCAAAATGAAACTAGTAAAATTCACAAATAACCCTAAAACAAACCCCTAAAAACAAAGTCCCCTAAAATACCCACTGAAGATAAAAAAAATCCCCTTTAATTTAGGGGGAAAACCCCTAATCTGGCAACACTGCCTTGGTGTTAAGCACTTGCAACCACTTTTAGTTTTCAGATACGCAAACTTTTTTTACAGTGTATACGTCTGTGACATAAATGTGAATTGGCGACCTAAAAATTGAAATTTTTATAATTTAACCTTTGATAATTAATAAAAAATAGTCAAAATAAATATTATATAGTATTTTTTACCAATAATAATTTTTAAAAAAAAATCCGCCCGATTGGTGAGTGACACTTTGGATAACTTACTTGTTAAAATAATTTTAAAATATGTATATTTACATATCGTATTATATTTCATAGAATGATTATTAAAGTGACAAACA
This sequence comes from Parasteatoda lunata, assembly GCA_949128135.1. Classification (NCBI taxonomy): domain Eukaryota; kingdom Metazoa; phylum Arthropoda; class Arachnida; order Araneae; family Theridiidae; genus Parasteatoda; species Parasteatoda lunata. The sequence continues at coordinate 91,989,401 of OX421972.1, read as the reverse complement.
AGTAATAAGCTGAATCTTTTATTTGAATAAACTGATATATCTAGTATCTAAAGTATTAAAATATAGCTAAAGTTTTTAAAAAATAAACAGGATAGCTGATTTTGATTATATTAATGATACAAATGAATAAAATAACGTACTTCTGAACCTTATCTTAAATCTATGTTTATATCTTAAGATTTCATATGACTATTTGGTTTAATACACTTTAATACAAAATAAAGTGATAGATACGTGAAATTTATTAATGTAAGCTTTTTAAATCTAGAGAGAATTCTTTTACTACTAGGTTATTAGACCAAGTTAAAAAAAGTTTTTGAGAACGGAATTTTAGGAACTCAAAAATGTCATTTAAGGTACTAAAATTTTCTCAATAATGTACGAAACTTATTTATTGTCGTCAATAGTTTATTCTTTGTCAGAATCGGGAGAACAGAATAGCAATTGGGAATTCACTAAAGAAACATTTAAATTTTTCTTTTCAGTTTCTCGGCGTGTTTCTCAATTTGTTTTGTGGTGAACATTTCTTGGTTCGGATTTATAGCGTTTCAAAATAGATATTCAAGGATTAGTTTAAATTGCTTGGCAAATCTAGTTCCGTTTTTGTTGATTTAATTTAAAACTTTGTCAGAGGAATAAATTTATTGTTCTTAAAGTAGTTCGTAAAGTTCTGAAAACGCTAATAATTTTAAAATTTCGTGAAAATGTAAAATAGTTTTACTAAAGTAACTGATTTTTAAGTTAGTTGCATTTTAAAATATAGTTATGATTCGTAGTTAAATACAATTATCAATTATTGGATAGTATCTACTAGATTAAAATCAAATTAATTTAGACAACAACACTCAACATCTAAATTAATATTAAAACAACATTGAGCACCTAAATTAATAAAATTAATTTAGACAACAATACTCAACACCTAAATTAATAAAAATAATTTAGAAAACAACATTCAACATCTAAATTATAAAATTAATTTAAATAACAACACTAAGCATCTAAATTAATAAAATTAATTTAGACAACAACACTCAACACCTGTTGTTGTTGTTGTCGCTTATCCTCATAGATCTGACATTAGTCAGATCAACTCCAAAAAGTTGTTGACAGCCGGAAAGTCGATGACAAGAAGGGGATCGGAAATTTAGCCCGACACAATCAAGTTTATGTTTCGGTGAGGCTGGATGCACAGCATTTTTTACAAGTCGGGTAAATTTTTGTGCCACGTTCGAATGTTAGACATTTTAGGTGACCAGTTGAGTCTGGGGGCTTCGATCGCAATACTCAACATCTACATTATTGAAATTAATTCAGACGATAACAATCAACAATTGAATTAATAAAATTAATTTAGACAACAACACTCAACAATTAAATTAATAATATTAGCTTAGGCAATAACACTCAACATTTAAACTAATTAAATTAGTTTAGATAACAACACTCAGCTTTTGGACTAATAGAATTAATTTAAGCAACAACACTCAACATCTAAATTAATAAAAATAATTTAGTCAACAGTACTAAACATTTAAATTAATAAAATTAGTTTAGACAACAACACTCGAAAGCTAAATTAATGAAATTAGTTTAGACAACTCAACATGTTATAACATACTCTTTGCACTATTGGTCGCATGATTTCATATCATCGAAACTGATATTAATAAAAGAATGGAGTGTCATCTATCGCCCTAAACTCATAACAATTACACATTGGTTGTTTAACCTTTTCAAAAATTATTTATTATTGTTTTTTATCGTTTTTATTTTTATATTTCGTGTACAGTGTTATTTTTACAGTGTCATGTACAGTGTTATTTTTATATGTACAGTGCGCCAAATAAAAAACAGACAAACCTTAATAACTTTTCATTTTTATGATCGGATTTTCACGCTCTAGGACTCAATCTTAAGGAAATCTCAAGGCGGTGATCACGAAAATGGTAATTCATTTGTGCAGACATTTTAAGTTATGAAATCAGACATAAATACATATTTTCGTTGAACAAACATAACTTTTTTTTCAACAGATTCGGATTTCTGACCCCCAAAATTTAGGTGGTAGAAATATGGTTCCAATAGTTTATTCAAGAGAGTGGTTCAAAGTTTGAGCTACTTAATGTTAATTTTACTTTTTGCGTATTTCGCCATATCTTGAAAGCTTTTTAAACGGATTGAAAATTTCTACACATCATTGCAAAGTTCGTTTATCCAAAGATTCCATGCATCATATAACTTTTAGTAATTGTTTATTTTTCTTAATAATTTTTTTTTAATAATATTTGGAAAAAAAATTTTATTATTAAGTATACAATAAGATTTACCTATATCCTCAATCTGTCATTTGTGTTTGGTTAAAAATTACAAATTAGTAGAGTAGTAATAAATTTGAAATTTGCCCTGTTTTTGAGAGAGAAAAAATATTCTCCAATGTATTAATAAAACTTTTATTTAATTATATGAATTAGTACAAGTAGTATATATTTGTTTTAATTTTTTAAACAAACATTGTGAATAAATGAAAACCAAACATTAAAGAGTAAAAATTAATTTGAAAACAAATATTTCTTAGATCACTATTAATTTATGTTTACATTTGAAAGAAATGTAGTAACATAAATAAGGTTCTTTTTTCTTTTCGAAAACTGCTTCAAAAAGTAATTACAAACAATCTTTCAACTTAAATGGACCTTATGAAATATTTAAATACAAGATTAAAATTTTAGAGTAAGAGTTTTAAAACTCATTATTCAAACAAATATTTTTTTAACTCAAAAGTGAAGTGAGTTATTTGGTAATTTAGTAAGATGTATGTAAAGCTTGAGTTTTATAAATACGGTTTTAGGATATGTTGTTTTAATTGCCTTTGTCTGGGAGCTATGCAGCAAAGAAAATGTTCGCAGCCATACTTTCGCAAATTCATTAGGCTGAATTAAAAGTACATTTTTTAATGTCATAATGTTTACGTGAGGTCGTAAAATTTTTTTTTACCTAATTTGTTTTTCATTTCCTTTTTTCAATGAAAATAAAAATAATACTCAATGAAAAAAGTTGAAATCTCACTTAGTAAATTTGTTTCTGATATCATGAAAAAGAAGCATTTTTCGAAAATATTATTTAAATGCTTGAATTTCATATTAATTTTCTTAAACATTTGTCATTCTACTGAAAAAATTTTTGGCCACTCTGAGAAAAGGTATGGTGAAAACTACCAGAATACAGTAAAATATATTGTTCTCTCAGAAATAAAACTCTTATTTTGAATGATTCAGTATTATTTTAGCAGTATTTCGTCAATTTTGGAGAATCATTTCGTCAGGAAATTACGTTATTTCTGACGAAACGCGAACTCGAAACGCGAAAATATTTCCTCAACTCGAAACTTCATCTTAGTAGATAGTGGTAGATTGTTAACTAGAATAGCGAAACTAAAATAAAGATTAGGCAATCGAAAATAAAGTGACGAAATAAGCCGAACGGACTGTATGGTGGTCAAGGAGTTGACCTCCTGCTAGAAAGGTCCAGGGTTCGAATCCCGTTTCCGTCACGAGTGTCTAAATTATCTTTTTATTCTATCTGTCCCTGTTGTGTTGTGCCACTTATCTAATGCCCACAATAAAGGGATTACTGGAAAAGTCAGATACATTAGGTATTATTTTTAGAGTAGGAGAGAGGGCGAACTATTTCTTTGACTTTGACTAAATTCATTTCTGCCAGGAAGTAACGACTGTAACTTCGTTACTTTGACGAAATGTTTGCTAGGAGCATATATTAAGAAACGGTTTCATCAAAAACGAAGAAAATTTCGTGATATTTCAGTATCCATTATTTACAGTGAGCGTTTCTGGCACTATGGGAAACACCAAGAAGATCAGTAATTTTTACTGTAACTCCTTGGTAATGATTTTGGTAAAATTAACAATAAAATATATTTTTAATGCGAGATAAAATTTGTTAAATATGCTAAAATTTGATAATTTTATCTTAATACATTATTACACGACATAAAAATCATTTAATCGGTTAAATTTACTTTACAGTTTTGTATTTCTGATGAGATTTAGTAACGATTTTGGTAAAATTAACAATAAAATATGGTTACATAATACGTGTTAAAATTTGGTAATTTATTCATGAAAACTTAGAGCATGGTATGAAGAAGAATTCAGAAAAACTATTTTTCTATTACTTCAGTTTACTATTTCTTCAGTTTTGTATTTTTTACTAAATGTGTTGTAATAGAACTATAATTTTTAAAACCAATTTTTCCGGTAAACCATATATGATCCGAAAAATTACCAAATGAATCATTTAAATATCATATATTTTGGTTTTTATTACCAGAAATGTCATTACCATACAGTACGGTAATTTTACCAGATTTCTTTCTCTGTGTTTCCATCGTTTTGATTTCTTGCTTATTATTTTCCAGACAAACATTCCCCCAAATTGCGCATTGTTTGATTAAATATTTTCTTATACTTATGCATATTGTTACATTTTGGATTTGAATATTTAATGTACATTTTTCACGCATATTCTAACATCTTGGAATTTTTTCTACGGAAATTATTAAAAAAAATTAATAAATTGTATCACTCATTTTTTTTTATTTCCTGTTTACTAGACCCATTTAAATATTTATAAATAATATTTTTTTTTTCAAATAAAAACACACCTTAAAAACATATGAATGTTTATCTAAATTTTTTATCTATAAAACACTATAAATACTTATAATTTTTATTTTAAAAGCATAAACTCCTAAATAAAGCAATTATGTATTTATTACATTTATTAACAGATAAGTGGACACGACTGCTCTGACCATAGTTGTTGCTTTAGGCGCATTTTGATGAAATTTACAGTCTGTTACCCTAATAAAGCAGATAAATTCAGATATGAAGGCTACTGAAGCGGAGAGTAGTCATCATTCGGTCAACTTAAATATGGATCTGTAACTTTGCAATCCGTAATATCTTATGGTCGTATGATCATTCATAAATACTGATTTGTAAACTGTAAACAGTTTTAAGAAAGTCTTATTTTCAACAAAAAAACGTTCTTATTTAATTAATATCTCAATTGTGGTTGCAATAAGAACCTATTCGAATTATTAGATTTTTCATGTTAGGTTATCAATGGTGGAACTCAAACTTCGATGTTTATTAATTACCTTTAAATTCTGTGAACTTAATATCTCACTTTGAATAGTTGATACAACCTCTAACATAATAACGTAGGTTCTGAAATAAAATTTTAGAAATTTAGTATTATTTACATGGTATTTTTTATTTTCGTTTTGAATTTTAGAATTTTTGATAATAGAAGAGTTTTCCAGTATAGCTTTAATACTTTAACTTAATTGTAATGTAATTGTAAAGCTAAACAGTTGCTTATATTCTGTAAACCATTTTAAATATATTAAGCAAAAGACAAATTTCGAAACTTTACAGTTAAAATTATCCGTTTCTTCATAATATGTCAATATTTTTTTTTCAAAATATTGTATATTTATGCACAATGTAAAAAAAATTAAATTTTTTAATTAACAAAGCTAACCTTGACTTTTTAAATATACAATATTCGGTTGCGATATTAGTCATAGCAGCTTTCAAAAAATTTTCAATTTCTAACACTTCTTTTTAAAATAAACTTTCAACTGCAAAGTATGCTCAAAGCACCATACCAAATGTACTTGTATAATTCAATTTATATAAAAAAATTGAGAATAAGATATCGTAATTCAAGAACTAATAATAATATTTTAGAAAATTAATGAAGATAACACTTATCATTGCATGTGTAAAGCTTAATTAAAGTTGGAACGTTTTAAATACTGAAGCAGATTTAAAGTTTTTTTAAGGTGATGCAGATCTTTTTCATTCCCAAATTTCATTTTTTTTTTTTTTTTTGACTTCTTGACATGTCAAAAATCATTTCTTGCAAATGTTTTCAAAATTTCTCATACCTGAAAAAATATCAATGATTTTAAAAGATATAGTACTATTGTAAAATCTTTGTTGGATTAAAATTTATACGGAATTTTTATGTAATTCAAAATCGATACACCAATAAAAATTAAAATAAAATAAATTTTATTATAAAATAACTTTAGATTTTTATGAAAGCTACTTAATCAAATTTAATCCATAGAGACATTTTTTACTGTTTTTAAAAAAATTCAAAAACTAAAATCTTCTCAGTTTCGTAAAAATATAAACAGTTTTGTTCAGTTTGTATGTATTTAAAAAGGGAATTCGAAAATATTTTATTTAATCAAGTAAAGTCTTGTAGGAAAATTATTCTACATTTTACTGTTCAGCTAATCATAAAGCTCATGAATCATCCTCCACTGCTTTCATATTTTTTTTTAATGGCGGGCACTTGAAACTATTGTCCATTAGCCACAGAAAGTGCCAGAACAGCTAACTCTCTTTTCGTTACCCAGTGGGCACCTGTGGCGAAGCCACGGCGGTGGAGCAGCGTCGCCCACGTCACACTACCACAACCCATTTATAGGGCGGGTCACATTCACACATTCACACACAAAAGAGAAAGGACATAGAAGACAGATAGAGAGAAAGAAACATCCATGCCTTGCCCGAGATTCGAACCCAGAACCTTTCTGATGCAAGGACTCTTCTCTGCCCCCTACACAGGCCGGTCGGCGCTTTCATAAGTACGAAATACAAAACAAGAATCTACCAGAAAAGAGAACTCATCTCAACTGTCAAACGGCACCCATCTTTCTCCGCCAAAATCATCGAAAGAGTGGGAGCACGTGACTGAGGTACTCTGTTGTTTAGGACGAAGAGAGACGAGAAAATATAACAGTGGATGTAGTGCAGCTCTATATGAATAACCAAATGCCGGTACAAGAACCTATCAAAATTAAAAATACAGAACTATATTTATCTCTAGAATAACTTCCACGCAAGCATGTACTTGAAACAATACATTAAGATCAAGTCAGTCCTTTACAATTTAACAGAACATCGCCACTCTGAAAGAAATTAACGATTCTCGCCATTGAATAATTAAAGAAAATATTCTATGATACTAACAATAGAGATAATAGATAGAGCTATCAAAATTATCCTACTAAGCATTTTTCTGAGTATTTGTTACACACATGAACGATCCATTTTAGAAACCCACTATAACATGAAACTCTAGAAATAAGATGTGCAAAATGCTTTCTTCAGATAAAATATTTATTGTGTTGAAGCATTATATCCTCATTACCATAGCTACGCTGATCTTCATTAAGATACTAGGTAATTTACACTTTATACAATGGATTGAATTTACGTAAACAATTAATGACTTAAAACAAGCGTTATCCGTGATTTTTACACAATGAACTATTATTGTTTATTATTTTTGAGGATTTTATTGTGAAATGTATTATTATTTTTGTATTATTATTCTGTACATTAATCAATATACATTGTTTCCAAAAAGTTAAACTACTTAACTGACAAATCCTTAGGAGTACAAATTTATCACTTGAATTTGATGAACATAAGCGAGACGAAATAGTGAAGGATGATAAAATATAGATCGTCAAATAAATTTGTATTAAGAAAATTGGGGTAAATAGTAAAACTATTTTAAAGACATAATATGTTTTTAAAAACAATAGAAATTAATCATCGTAAAATTTAGAATACATGCTGCATAATTTCTAAGCAAATTTAGAAAAACAATTAAGACTTACATTTAATATCTGCTACTATCAAACTATTTTAAAACCTCCTCGATGTATAAGATGTCCAACCCATAGCCTCCTTAAGTGGTATTAATTAATTTTGTTCTTATAATTGTCATAATTTTATGGTTATGAAAGGCAACTAGCTGTTTGCACTATTTCAAATGGATGATAGTTATCTCTAACCCAATAGAAACCTATTCCTATAGGTTGTTATCTAACCTATTGATAATTGATGGATTACCAGGGAACAGGTAAAAAAAGTGACGCCAGCTCAAACTTCACTATAAAGCTACAAATGTTTACATATTTCAACAGTTCTGTTTTAATGAATGGCCACTGTTTTCTTTTTTTTTTACTTTATTTTATTTGTATCCTTGAACAATTAAAAAGTGACTGATAAAATTATGGCAAAGTTTTGAAGTGTGCAAAACGATATCGATTTAGAAAGAAAATGGTTCTTTAATGGGTTATTATATAAGTTTTTTTTAATCACATCGTAAATCTGTTAGCATACTATAACTGCAGAAAGCCAGAGTGATAAAAAAGTTCCTTATATTAAAAGGTATAGTCACCAGTTTTCTATTTAAATTAACAATTATTTTTCGAAAACGGTTTAATGTAATAGATAATATATCTTTTATGAAATAAAAAAATATTATGATTAGCCTTATGATAAAGATATATTATTATCTACAATAAATGAAATAAGTTCTACACAAGCCAGCCGTCACAAATACAGATTCTCAAATCCAGTCTACAAAAAAATTGCTAGATAAATGTCTGGCTCTGATTTGTTTTGAGTTTGATTGAGAATTTTTCTGTCTTAAGTTTTAGTGAACTTTAGGGCAACGCATTTAATTATGTGCGTTTTATAGATAAGAATATAACTTGTAACCTGTTTTTAAAGATTCGTCATACATATATACATTTCATCTCAGTTTTAAGAACTCTTGTTGTAAGCATTTTTAGTCATTATCTCAAACAATATTTTGATGGTTAGTTTCTTCCTTTGACTATGCCAACCTTTTGATCTTTTTTTGCATTTTAAAATTTTATTGCTGTATATTTTATACCGTAAAGGCCTGTTTACACGGTCCAAGTTCTCGAATCCGAGAAATTGGACGGATTTCTCTGTCCAAGAAATTGGATGATTCGTTGACACTATCCAAGTTCTTGAATGTCACTGATTCGTTGAGAGAAAAACTTGCGCATGCGCATTGTTCATATTCAACATTATGAAATAATAATTACATAAGTTCAAAATTACTTTATAAATTCAAATAAAATCATAATGACACAAATAAACCGCAACAGATCAATTTATTTGAACTAAAATATATGAAAACAGACAACAAAATGACATAATTTGCTGCCTGCTTGTTGACGTCACAAAACCTAAGACGCTGATTGGTTAAGGGAGAAAAAACTTGGATGGAAAGTAGAACATGCTCTACTATCGTCCAAGAAGTTGGACAAGTTCTTGGATGCTTGTTTACACGATCCAAGCTCAAAGCAAAACAAGTTTCCATCAATATCAATCAATCTCTGTCCAAGAAATTGGATCGTCTAAACAGGCCTTAAAAACTGCAGTGTAATATCACTCTAAATACGATGTTGACTAACTCAAAAAACTGGTTGAGGGCATATTTTACTCCGGATTAACACCAAATCGAGCGTTTATACATGACTTGAAAGGTGTAATCTAAATCTAATCACTTAAAATTCAATAATTTTAAGCCAAACTCTCATAGTGTTTCACCATGCGAGAATAATTTTCACTTCTGAAGACACCAATGTTTAGCGCTCTTTGAATATCAAGAATTGCCAAGTAGTACATCAAGAGTAGTATGTTTACAGTCTAGAGTATGCTGCCGAGAATTTGTTATCATTTTCAACGCTGATATCCATCAACAGAAACAAACTTAAGGTCAAAAGTTATTCCTCTGATTTTTGCAAAGCAATTTTTAAAAAAAACAATTTCGTTTTCCTTTGTTATCTTTTTTCCCAGAAGTACTTCTAAATATCATGGGACAATGTGTGATCTCTAATTATTTTTATTATTGAATGATTGTTAATTTCAGATTTTAAGGAAGTTTTTGATTATTCAGTGTACAGTATTACAGGATCAAAATCAAAAGTAACATTCAAATTTCGTAGTAATTAACCTCTTAAGCAATTTTCAGCAATTTTCTTTGCTTTGCAGATTATCATTAGGGACTGTATTTTTTTTTATTTAACATCAGTATCTTTATTGAGTCATGTCCTATTAATTGTCTTATTTAAACAAAAATTTCTTTTTAAATTCATTAAATTATATTCAAACATGCTTTAAGATTATACACAATTTTAGGGAACTAAATTTTAAAATATGAACAATAACATTTCACTGTGATTCTAAAATGATATATAATTCTATTATTCTAGCCGTTATGCTTGATTGCAGTATTATTAGCATATTTTTATTCGGAAATGTTGCTTAACTTATTCATTCCAATCAATTTTAATCAAGAAGTTGTTTCTATTATAATTTAATCTATTCAAAAAGGTGCATGTACAAATATGATATGTACTATACATTGTCTAATTTTTGAAAATTTAAATTTTGGATAGTAAGCAATTTTTTTTTCCAACAAATACACAAAATCTTCATAGCTGTAACACAAAAATGCTTTAAAGTTCTAATATAAAAGATAAATTCAAATAATTTATGCATAAGGAAGTACAATACAAATTAGTAAATGAGATAAATTTCGCTAGAACAAAGTTCTGTTGTAATAAAAAAAAAACGGAGAAAAAATTTGATAAAATTACCGTAAAGCAGGGTAATGACATTTCTGGTAAAAAAAAAAAAAAAAACACGCACACAATTTTAGGTAATAAAAAACTTATGGCATTTAAACCATTTATTTGAAAAATTTTCAGTTTATAAAAAAAGTTCTTATTACCACACATTTTATTAGAAATACAAAACTGAACAGTAAATTTAACCAAATAAAAGGTTTGTATGCCATGTTCTAAGGTATCATGATATAATTACCCAATTTTTCTACATTTACCAAATTTTGTCACATATTACAAAACTATCTTTTATTCTTAATTTTGCTATAATCATTCACAAAGCACTTGGAAGAAAGTCACAAAGCTCTTTGGTATTCAAAAAAATCCAGAAACACAATAAATTTAAACATATTCTGGTATTCTTTTTGTCAAAGTGGCGAAATAAGAATTGAAATTCGAGGGCATTTAAAATAATGTTGTGCTTGCAGATATCATATTTTAGAATATAATGTAATTTTTTTAAAATTTATATTGGTTACAAGCACAAAAGAATCCTCAGGTAGCAATCTCATAAATACTCAAACTAAGCTGAATTATTTTTAAGTATAGTTAAACTTCAGAATAGTATTTTATATCGTATTTCCTATAAAAGCCTTTCACGTGTATAACATTCTAAAAAAGTTTTATCATAAATCTTAATTTAAACCCTCATCTTAAAGAGAGCCTTAAGCTCGTTGTCCTAAAGAGTATTTAGGTATAAACTACTCATAAAACTTTACACTTTCATATATCTAATGGAAGTTGTATATTATGATGAACGCTACTTCGGAAATTTATACCGACGATTCCACTGAATCATGTCAAGTAAATGATTGCTTTTGCCTTGAAAGTAATATTAATCGTTAAGAGAGTTTTTACACATTTTTTTTTGGGGGGGGGACTTCTTATTTGAAAAGAGCGTCTGAAGAAAGTATATGGAATTTTTATACTTTAGTTATAGTAGTATTTTTTTTTTTTTTGTTGAGTTTGTCCAAAAATATAAAATGTTGAAATGACGTGATATATATATTAGTTCAGAATAGTAACTTTTTAATACAGTTTTGAAATATATATTTGCCAACATCTTTTAATCGTAACAAAAGAAAACGCTGATAGTAGCTATAAAAATTAAGAAAAAGCCGGGTATTATGCTTTATAGACAAACAATTCAACATCGTCTATTAAAACTTGCACATTTTTCTACGGGATATTTGAAAAATACACTAAAGTTTGAAAAAAATAATGATTAAAAAAATTGAACGAGATATGATTTAATGCGTTTTACTTAAGAAGCAAGAACATTTATTCACACTAAGTTTAAAAATGAGCATAGTAGCAAACAAGACCTTAAAAAGAAAGGACTGCAAACGTGCGTGATAGACAAACGAGTTAGCATCGTATATTGCAACTTTAAAGTTTTCTTTTTTCACACTGGATATTCGAAAAATAAACTAGATTTTGAGAATAACAAGCGATAGAAATTGGGCGGTTTATGGCTTGATTTTTGCAAGGGAAACAAGGTAATTTATTCTCTTTAATTTTCAAAATACGTAGTAACAAAATTCATAAAAAGAGAGATCCGCTGAGCGGAAAAGAAATACTTACACATAAGGTTACTTACTCCACTTTTCAATTTATGCTTCAACCAAGCCCTTGGTTTATAGATTAGTTAATTGTATTAATTATTGAGTCAAGTTTTGTTTTTAATAATTAGTAAAAAAATTTACATGAAAAAAAGACATGGAAACCAGTTTACGGTTTCATGCGATTTGCCCAGTAAATAAAGTAATTTATTCTCCCTAGGTATAATATTCCTGGCTGATTGAAAAACATATTTATTATTTCTCTAGCAGGACAGCTACAAGAAATTGAACAACTTTTACCAAATTGGGCTATCGTGGCTCAGATTTTGAAGTCGCAGCAAAATGCACTGAGTAAAAAAATATAATCAAAACTACTAGAACATAGTAAAGTACCGTGTTTCTGTCACTATGGAAACACCAAAAAGCTCTAGGATTTCAAAACAAGCACTTTGGTAATAATTTAGGAAAAAATAACAATAAAATATGGTCTTATAATATCCGATATAGTTTGGTAAATGTGTTAACATTTGATAACCTTATCATGATACACCTTAGAGTATGGCATAAGGAACATTTGTGTGGTTTAATTGACTTCTCAGTTTTGTATTTTTTCCACTTGTGTAATAAAAAGGACTAGAATTTTAATAACTAGAATTTCTGGTAAACCATTACTATATGGAAAGAAAAATTACCATATGATTAATTTAAATACCATAGATTTTAGTTTTATTAACTAGAAATGTCATCACCGTACAGTATGGTAATTTTCCCCATTTTGTTCCTTGAATTATTTAATAAATTTGTCAGGTGTTAAGCTAAGATATTTTCTTACTTAGTAATAAATTTTACAATTTAAATTATTAATAGATTTTAAAATTTTCTAAAATTTATGTTCCAAAACAATTATTTCTATGAACAAATTATGACGAACAAAAGTTTCAGTTTTCTACTCAAATCAAAAAAAATTAACACATTAGTATTAAATTCTTTGACTGCATTCATCATTTCGCTATTTCCGAAAATCACATTATTTTCATATCATCTTAAAGTCAATTAAAGAAGGATTTAAAAATAAAACGTTTCTTTTGGGAGAATTCGTTTATCATAGAGGTCAGTAAGTCATGGGTATCAAAATAACAATTACTTTTTAATTAACAGACAATGAATTTTCGATTAACTTTTCCGTGACTTAATGTATTTCTGAAAAATATTTTTCCTCCTTTGCCACGAAGGTTACGTAAATTAAAAAAGATTTCTTCACAAAACGTTAATAACATTAAAATAAAAATCAATAATTTTATTCAAAATGGAGACTCGTTATTTTCATGATTGACGATAATCTTTTTCGTCCAACATTTTTACATTAATTCCGGTTAAATTAACTAATTGAAATTTCGAAAACTTTTACATGTGTTCCGGATTATTTCGTACCGAAGCCTGTGAAATAAAAAAAAATCCTTTAAAATATATAATAATCTAGTGAATTAAGTAAAATTTTGTTTTCCTTATTGGTTTCAAAGGTTTATCTAATTAAACTTTTGAAATTTGACTTTTCGCTGGAGATAAAGGATTTTGTTCTTTCATGGTTCGAAAATTACATATGTATGCCTTATTCGAAATTCAAACACGGTAAAATTAAAAAATATAATCCAACTTAAAATAAACTTTCGGCAGAATGTTATAAAGTTAATAAACTATAATGAAATTTCAAAAGGTTTTCCTGCGTAAGTTTTCCTGATGCGTAGTAGTTCGCATTTTGGGATACACATTTTTTAATAAAAAATGAGCAAAATAAATTTAACTTCTGAAGTTTTGATAAAATTAAATATCATGGGTTTTTATAAAGGAATATTATTATTTTTAAGAGAAAGTATTATCATGTAAAATACGTGAAACATATAAAATATGTTTTATTCCTATTTCATTTATATTTGTGAAAAAAAGAACAAAAATTAACTTTTATCTTTGAAAAAATTTATAGATCAAATTACCGTGAAAAGTGTCGTCACCCAGGGTACAGATATTTTTTATCGGTAAATCCATTTTCATCAGAGCATGTTATGGAACAAAAAATCTGATATACCATAATTTGTTTAGTTATAATTACCTTAAAAGACCTCTACGTATAGAATATCGTATGTTGATTTATATCCTTATTGTTCATACAACGAATGGGCCCAAATATCTTTGGGTAAAAAGTAAAGAAAACCATTCCCGCAACAGCCCTTGGTCAATACTACAATTTTGTTATTAATGGCATGATTGTGGCAACTTGATGAGGACAGCATTCAAACCGGCGTTACTTTCCAAACCTGCTGTAACCCATGCGACTTGAAACTGGGTGGGCTTCAAGCCAAAACTGAGGATATATAGAGCTCCGGTCCTCCACAATATAAGCTCAGTGCTTTTAACTACAACCGAGCAGTCTCGAATTTGATAGAAAAATGGGCTTTAAGTTACATTGAACTAAATCAGGGCGACAATTTATTCTTACTCGCTTTTGTAGCAGCTGCTAAAGAAAGAGGATATCGTTATATTATCTAATAGTGTATTTAGCGCTATTGCTTCAATTTGAATCAGAATTTTTTACTATTTTTTCATTATTCGAAGGAAATTGATAGTATTTGGTAAATTTGAGTTTATTGCATTCGAAAACGATAAATGTAAAAATCGATAATTTTTCCAATATTATGATATTTTATAATTGTCGTTATCGAGCATATATGCTACATTATACTTATTCATTGTTATCGATAATTAGCATGCATGTTATTTTCATTAAGTTAAACTATCATCAGGCAACTACTCTACTGTGTTATTTTCTTAGGTTTCTGTAAATTTTTTTTTCTACCTTTGTATTTTTAACTGAAGCAGCAAAACTCTTGTTTCATCTGCCTTGATTTGGTGAGTTAAATCTTAGTTTTGAATATGATAATTTCATTTATATTTATACACGGAGAAAAGAATTTTGGTAAAATTACCGTCCTGTTCTGTGGTTTCATTTCTAATTTTAAAAATCAACATAATTCTTGTATTAACGTATTAACCAAAATATACGGTATTTAAACCATTCATTTGGCAATTCATATGGCAATTCATACAGTACCGCTACCATACCAATCATATGGCAACGGTTTACCGGAAATTCTTGTTTCCAAAATTATAATTCTTATTATAACACATTTAGTAAAAAAAAGAAGAACTTATAAGTAAATTTAGCACTAAGATATTATGATAAAAGTAAAAAATTTTAACGCCGACCGGCCTGTGCAGGGGGCAGGGAACTGTCCTTGCATCAGAAAGGTTCTGGGTTCGAATCCCGGGCAAGGCATGGATATTTCTTTCTCTCTGTGTGTGTCAATGTGACTCGCCCTATAAACGGGTTTATGGTTGAGTGAATGGTGTGGCAGAAGTCGAATTCCTGCCCATAGATGGCGCCACTGAAAAACAGAAATAATCCCCCCCCCCCGCTGTCTAAAAAAAAAAACAGGCATACGAAAAAAAAAATTTTTTAGCTCATTTACCACATTTTATCACAAGTTATAAAATTATATCTTATTGTTAAATTTATCAAAATTGTTAACAAAGCGCTTCAGTATAAATAACTGAGCATTTTGGGGATCCCATAGAGGCAGAAATATAATTTCACCATATTCTGGTAGTTTTGACTATAATTTTTTCTCAGTGTATCTTTCATACGTTCCTCAATGATAGTATAATGTATCAATGATAGTATACGTTCCTCAATGATAGTCCTAATCTTAAAGTAAGTTAATAGAACTGGATATTAAGTTACATTTAACTCTAAAAGTAAAGAAATTTATCATTACTCGTTGTAGTAATAATTACTAAGACAAGGCGAAGCTAAAATTTTCATATCGTGCTATATCAACGAAAAATACTACTATAAAATCACAATCGCTGCAATTTTTTTTTTTAAAGGAATACTTGTTTTCACATTTGTGTTTTATACAAATAAAACTCAACATATCCGACAATTATTAAAATCAATAATTCCCGCAATATCATCGTACACGATAGTCATTTTCTTCGAATTTTATGTGCGACATTTTCATATTCAACGTTCCTCATTGTGACTTTTGAGATATTATCGTTATCAATTCGATATTTTCCGTAAGAAATATTTGTTCATGATATATCGTGCAAAGTATTTTTAAAATACCTTTATTGTCATGTTTTAAATTATCAATATTTTACGATGCATCAATTATTATCAAATTTTAGGAACTATGTGCATTTTTTGTGAGTAAAATGAAAACTGAATCTTTCCTTGTCCATATCAAAGTACATTCACATAAGCAGTCTACACAGAGTATCTTCGGGGCAAAAAAATACTTGATCAGTAATTTTGATTAGTTTGATCAATTTACAAAACATTGTATTATTGTTTATCGGAAAATTCATTAAACTCTCAAACTTCTAGCTTATTGAGCTTATTTTGTGCAATGACATAGATAAAGAACATGTGAGTGAGTTTTGTTGTACGTAAGGTTAATGTGTGAATAGCGTGCATGTTTCGTGTACGGGATATGAGCTGTTAAGAAAAGTAAATCAATATCTAATTGCTTTCACCAGGGTAGTTTATGAGATAAATACATAAAAGCACTATAAATAATAAAATAGAAGCCTTCATCCAATAACACAGTCATTACGCAAAAAGTTTTAACTGAATTAAAGTAGAAGAGAATAATTTCCTTCACTTAAATAAAAAAAAACTGATATATTAAGAAATTGAAAATGCTTTCATGATTTGTTTATTACTTGCGGCATTAACATTATATGAAAAAAAAAACGATTCTGAATACATTTTAGGAGTTGAAGGCAGTTGAATGTTTTAAAATTTCAGATAGTCATTTTTTACTGTTTAAAATCATTTAAAAACAAAAACACATTGAAAAAATAACGATTCTGAATACAATTTAGGAGTTGAATGTTTTAAAATTTCAGATAGTCATTTTTTACTGTTTAAAATAATTTAAAAACAAAAACACATTTTAAAAAAACTTATGCATATAAATCTTTAAAAAAAGTTTTTAAAATTGAAGGTATAGTATAACATAATTAGAACTTGCAATAAAAAATAGCATATTAAGGAATAGAAAATACTTTCATGATTTGTTTGCAATTTGTGGTATTAGCATTATATGAAAAAGTATCGATTCCAGAAATATTTTAGGAATTAAATGTAATTGAATATAATATAATTTCGAAATAATTTTTATTATTTGAAGTATTTTTGAAAAAAAATAACATATTTTAAATAAGATTTAGAAATATGTATCTTGAGAAAAATAATTTTGAAAAATTCTTTTTCAAAAATAAAGATACATTAGTAATAAGAACTTACAATAAAAAATAAAATATTAAGGAATTGAAATTACTTTCTTAATTTGAGTGCTATTTGTGATATTAACTTTATATGAAAAACTATATATTCTGCAAAATTTTTAGGAATTGAATATAGTTGCATATGCTGAAATTTTAAGGTCATTTTTATTATTTAAAATAATTTTGAAAAAAAATTACATAGGATTTAGGCATATGTATCCTGAAAAATTTCTTTTGAAAACTAAGTTTAAGTTAAATATATATTAGTAATAACATGATTAAAACTTGCAATTATAAATATCATGTTGAAAAATTAAAAATGCTTTCACGGTTTCATTGTTATTTGTGATATTAATATTCAGTGAAAAAGTATCAATTCAGGGCAAATATTTTAGGGATTGAAAGTAGTTGAATATATTAAAATTTCCAATTCATTTTTACTATTTGAAGTAATTTTGAAAGAAGAGAATATTTTAAATAAATATATGCAAATGCATCTAGAAAAATTTCTTTTAAAAAAGTATGTTTTAAAAATAACGATACATTAGTAATAACAAGATCAGAACTTGCAATACAGAATAAAGAAAGCAAAACTTGCATTAAAATATTGCAAAGATTTATTTATTTATTTTTTTTTGGGGGGAAAAAAAAGTTTTAAATAATACGTTAAGACATATATATATTCAGTTTTTTTTCTGAAACTTATTTTCGAAGGAACTTATTTCTTTTTCTTAGTGTGTAAAAAATAAAAATAGGTTCTTCCTACAAATAGAACGGAGTTTGTAGTTAAAACAACCACTGTCAACGTTTCTCAAACAGAAAAAGAAGATTTTGTCTTTTACAAACTTCCAATTCCTGTGCCTCCAAAGTCATCCTTCAGTGTCCTACCAATGTCGACCACTAAAGAAATGCAGAGAAAAATTATTTCATAGTCATGGCATACAAAGTGAACTTTTTCAATGTTTTTTTAATAAATTTAACTTTTTATTACCAAATAGTTTGAAACATTTTTTGACGTTGATTGTATTACTCTTCCGAGTATTTCGAATTTCAGAATTTTAAGGGACTAAACATTACATAAAAATGATGACATCTGTCACACGAATATGTTATATGCAGTACATAAAGTACATTTTGAAATACCAAACCTCATTTTTTAAATTTACATACACTATTAAAAAACCCCGTATAAAATTATGGTAAAAAGTATCGGTAATCAGAGTACCGGTACTTTTTTGACCGTAAAATCTATTTTTACCAGGAAACATTGCAGAGCAAAAAATCTGCTAGACCGTAATTTTTACAGTACTAATTACTGTAAAAACACCGAATCAGACTGATCAAATAAATATTACTAAAAATTTTTCGGTACAATATTTAATGATAAAAATAGATTTTACGGTAAAATGGATTTCACGGATAATTCACCAAAAGTGCCAGTTTATATTTATCGGTATTTTTTACAGTGTGAGGCTCTTCAACTAAGTGTCATTTGTTGATTTAAGATCGCTTTGTTTCATAAGCTAGTTAGATTATTAAATCATATCATAAGCTAGTTTATTTTTTTATTAAGTATATGTTATTTAAAAACAAATTATAATCTTAAGTAATAAGTGTAGTATTTTAATGTGGTCAAAATACTGACCTAGCGGTCTGGTAAGTTAACATTAAATATTTTAATAGACGCGGTAAATAAATTTAGAATATAAAATTAATGAATTCATTCAAAACATTAATTTCTTGGATTGAAGTATGCATGGTAGCAAATTTAACCCTTGCAAAAATTAAAAAACAGACTTAAAATTTATTTCCTCACTTTAAAAATTTTTTCATCTTCTCTTATTTGATACTTTATCACATATGTAATACAGTTTACGTAACACAGTTTTACCCAAAGTTCACAAAAAAATTCACAGCGATAAATAACAGAATTATTTCTTACTATATATAAAAATCATTTGATGGTGTCGCAGTTTTCCATTGTTGTCGCGCATTTTTATTGGCTGGAAAATCACGTGGTAGGATTCAGTTTACCCTCATTCATTTCCATATTGTTTTGGTTGTCATCAGCATAAAATTAACAATAGTCTTAAAGATATTGTTTTTCTTTAGAAATTTTTGTATCCCTAATTTAAACTTATTTTCCAGTACTGCTATTATTAGCGAGAATATTAAATTATGGTTGTGAACTCATCAAATTTGTTTGAACAATATAATGTTATAATATAAATGTTATTTTAAAAAATGATTACTTCGAAAAATCACTTCCGTTCACCTAGAGATCCAAATGTTTATAATACTAATAAATAGTAATATTTGGACGTGGGAAGTAGAGGCACAAGAGTAAGCAAACAGAATTCCTTTTAGTACATATATGTTAAGTGAATTATTTTAACTTATGTAATAAAAACTGTTTTCTGCCAAGAAAAGACAATTATTGCGAAGCAATCATCGGGGTTGGTGAGCGGCAGCGAACAGGGGGCTTAGCCCCCTAGTATCACTTAAAATTTCAGAGCAAAGTTTGCTAGCTAAGTACATACATTAGCCCCCCTCCCTTTTTTATGCCTCAGTATTTTTATGCTAGAGAACTAAACTTACTAAGTGTTTATAAATTAATAAGAATTTATGATGTCGTAGACAGATAATTTACATTTTAAAATTTCCATCTTCATTTTACGTTTTTATTCTTTTTAAATAATTTTATGAGATTTCCTTTTGTCAAATGCAACCTTTTAATTGCATACACATAAAATTCAATAATGAGATCCTTTCTGCTCTTCTTTAATCAGAATCTTCACTAATGGTTAGTCTTCTTAAATATTTATTTGTAGAAAGCTTTTAAGAAACAAAATATTTACATTTTGTCATAATCATCCTTCATAACAATCAGGCTTCAAGAAGAAGCAGAAATAATTTATTTTTTGTCTCATTAAAAATGCATTGCTAATAATGCAAGTTTACTAAGATTTTAAAAACTATATAATAATGTCGAAAATTGTGGAGTAAATATTTTAGAAAATTTTTTATAAATATTTTTTACAAATATAAAAAAAAAAAAAATCCAAATATTTCAAGCGTCACATGGGTTTTAAAAATTCCTTTTTCGGATGCTCTTTAGTTTCTGGGAGCAAGCCTCTTGATTTTGAAGATGAAAAAGGAATTATAAAGAATTGTTGCAAAATTTATTAAAAATCTTTTTTTAAAGAAGAAGGAATTTTTAATAAATTTTGCAACGATTGAAATTAACTTAATAATGATTTTTTTTATCTTATTATACATACTTTAATATTTTTTATCTTGTTACAAATACAAACATTTTTAAAAAATTGGCGCTTATATAATGCAATGTTTATAATAATTTTTTAAATTATCCATAACTTGCTGTACAAATGTGTTGAAAAAATATCATCCAAATTTGATTCCGTTTTGATTTTTTTAAACTACATGAATATAGTTTTCGTTGCTCGCAGGAGATTTAAAAAATAACTTTTTTTCTCAAAATGGTGGAGTTTTGAAAAAAAAATCAAAAACTGGCAAAAAATAAGTTAAACTATGGATTACTAAAAACCAGTCAACTCAATTAAAAAATCCCTACATGAATCGAAAACTATATTTAAATTAATTAATACTACATTGTTCCAAAACTTTTATGTAAATCTGATGAAAATTGAACTGGTCACAGACGCAGGAAGTTTCGAAAAAATGCTTTTAAATTTAGTGGTCAATAATCTATATAAATATGTAAAATTTTGGTCAATACCAGGTCCATAAGATCCTTTTTCTCTATCATTTTCAACAGTCTGGAGTACTAGTCTAGTTCTTCTTCTTGCCGATCTATCCCTACGTGACGCCTCATAAGTTTATAAAGCAGCATCCGAAATTCTGCTGTCTTATTCATTTTGAATATATTATTTGGATGCGGGGTCTACATTTATTTATAACTATTCCAAAGTTATTGATCAATACTAGAAGTGCCGTCGGAGTCATTTTAATCGGGTTTTTTTCTTTGCCATTTCTTTTGTGATTTTTGAAAATACGAGCAATTTTTGAAGCTCGTAATTTTTTACTTTTCCTAAATTCTTTCTATGTATACTGTACCAAAAGTTCATGTCTTTTTGTTGATTGTCAAAATGAATAATTATGGAAATATTTTGAAGAACTACAAATTAGTACTTTGGCATTAAAGAGCCCTACTTCATCAAATTCAGTCCCTAAAATATAAGAAACATGCCTTTTAACGTCGCAAGGCGCAGAATGAGAAATGGTAGAAAATAATTCGTCGATGTTTAGTTGTCACTTACAGGTTACGCTGATATACTGTATACGCCTACTCTTACATCAAACTGGTGATGGAATTAAACGTTTAAAACAAGTTGTGTGCTAATGTATGGAGTTTGTTTATTATAGTATTATTTATTCTCTTGCTAAAATACAATATTACATTATAATGTAATTTTGTTCCTGCATTAAATCAACAAAAAAAAAGAAAAGAAACGAAAACAATTTTTTTTTTAAAATCTTCAAAAAATTTTACGTTATTTTGAGCAAGATCATCACTTAAAAAAACATTTACTTTGAAAAAACATATTAAAGGTCATACATAATCTTAATTTAGGGTCACACATAATCTTATGAGGGTCTAACTAACCTCAAATGTTGGTTTTAAGTAAGTCAAAAAATGTAGCTGCTCTAGTGTTAACCTTTGCAACTTTTATTAAAAACTAATGAAACTAAATGAATTACTTTTTATATTGAAAGTACCATTAATTGTTTTTCTTGCATAAATTGAACAATTTATTTCAATAAAATCAAAGTATTTTATTAAAATGTTCTGATAGGAGTGTGCAAATACATTAATCAATTGACCGCCCAAATTACCATGATCATACATGTTCCAGCGCGTCCTGTGTCGCGCTTGACATATTATGCTGTTACAAAAATGAATTCCACGGAAATTCCTGGTATTACAGCATAAAAAATGTCTGTATATCTGAGTGCAAAAATGGTTTTAAGAAATTTTCACCGAATTTTCACCATTGCATAACTCTAGTGTTAAACTGCACCAGTGTTTTTTTACATTACTTGGTGTAAAACTGCCGCCGCTATTTTGTTTATTCAGTTACATTAAATTCATAATTACAGTAAAATAATATACACTTAAGAGTCAATAAAGTTATTTTTTGCAATACAATATATAGTAAGAATCAAGAATGCATGTATGCACAAATTCTTAAAATAAAAATAGTTTGTAAATCAAACATACACGTATGATAGAGAGAATATTAAGACGAATTTAAACTAGGTTTAACAGACCAGAAGTGGATTTAAATGATAGATTATAAAATTACTTAAAACATAGTATCTCAACGATTTAAAAATTAAAAGAAAATTATATTTTTCACACAACTCAAAACATACTTACATATTTTAACGGTGAACTACGGTTTATATTGATATATTACAGCGTCGAAAACATCAACAAATGTTACGTCATCTCATTCGGGATTATAAACAAACACCAGCATTGTTTACTTTTTCATTTCCTATATCATGTTACTATATATTTAATTTTTTTTTTACTTGACTTAAAAATTTTATTTAGCAAATAACCAAATGAATATCTTAAGAAATGTGTTTAAACCTGAATGAATTTAATTTTTTTACGTATACATAATTCTAATATTTAACTAACTTTTTAAAAAAATTATTTCGTTAGTTATGCATGTGAAATGTTTAATAAAAATAATTTCTTAAAATATCAGAGCACGAAGACATGTAATTTGAAACCTTTAACAAAACAAAATTATTTGAACACTTTAAAATTTATTCTGTTATTACTACACTTACATGCCTATCTGCTCACTACTGCAACTGGAAGAGCAACTTTTCAAGTTACACACCTGTTTTCAATGAATGAAGGAAAGAAAGGGTCAAAAGCTGCCCCCCTACAGTTTCCCCAGATGGTGAACTCACATAAGGGTTAAATTAGCTTTTTACATTATTTCACCAAACAAGTGAAATTTTAACATACATTGCAAAATGACAGAACATTTTCTGAATTTTTTTTTCTGGTCAACTTATGAGGTTTTTAGAATAGAATTTCATAATACTCCTAGACAAAATTGACTTATTTCAGTGGTCAACATACAAGATAGACAGGTGGTCAAGTTAAAAAGGTTTTGTTTCTTTATATTATATAGGAAAAATTCCGTTCTTGATAATTGAGGTCAACTTATGCAGGTGCCCAACTTACAAGGGTGGTCAACTTGGCAGGTTTCACTGTACTTTTAAAATTCAAAGCACGCCAACATTGGTGTTTTCGGAAGGGAAAATATTTCTATATAGCGAAATATATAAGTGTATAGTGAAATATATAAGTGGTAGAGTTTGGTGTAAACTAATTCAATTTCAAGTGCTTAGGATTTAAATTACACCCTTTAAATTTGATATGAACCCTCGATATGGTGTTAACCTGGAGTAAAGTGTACTTTTACATAATTTTTTTGGGTTGTATTCGGAAATGTAAAACACAGTTTTTACAGAGTACTGATGGTCAAAGACGATTGAGAGACAAAGCACGTGTAAGTAATTAACTTACCCTTGGCATAACTAGTCCTGATATAACAAGTTCTGATACAACCCTATATGAACCTTGATATAACCCTGATTATAACCAGTTTGACCTCACTAAAACGCCTTATAATACAAAATTAATAAATGGAATTGTTTAAATTTAAATTATTTATTTTATTTCTCGTTTAACGGTATTTTTTTTATTCTATTTTACATTTTTTTTTCGTTCTGTTCACTGTTTTATTGAAACCAAGATTTTTCCCATCGGTCAGCAATAGAGACATATAATTCCCCTGCGGGAGAATGAGTAAGGGATGATTTCGTAGCAGGTATAACCAACAAAATGTTAAAGTTCGTTTGAAATAGAGAATTCAGACAAAAAAAAATTCAATTTTAAATTTAATTGCACAATTATTGAGAGAGAAATTCTTATCCTAGAAAGGGTTGAGTTCCTTCATTTATAAAATATGAGGGAGCTAAAGCCTGGTTCCACGGTTTCCTCCAATAAAAATCAAAACATACATATTACAACACACTTTCTACAGAAAATATGAAGCTTTTGTTGTTTTAGTGATAACTCAGTTTGTTCCAATTCGATTTTAACAGTAATTTTGCAGAATGTTTCTGTTTTTAAAATTACACATTAGTTAACTCATTATAAACTATTAATTAGCTTATGCAGGTCTAGAGACTTTAAATTAAATTTTATTAATTTATTACTTCACTAGTACGTAAATAGTTTATAAACTTAGTTTTAAATACAAAGTATTACCATTTGAAGTTTAAAACATATAAATGCTTTCAAATAATTCCTAATTCGAAACTATTTTATTTTAAAATTTCAATTTCATTCTAATTAATAGCCATTTTCTACCTGAGGACAATTAGGAACTTTTGAAGCCTAAACCGAAAGAATCTATTGAAATAATTAAAGTAACCTTCTTAACTTTTGATGTCACCGCCAATTAAAATATTTTAACATTTTGACAGCTCTAAGTTCTTCTTACGAAACCTTGCAAAATAGTTGAAACAGTGAGAATTAGGCATGTGTGTTTATCGATAAACGTCGAAAGAACTTCCTTTTGATGGTGATTCTTATTATTTATTGTTTTGAAACATCCATTAATAAAAATGTAACGGAATATTTTGACATTGATACTGTTTATAAATAAATATTTAGATACCTAATGCTTTATAGAATACCTTTTTTTCTAATAATGTTGTGCTAAAATATTTTTGGGATTGATACTGATTTATATAAAAAAATTGTTTTAGCCAATTTCTTAAGGTCATTTTATTCATTAACTTAAAAAATTAATTGATTTGATTAAATTAGTTATTTAATAGGAAATTGTATGATATTTTTTTAAATTTTACCTTCTGTAAAGAATTAACTGAAAAACTTGAACTTCTGCGCTTATAAACAACGAAATTTATAAATTCTATGTTTATAATTATGAGAGATGAGAAATGATCAAATAAACAAACGTATAGCGCACAAGAGAAAATAATTCATCAATGCTGATATTTCTTTTTTACCCCACTCTAATCTTACCTGTTACATACTCTAATAAAAATTTATGGCCAAAACTAGTAGAATATCAAAAAAAAAAATTATCTTGTTTCTGACTCTATGGGAAAAAACAAAAAAATGCGATAATTTTTACGGAAGATCTTTGGAAATATTTTTGGTAAACCTAAGAATAATATATGATTTTATAATATCAGATAATATTTGGTAAATGTGATAAGATTTAGCAACTTTATTGAGCATGGTATAAAAATCATTTATTCGTTTAAATTTTTTTTTCAGTTTTTTATTTTTTACTAAGTGTTTGGTAATAAGAACTATAATTTTGAAAACAAGAATTTCCGGTAATTTATTACTATATGGACGAAAAATAACCAAATGAAAACTTAAATATATATATTGGTATTATTAACCGGAATTGTTGGATTTTTTTACAAAAATTTATTTACCATAAAGTACAGTAACTTTACCATAATTTTTTTCTCCGTACTGGAACTAAGCTTTAGGAAAGGCAAGAATGTTAGTAGAAAAAAGTGTAGAATATTTTGAGATAATTCTGTATGAAGAATTTTCAAAAGTGGGAGTATAATAAAAATCTAAACTAAGTCTCAGACTCTAAGTCTTAAAATTATATCACTTAAAAGTTTTGGGAGAAAATTTATATTTTCTTCTAGTGACAGGATTGAAATTAAATTATTGCAAAAGTTTCTGAAAAGTATCTTAAATCATTATTTTTTTCCAGCGATAAAGGCCAATTTCGGACATTTATGTTAAGCCCATAACACCAAAAAATAATTTTTAAATATTTTCTTTTCTAAAAGGAGAGAAAACTGTTTTGTTTTTTTTAAATGGCGGGCACTTGGAACTATCCATTGGCCACAGAAAGTGCCAGAACTGCTTACTCTCTTTTCTTTACCCAGTGGGCACCTGTGGAGAAGCCACGGCGGTGGAGCAGCGTCGCCCACGTCACACTACCACAACCCGTTTATAGGGTGTGTCACATTCACACACAAAGGAAAAAGGACATAGAACACAGATAGAGAGAGAGAAACATCCATGCCTTGCCAGGGATTCGAACCCAGAACCTTTCTGATGCAAGGACAGTTCCCTGCCCCCTACACAGGCCGGTCCGCCAAAGGAGAGAAATCTGATGACGTAATCAAAAGGTAATGACACTTCTGATTAAAAAACGTAATTCTGGATAATAAAATAAAAATATTCGGTACTTAAACCATTTAATTACTAATTTTTCCCTTCATATAGTTCTCTTTCCTAAAATTGTAGTTCTTATTACCACACATTTAATTAAATATAAAACACTGGAAAGTAAATTTAACTGAATAAATAGTTTTTATGCCATTGATTACGGCTTGATAAAACTGCCAAATTTCATCACATTTACCAAATTTTATCACTTATTATAGAACCATATTTTATGGTTAATTTTACTAAAATCACTATAGAAACGCTTAAGCAAAAATTAACGAGCTTTTGGTAATAACGAGCTGATACTTTTTCCATTAGAGTCAGAAACACAAAAAATGTTTTTATACTCTGGTAATTTTTAACTTACTTTTCTTTCCGTGTTGATGCACAAAGAGTAACAATTTATTTGGTAGATTATTTGATTATGTATCTAACAAAATGACACTGTATTGCTATTTTTTAAAATTTGAAAGATTTTTAGAAAAATAATCCAGTGTTTTGATGTTATCCGAATGTCAGAGAAGAAATTGCATTTTTTTTTTTAACAGAAAATAGTATAATTGTTAATATATTATTCAATCCTTAATTTTTTATTTTTTCAAATTTTTTTTCAAGCTATTTCCTAAGTTTTCAGGAAACATTCTTGCAACTAAAAGCTATTTTCATAATCATGAAAAAGTGAAACGATTACTACAGTCATAGTTTTTCCCTATAATTTTTGTTTAAGAATTCTATAATTGGAATTACAAATATTGTAAATATATATATATATTTTTAATCGAAATTTTTATTTATGAATCTATTACTTAATTTTACTCAAAGTTATATTTTGATAGTTTTTCCATATTTTGCATCACTGAAGAATTTTTCATTCGCTCTCAAATAAAACAGAAATAAAACTCAATATTTTAAAAAAATGTTTAGTAGATTTTGACATATTAAAAACAAGCATACAAGGTAATATTAAAAAAAAATGCGCAAAGGGTTTAATAAAACTTAAGCTTACATAAAATATGTACTTTAATAATACATTGTTGGAATTTTCATTCTAAAATTATGGTAAAATAACTGGCAGCTATCTGTTCATCCGATTAACCTTAAAGTTAACGGCTAAGAATATTTTTTATCTTAATGGGTTTGTAACCATTTACGAATAGTATGGTTATAAAATCATGAATACAAAACTGCACGGTTTTTTAATCATTTACAACTAGCATTTTTCAAGAACGTAAAAAAAAATATTTAACTGGACATAGGAGCTTGGCTTTTCATAAGGTAATGGGCATTGCAAAGTGCCGGACACTGGAAATTCTTCACGTGTTGAAGGGAATGGAGGAAATATTGTGGTGTCAATACTGAGACTCGAACCCCAGTTCCACCGGTCATGAGATTGGCAGATTAGCCAGCTCGGCTATGATATGTACGCAGTTGCAAAGAACTAAGTGGCTTCATCAGGTGGTCCTTGTTGGCGAGATAAAATTCTGCCTGTTTCACCGTATTAGGTGAAAGCAGTTAATAAACTGTTTTTCTCACATTTACGGTTTGATCACTATTTTATTTATGATTATTTGACTCTATTGTTTGAATATGGTAAAATAATCATTATATAAATTGTTAGTGAACCATTTTTTCCGAGAAATTTCTAAAAGTGTACTTTATTTCAATCGTTATTCTTTGATTACTGTGTTGCAGATAAATGCTCTTAATTAATTGAACGTACCTCAAAAAGCTATGATTAAAAACACAAAACACAAGATATGGAAAAAAAGAATGTTATTTGAAACATTTTTTTTATATATTTTTTTCTATATACAATGTAAGAATAAAATAACAAAAATCTAAGGTGATCTTCAAATTTCTTCGTGTAACCTCAACCTCTTTCTGCCTCATCGAGCCTATTCTTGGAGGCTTAATTCTTTTCGTTTCTACTTTTAACAAAGTTACTCATGCATACTACAAAGCAATAACTTTTAAAGAAAGAATTTTTTTACTTAAATATAATTATTTTGTAATGAATTGCTTCAGTTTTTTTACTGTAGACAAAAAATTATTAGGTTAGTTGAAAATATTTAAAACTAAACAGATTTTCTATATTTTATTCTTTATACATTCAACAGAACTTATTGGCATTTTATTGGACGAATATGAAATTGAAATTTTTTTTAGATACTCAAGAACAGAATCTTAAAGTTTGAACATAACTGTTAATGTCAAAAAGTAGTTTTTTTCTTAATAAAAAAACTTTCAGATATTTAAAAAAAATTTATTTCCTTTTATTGTTCCAGAGATCAGAAAAATACAAAAATAATTAAAAGAATAAAAAAAAGAAACTTTTTAAAAAAGTAATTAAAACGGAGTGAAAAAATTTAAAATTAAAGTATTGTTTGGTAATAACATTCCTGTTGAAAAAAAATATTAGTTAATATTACTAAACTAAGCAGTTAGTAATTTTTTCCGTTTCTATGGCAAGAGTTTACTAAAAAAGCTGGTTTTCAAAATTATTGTTCTGGACCTTTCTCAGGACCACAGACTTAGAACCAAATAAATACAGGACAATTAAAGAACAATTAAAACAGGAAAGTAATAACCTGCATACTTCAATTTATATAAAAAAAAGTGAGAAACCAAAAAAAAGTGTGTTTCTTGATGAAGTGTTGTTTTTGCTGACATACACATCTTTAAAATTTCGTTAAAATTGTTTACGTAAGACAAATTTGTTTTTTGCTACTTTTATCGCTTTTACGTTTTGACTTATAATTTTAAAGTTTTTATCTGAAGATTTGTTTCAATCAATTTCATACTTTGACTGAATACTTCATTTTATTTATTTTCAACCCTTTGTTTCCATTCAATTTTTTGAAAGTAAAGAAAAAGAAATTAGTATCATTCACTTTAACTCGAATTCAGTGACCTTTGGTACTATTCAAACATGTGGCTTCACAGAGACACATTACTGCACATTAAGTAATAATTGCAAAGCTGAAAAGTATAATTAACCGAATAAAGGGTTTTTATGCCAAATTCTAAGGTGTCATGATAAAATCACAAAATTTTACCTCATTTGCTACCAGTTTTACTAAACATAATTTTACTAAAATTATTACCAAAGCTCTTTACTAAAAATTACCAAAATTTTGGTCTTCCCATGAGCTAGAAACATAGATTCCATAAAATTTTGGGAATCAATACATCTTTAATCATATATGAATTATAAAATTCTGTAAATCTAAATGAGTTTACAATTGGTGACTTAAAATACTTTTCCTTACCATCGGGATTGATGAGACTGAACTAAAGGTATCTTAAAGTAAGAATTTAATATTCAATCATTTAAATGTTTAAACGCAGAGCAAAAAATTAATAACTGGGATACGAAATAAATCCATTCTCACAACAAGACAATCAAAACATGTCACAGATAATACACATACAAAACCAAAATTTTTATGAGAAAAAATTCAATCAATATTTTCATTTAAAAAATTTTCGTTAAAAGAAATCTATTTATGAAACTTTAATTTCCAAAAGTTATGATTACCGAAATTAATTAAATTGCAAATCCGGTTAACTCTGCACTGTTCGAAATTTCTCTGAAAAAATTGTTAAATAACGATTTATTTAATTGTTACGATTATTTAATATGATTTATGATAACGATTTATTTAAATAACAGTCAAACAAACTTCAATAAGATGGTATTCAAGCTGTTAACCGTGAGAAAAACCATTTATTAACTGCTTTCCTTTCACCTAATACAGGTAAACATCCAAAATTTTATCGAATCTAATAAGCCCACCTAATAAAGCCACTCAGTTCCTTGCAGCTGGGTAGGGGAAAGTGGGGTCAATTGTAACAGGGTACGGTTGTAACAGAGCAAAAAATTCGAGTGTCGGGTTCTAGATTTGGTTCCTAGGTGGCGCACAAGGTGTATTTAATAAATCTACTTGTACACCCCTGCTGGCAACCATTTTTATGTACTTTTGAAAGAGTTACATCACAAAAGATATTTTCACGCTACGTTAATACCTTTTTTTGGTATTAGAATATTATATTGTAACAAAGTAATTTTGTTTATACAAATAAAAATTATTAACCGAATATGTAAGTGGACACCTTAATTAACATTTAAAAAAAAGATTAGATTTGTTAATTAACTAGCATTGTTTTTAACAAATGAAGCTGAAATGGCGTCTTGGGGACGATTGTAACAATAAGTAAAGGGACGAATGTAACAGCCGAAAATAAATAATCTTATGTTCACAAACCATTACTTAACTCTTTAAGAACCACCAATAGTTTCCTATATCATTTATATTATGTTGCATGTGCATTATTTTATTTGTTACCTTTCACAGCATAAATTAAAATTTTTTACCCCTTAAAGTTAAAAGTTTAACCCTTTAGGTCTGCGCATTATTATTTTTTACTCCTAAAATATCACTACTATTTTGATCAATAAAAAAATACACCACAACTATGATAATATGTATAATTAACTATGTTTTAGTTGAATTTATGAGCTGTTACAATTGACCCCGTAAGTGGGGACAATTGTAACAAGTGCACGACTGTCAAAAATTGTTAATAACTAATATAATAACATTTAAAATAAGGTATTTATTTTTTTTTTCTAGTAGAGGATAGTCTACTTTACTCGTCTGTCAATTAATACTAATAATTTATTGGAATTTTCGTTAGTTAAAAATAGTTAAGTAAAAAATGTTACAACTGACCCCACTCTCCCCTACTTATTACAGCCAAGAGAGTGTGTCAGTCAATCTTATGAATGACAGACAGAACGGGGATTAGAATTCCAGTGTTGAGACCACAATATTTCCTCCTTTCCTTTCACCACATAAAGAGTTTCTAGTGTCCTGCACTTCCCAATTTGAGAATATTGACTATTAGAATACGATACTCAACCTAGATCCAATGTACAGTTAAACTACTTTTTCGTTGTTTTAAAAGCATGTTAGTTGTAAGTGGTTAAAAAACGGAATACTTCTGTATCCATGTTTTTTTTTTTAACCATAATAGCTGTAAACGGTTTCAAAACAATTTAGGTAAAAAATATTCCTTACCGTAAAATTTACGGTCAATTGGATGGACTATCTGCTACCAGTTATTTTATCATAATGTCAAAATTAAAAGTTTTACAGTGTGTCTAAAATAGACTCCGTTAAAAGCGGAATCATCTTTTAAAACAGAACATTTTGAAACTTGGTAAACCCTATTTTTAATTATTCATTGATTGATTGATTTTTTTGCCTTTCTTCGCACCGTACCAGGAACGGGTGTACAACTATATAATAGAGAAGCATGGTGTAGTGTTTCGCTTTAAATAGTATTGTTAGGTATTATAATAGGTATAGCATTGTTTGTAAAAAGTAACAAACTTGATAAAAGTCAGCACTAATTGGTTCTGTGTTCTTTGCTGTTTTAACTGTATTTTTAAAAATCTTAAAATTTGGAAAGTATTGTAAAATAGATTTTAAATTTATAAAATTCTTAAATAATTTCACTGTCATCCAATTTAAAATAAAAAAATAATAAACAAAATTTCAAAACTGTGTGTTATAAAATAATTATTTAATTAGAAGTGCATTAAAATTAATGTGATAAATTCTAAAAGAATGTAGTATCAAATTACTAAAAAAGAAAAAGAAATGTGACATTTTTTAACAATTTTGTGAAATTGTAATCCAAAAATAACTGCAAGAGGTTGATAGACTCACCTTAATTTTTTCACCTTACTCTCACCTAGTGATATAGACTCACCCGTCCTGCTCTTAACAGTTATGTAAATAAATATAAAATGTTATAGTAAATATATCTTCCTTATTTTTTAAAAAAAAAATTCTTTTTCCTGCCAATTTTTTACAAATTCTATATAGGTCTATCTTCTCATCATAATTAGATTAGATAAGTATGATGCCAGTTTAATTGAAACTCTATATACTCACGGTACTGAATACTGAAAAATAAATAAGATATCATTTTTATTCATTTTTTTTTTCGTAGAAAAACTATTGCATTTTTTTAATATTTTATAATGTTTTATTTGCTATTTACAAGTGCTACTCCTATTTTTCATACAAACTAAATGGTTTTGAATTTTAAAAAATGTTTTGTCCCTTAGAAACTGATAATTTTAAAGTTAAAGAATAAATTTATTGCAAATGTTATACGTATTTTCTTACAAAATATCCTAATATTAAAAATTTACTAAAATTAATAATGATGTAATCATCATTAATAAAATAATAAAATTCATAAAACTTGTTTGATGTATAAATAATAATTGAAATTTATATTGACGTAATTTTATTTCTCTCTTAAGAAGTAAAATTATATGATTGTGAACTTTTTAAAGTACAACTAATACACTTTATAAATACTAAGACAAAATAAATAAAGCTCAAGTTAAAAATTAAAGATTATACTACAGTTACATTAAAGAATAAAAAAGACAGAAAAATGAATATATTAAAGTAAATTATTATGCATAAACCAAAACCGAATATTAAATAAAAATTTGTGTTTGAATTCTTTTAAACGTTAAATAATTAACACTTCTTTAAAAAAAAAAAACTTTTTTTAATGCATATTCTACTAATAAGTTTGTGCATATTAAAAAAATTAATTGTAATATGCTCGGAATTACAAAAGAAAATGCATTAATTATCTCTGATTATTTAGAATATTCAGACGAATTTAATATAAAGTTTGCATTTATTGCGAAATTAGTTGCTATTCAAACGAGATAAAAAATGGTACTGGTGCTAAAAATAAAAGTATTTTTTAACTCCAAACAATTCCTTGAAGAGTTTAGCATCGGAACTCATTTAAAAAAAAAAAAATTCTTAATCTCTAGCTCAGCATTCTTTCATTAAAGCTAAATTAAAATACTTTTGAAATAAAGCGTGTTCAAAATAAATAGGATGGTTTTGCAAACAAAAGGAATGAAAATGTGCTGATTTAAATTGGAAATTCACCTTTAATTAATTAAAGGCTGCTGTATTATATGAGATCTGCGTTTGGTTAAAAAAAGTGTTTTAACTATATATTACTATAAAAATGTGATAATAGTTATTAATATGCTTATCAGGAAAACTGTTATGCATAGAATTAAATTATTATTTAACACTTTTTAAGTGAAGATTTCACTTAATTGTTTAGATCAAATGAAATCCTTGTTATTATAATTAATGTTTCAAAATAAATTTCTGCTAAAGGAAAATGAAACTAAATAAAGGAAATGAACTGACTATAGAATATGTTATTTATACATTAGAATAAGCACATTATGTAAAGGTTTTTAAAATTGGAAACTTATCAAGTTCACTGAAAAAAATTCTAAATCAAATTACGGCAAATCAAGTCCCGGTCCTTAGAGTGCATCATCCGTCAAAAATCTATTTTTAGCGTAAAATATTATACGGTGATTTTTACCGTAATATTCAATCAATAAGAGTGATTCAGTGATTTTACCTTAATGATTACTGTAAAATTTACGGTACATCAGATTTTTTGTTATGTAACATGATCCGGTAAAAACGGATTTAACGGTAGAACGTACCGGCACCATGAGTTCCGGTATTTTATAGAATAATACTTTTACATAGTATAATATACTTTTGTATAGTTGAATAAATATTCCGAGAAGAAAAAAAAATAATAATTAAATAGAAAAGAGGCTAATAATACCAAAAAAATACATAAATATTTTCGGTGAAGATTTAGTAGTAAGTATACAAGTTTTTTGTTATATTCAGTTATTTTGGCATAGGGGCGAAAAGTGGTCTAATTTTAGGGTTGCTATTTATATTTCTGGCCTTGGCAACAGTAAGTGTTGCTAGGCGACCGCAGACGATTTTAATCGAAAGTTTGATATTTTTAAACATAAATTCAGCAGACGATTTACCATTATTGCTTCATTTGTGTTGTTGACAGTAAATTGAAAAGTTCTTCTCTTTCAAAAAATGGAATTGAATCGTGAGCAATTTCGTGCCATTATTTTTCATAACTTTCGGCGTGGATTGTCAAGACAAGAGTGCTTCGATGAACTTAATTCTTTATTCAGCGATAAAGCGCCATCCTACAGCACTGTAAAAAATTGGTATAACGAATTTAATCGTGGTCGATGTTCGATCCAGGACGAATCCCGTGCAGGTCGTCCAAAATCCGTTGTTGTGCCAGAAAAGATCGACGCTGTGCGTGAACTGATAAAGCAAGATCGTCATGTGACATACCGTGAGATAGAGGCGTCTTTGGACATTAGTATGACTAGCATCAATAAAATATTGCATGAACATTTGAGCGTAAAAAAAATTTGTTCGCGTTGGATCCCGCATAATCTGACAAACGCTCAAAAAAAGGCTCGTGTCGATTGGTGCAAGGAAATGTTGGAAAAATACGTTCAAGGTACATCAAATGCTGTGTATAACATCTACACTGGTGACGAATCATGGATCTATGTATATGAGCCGGAAACAAAACAGCAATCAACGGTATGGGTCTTCCAAGACGAGGCAAAACCAACAAAAGTTGTTCGAGGAAGAAGCACATCGAAACAAATGATTGCCTGTTTCTTCGGCATTAACGGTCATGTGGCAACAGTGGCGTTAGAGCAACGCAGGACGTTCAATTCTGAATGGTACACGACCATTTGTTTGCCAGAAGTCATCGGAGAAATTTGAAAAAAAGCAGAAGAACAGACGAATCATTCTTCATCATGACAATGCAAGCTCTCACACATCGACTCAAACAAAGGCATTTCTGACGGAGCGAAAGATCGAACTGATGGGCCATCCGCCGTACAGCCCTGATTTGGCATCCAATGACTTCTTCTTATTCCCACACATCAAAAATAAATTACGTGGACAACGATTTTCGACCCCCGAAGAAGCGGTTGATGCATTCAAAACGCATGTTTTGGAGTTACCTCAACCGGACTGGAAAAAGCGCTTTGAAAATTAGTTCAAACGCATGCAAAAGTGTATTGATCATCATGGAGAATATTTTGAAAAACAATAAAACCAATTTCGATCCTACATATTTGTTTTTCCATTATTAGGCCAGAAATATAAATAGCAACCCTCGTAATTGAAAGTTTTATTTCATAAAAAAAAAATTCATTCTCCGTAATAAAAATATATCAGATCTTCATATCTTTGGTCTTAAATTTAAGCTAATTTGCCTTAAGGCAAAATAAAATAAATAACGTTTTACAGATGTATTTTACGGTGAACTTATGTATGTGGTCAATTTGCAATGTCACAGAAATAAATTTACATCATTGTTTTCTGATTAGATTTTATTCTTGTATAAACATTAATACCAAATTTTTCGTATCAGAAGTTATTTGTGGACATCAGAGAAAAGTATATCAAGCAATTATTTTAAAATAACGGGGACTACTTTTTCTGCTATTTATTTCCTTTGCATATAAGTACCTTTCTTGAATTTTGTAATTTACTATTGCTATGCAAATACATAAATAATTACATCTTAAATGCGAACAAATGCTCAAAAAACATAAAATTTGCAAAAACAATAGATAAAATTGCATACTGTTAAGAGTTGCAATGACACAGTGATTTAGTTCTATTTTCGAAGGTGGCTAGAACCCCACCAAGTTTCAGACCGATGGGTAACATCTTGTCTTTGAGACATCACTCATTAATATTCAATAAATATCTTTACGAATTCATATATTTTTAACTTGTTTTTTTTTCGCCATAAAATGTCCTAATTCATTATTGTCATTTTACGCATTGTATATATTGACGCTATATTTTAGTGTATGAGAATAGGTCTTGAGCAAAACTTATAACTAAGGCCCGGATTTTGATGACATTTGCATTTTTTTGCATTTTTTGCATTTTTGGACATTTTTTGTCCTTTAGAGCATTTTTTTAGATATATAGGGCATTTTTCTTTAAATTTTGGGGCATATTTTGCATTTTAAAGCATTTTTTAAACTTTTTGTTATTTTTTTCCAATTTTTATTATTTTTTATCATTTTTCGTTATTACACTAGCTTCCAAACAATGAAATATATCTAGGATATTAACAGGTGAAGCAACATCTTTTCAAATTGAAGAAGAAATGTCAGTAAGTGAGACCGTCTTTTTCAAGTATGCACCAATAACATCAATAGACGTTTAAAGAAGCTTCTTCAGGTATAAAAATTAACATTCAGACTAGAAACGCTCGTTTACATTTCAAAATATTAAAAAAAAATTCATAATCCAATGTAATTCTGATATTTAGTAATATTATGAGATGGAAGTTGTTATATTCATTAAAGTTTCTATAGAAAATGAAAATGTTTTGGAGTCAATATATTTTCTTTTTTTTTTGTTATTTTAGGATATAAAACATATTTTTCAAACTTTAATGAACGTAGAACAAGTATTGTATTGCTTTATATTTTTTGAAATGACTCATAATAATTTTAAAGAAAAAAAAATTGTTTTAGTTCAATATTTTTACTTTATTTAAGTCATGTTATAAGGCATTTTTAGCGCAATTTTCGCATTTTAAGGGCATTTTTTGCATTTTTAAGGTCATTTTTGCACTTTTAAAGGGCATTTTTTGCACTTTTTAAGGGCATTAACTGAGATTTTTTAGGTCATCAAAATCCGGGCTCTACTTATAACTCTTTTGCTTTGAAATTTTATCAAATGTTATTTTTCGCTGTCTTCGTACCTTTCAGTACTAAGAGCTACTGAATCATTTTGTAACTTTTATTCAATTTTTAATAGCTGATTATGTTGTGATAGTATTATGGGTTCTCAAACAAAAATTTACATTTTACACGACTGGAAAGAAGTACACAAAACGAAGCATCCAGTGAATCAAAATAAATATAAGATGTGATAATTGATTTACATTTGACTGCTATTTCGTAAAATTTGGTGTTCGTATATCCACTACAAGTTATTTTAAGTTTCAAAAAGTTGCGAATTTTGGCTATAAAAAGCGCTACTTGGCAAAACTATTAAAAAATAATGTAAACAGGTAGTCGTAGCCTAGCTAAAAGGTCGATTTTGCTGTGCGCATCGTCATACAGAAGGGAGTATTCGCCACTAGAATACTGAATACATGAAATGATACCTCGAAATTGAAACTTCGAAAAACATTGGGTATTGAGGAGCAAGTAATATCATAAAACTTCTTTTGTAGTAAATTGCTCGTATTTTTCGCATCTTTCCCATGAATATTAAATGAAGTGTTCCTCTTT
Source organism: Parasteatoda lunata (assembly GCA_949128135.1). NCBI lineage: Eukaryota > Metazoa > Arthropoda > Arachnida > Araneae > Theridiidae > Parasteatoda > Parasteatoda lunata. The sequence goes on along the minus strand of OX421972.1, from coordinate 91,951,371 downwards.
CACGTTTTTTTCCTAAATGTAATTTTGCTTTGTGGAATGCTCTATTTTTCCCAGTTGAACTCATATATTTTCATGTTTGAAAATAAAGCACTTTTTGATACATTATGTCTGAAAATATGTACGAACACAGAAAGAAATGATACAACTAAACTAAAGATAAAACAAAAGTAAAATGTGCTGCACCCTGAATGCCGGTACTTTTTACGGTAAAATACATTTTTACCATAACACTTTACGGGACAAAAAATATAATGTATCATAATTTTTCCAGTAATATTTACTGCAAAATCGCTAAATCATTGTAATTAAATTACGATTACTGTAAAAATCACGGTATAAAATGGATTTAACGGATAATGTAACGTAAGTGATTTGGAATTTTTAATTGTGTAATAATAAATTTTCTGACTGATAGGGTTAAATATAACTTAACAACCATTTCTTATTAACTTACTTTGCCTAAAGATATTAGAACAAATTGGTTGTATGAACAGCACACAGAAAAAAAAGGTATGGTCAAAACTACCGGAATATGGTAAAATTTACTAAGTTTCTGGTTCTATGCGAACACCAAAAACTTCCATTATTTTGACCAAAGCACTTTGCTAATGGTTGCTGCATTCAAGGTGCTAGTAATTTTTAACGGAATTTTATACGAAATATTTTGCAATGTAGCTTGACTTTTAAATTTTTTCTATTCAATTTAATAGATACGAAATTATAAATAATGTATTTTTTTAAAAAAAATATTCTTATAACTATAATTTTTTTTTATTTATCACTGTATTACCTGCACTATAAAAAACTACGGAATGAAGTATACCGGCACTTTAGTTGCATTATCCGTAAAATTCATTTTACCCGTAAAATATGGCACCGTAATTTTCAAAGTAATTTTTACATAATACGGGTGATTTGGTAACTTTACGATAATCAGTATTGCAAAAGTTACGGAATATCAAATTTTTTGTTTTGTAACATATTCCGACAAAAATGAATTAGAAATGATAAAAATGGAATGGAAAGATGCTCCGGTAAGTATGGTACAAGCCGTGTTGGAACCGTTATCGCAATTTGATCCGAAATTTTTATAATGTACTTCTTAGTGATGCGGTAGTTTTTACGCCAAAGGAAATATCTTTTTCTCTGTCTGATTGTTTTAAGCTTAAATATATCTAAAGTTTATTTGTTATGATGAAATAAATTTTCAAGACAACATTATACAAACAAGCATTTCTGTGGATCTTTTATCTTCCCGGCCTTCAAGCTATGCCCAAGTCAATATTTTTGATGGTTTTCCATTTATGGACCAACATAATCTTGATCGTAGCCATCAATAATTCTATCATGAACCATTATATTTTCGATGGTAAGAAACATAAGAAACCATCACCCCAATGTAGGAATTCTGACTGATGTATGATGATCCAACATAAGCAACTTGTTTTGATGGTATATTCCTGAGAACCAAGTAGAAATACCATTAAACCATCATGTGAATGTATTATTGGAACCTTCATAGGCCATCATGGATTGTTGTTCCATGAGAATCAAACTTATCTTAATGATTAACCATAATAGTATTAAAGTAGCATTTTCCATAATGGAATGATGGAAGTTTTGGCACATGAAAAACCATGAATGCATAGCGAAAAATGTTGGATGATGGTGACAACCAAATGATGTTGGACCATCATGAATCGCACTGAAATCAGCATAAACCATCGAAATGTTTGGATAGGACCATCAAGAATTTTGACTTGTGGATAGGACCATCAAGAATTTTGATTGGGTGGTCATGATCATGATACAGTCGAAACTATTCAACTGTATCATGATCATGATCATTCAATTTAGAGTTTGTTAAATAAGATATTACTTTGCTCTTAAAATTTCTTGCTGATTTTCCTTGTGCATAAATAATTAATAATTTGGTATTGGTGTTTATTTACGATGACTTGGTTGTAAAACTTAATTCTTTTATTGTGAATTACTTTTCGCGTTGTAATTGAAATCGGTAACTTCCGTTTACCATAAAAAGTTACAACCTAATTTTTTAATCAAACTACTTTTAATATTTAATTTTACTCCGAGCTACAATTCTATCAAGTCTGAATGTGCACATTTATTAAATAGTAACTAAATTAAGAGCTTTTTTTTTACTGTTTGTGTACAGTTATATGCATGCGAAATTTATAGTTCATACTAAAAAAAGAGGCTTTTGAACATATTATTCATTTTAATTCATTTTATTTAAAAATAAGTATTAATAAAACATAAGTATAATTGATATTAAATTTTTGAATATTTTAAGTCTAATTTTAATAATCTTTATATTTTCTAGCGATTTTTTTGTTTATGTTTTATTGAAAATGAGTGACAAGTGTGATTGTATTTTAATATCTTTGAAGTGAAATTTCATATATCTTTACCAAGTCAAGTATCAAGTAAACTTGTCGATTTCTTTTCTCTTAGCCGTGTCATATTGTTTACTAGAAATTCTGGTTTATAAAATTATATTTTTTAATACCAACATTTGGTAAAAAATACAAAACTGAAAAGTAAATTATACCAAATCTATAGATATTAGGCTTATGCTCTAATGAATTATGTTTAAAAAAAAATACATTTTAACAGATTTACCAAATTTTATAACATATTATAAGATAATATTTAGTATTAGCTCTACCAAAATCATAATCAAAGCACTTAGGGCAAAAATAACTGAGCTTTTTGATATTTCTATAGAACAAGAAAGACACTAAATTTTTCCATATTTTGGTAGTTTATTACCATTTTCTCAGTCTAGACTAGGGAAATAAAAAGTTGAACAATCATTTTTCTGCAATTAGTGTTTTACAAATCACATTGAATAAAAAAAATTCCAAGTTACTTTCTCTGCTTAATTTTATAATAAAATTTTTAATCCTGTTGCATTTTATTCAAACATTTAATGTTTAATTTTGTATTTTAAAGATTTACTTACATGAATATTGATGATTAGCAATAAAAATTCTCATTTGTTGTAATAAGTGAACAAGCGCCATTCTCCAAAATGTAACTGCACTGGAATTAAATCCAAACCAAGGGCTGCGTGAAATTGTCTCTCATTATCTCTATAAACTCGTGATTATTATGTCTTGTATACCTTTAAAGTTAGCTCAAGACATATCTCTTATATCAAACTTGACTTGTGTATAACTTCTAATTAAGAAGCTTTCTGTGTAATTGTAAGAATAAACTTTAAATTTTGAGTATTTTCTGTGTTAACTTATACACAGAATACTAAATTTCATCACGCAAAGTATGAAAATTGTAATAACTAAGCCTTCAACAGCGAAATAAATTATTTCTATAATATGTGCTTCAATTCTTCTTATCATTGAGGTTGAATATATTTAAAACATTAAAGTAAAAGTTTACATTTAAATGTCAATTCAAATTTTTTTTTAAAGTTTGCATGTTTATTCTAAGCATCTTCTGACTAACTTTTGAATATGATTATTTTTTATTCAATATCAGAAAGTAAGTTGATTATGTTTATAAAATAGAATATTATAATCTTTTCAAGAACATATTTTAATAGTCTAGCATTCCAGCTATATCAAACAAATGTTTGTTTTCTAACTAAGTACAACGGAGAAAAAAATCAGGAAACATTACCGTACTGTATAGTAATAACATTTTTGGGGGAAAAAAAGAAAAAAAAACATAATACTTGTATATTAAACCCAAATATGGGGTATTTAAACCATTTGTTTTTTGTTTATAGTAACAGTTTGCCGGAAATTCTGGTTTTCAAAATTAGTCTTATTACAACACATTTAGTAAAAAATACAAAACTGAAATGTCAATTTGACCGAATAAATTGTTTTTACACTATACTCTAAGGTGTCAAAATAAAATTACCAAATTTCAACACTAATTATGAAACCCTATTTAATTGTTAACTTAACCAAAAGTCTTTAACAAAGTGCCTCGGTAAAAAACTACCGAGATTTTTAATGTTCCCATGGAGCCGGACAGACGGTAAATTTTACCTTATTCTGGTAGTTTTGACCGTACTTTCATATTCTCTATCTTGATTGCATATGTTAATTCAGCATATTTTCATCTGGAATTCATTTTAAAAGTAATTTTATATTATTATAAAAGTAAATATAAACTACATACTATTTATTTGTTATGAAATTGTTAGAGAATATCTTTATTTCAAAATGTTGCTTAATAGGTAAATATCACAGACCTACTTGAAATAATAAAGCAGCATCACCTTTTATTGTGAATAATAATCAATATCAAAAACATATAATAATAAAAAATAAGAAAGATAACAATTAGATAATAAATAAATATCGTTAAATAAATAATTTTGAGGTAAATACAGTTATAAGGTTTATTAATTTCAAGTAAATGACATCCGAAGATTTACGAATCTTATATGTTTAATTGTTCCAGTCATGGGATTACTTATCCAATAAGAATGCACTGATTTTACCTGGGAGAAGTGATTTTTGATCATAATATTTTATGTTATTAAAGATATAATGTATCAACTCTATTGAGCAAATAAGAAACAATTAAAGCATCTAAATTTGATATTATTCTGAGTGTTATAGGTTAAAAAAATCTGAAATTCATTTAATTGGCAATTAATTTTCACAAATATATGTATGAAAACAAAAGTCTTCAAATAAGAAAAATATTAGTTTTACAAAAAAAAAGAAAAAAAAAATCTGCTGAAAGTACATAATCTACTGTTTGAATAAAAAAAAAGTAAATGCCTCGAGCGGCTTTATAATTTACAAAGCATTTTTAAATGTTTTTAAATGCTTAAAAAAATCTTGTTAAATAAGATTACGCTATGAAATCCGATTACAAGTTCAGCTTGTATAAAAAATGTGAAATGTTCAAGATTAAATAATAATCTTCAAACTTTAAACAAATAAATTAAGCTTTTGTCAATGTTGTTTGCAATACTTTTTAACTTCCCTACATATGCAAAATATTTTCAGCTTAAGCAACAACAACAAAAAATTTTTAAAAAATATTTGATTGTTGAACATCTACTTTGAATAAAAAGAAAATATTTGACTTGCTTACTAATTTAGCTGGCATATACATACTGTTTAAGTAGACAATAGTTATCCTTACGTTCTTTAAATGTTGAATTAAATTGAGTTTATTAATAGCAATATGTATTTACACGCTATTTGTTCCCCGATTCTTTCCCTTTTCTGTATTTATATTAAATCCATCATAGTCTTTTTTTTTAACTTTTCAAACGTTAATACAGCAACTCTTTTTCTTTTTTTTTTTTTTTTTTTTTTGTTGAAATCTAACCTAGAACTTTTACAAATATAAAATAGACATAAAATGACTTTTTCAATTTGAATATTGTTTATTAAGTGTTTTTCATGTCACACAATTACAAGATTTAACATTATAAGTCCTAAGTTGAACGATTAAATTGTTCACATTGATATTATAAGAGCCAGATGAGACTTAAATGTGCCAAACAGAAAGTAAGAAAACCTTTTTGATCCTGAATTTTAGGACATTGTACGGAAATAGTTCTTAAAACATTTGTCAACAAATTGTCTACATTTATCTAAAATCTTTCTTTTTAAATTAATTAGATTCTTTAATTTGTTAAATGTTAAAGCTTTGCATGTGGTCTTATTGAAAGTTTTTAAAACTTTGATTTATTATATCTGTATATTAAACGATGTAAATCAGCAAGGTTTTCAATTTTAAATTCATGTTGCTTGACCTATGACCAATTAAACTGAAACTAATATATATATTTTTTTTTTGGCATTTAAGTTTCCTTTTTATCCACACGTGTTTTTCCACGACTTTTGATTCTGGCAAAGAAGGAAGCTATTTCTTTTTTCATTTCCCCCGTTCATGTTTCATATTTAGTTTCATGTATCTCATGACATAATTTCAACTTGAATGATAATCTGAACATAATTTGAAAATAATTGTTAAACGAAATGTCGTTAATAAAATATATATTTTTCTAATTGCTTCGTATTTCGTAGCTTTGCAATTAATATGTAAATATTATGGTGTATTTTTAAACAATAATTATTTTTTAAATAATTGTATTACAATCATTTTATATAAGTCCTACTACTATTATCTGCACTGAGAAAACAAATATGTTCAGAAATGCCAGAACATGGCAGTTCTGACCGTGTTTTTTTTCTATGGGAAAAACCGTGTTTCTTTTCTATGGGAAGAGCCGTGTTTCCTTTCTATGAGAAAAAGATAACGCTCGGTAGTTTTTACTGAAGCATTTTGATAGTGATTGTGGTAAAATTAATTATAAAACACGGTTTTATAAAGTCCGATGAAATTTGATAAATGTGGTAAAATTTGGTAATTTTAACACGATACTTTATAGTACGGCATAAAAACCATTTATTCACTTAAATTTACTTTTCCGTTTTTAATAAATATGTGGTAACAAGAACTTTAACTTTGAATTTCCAGTAGATCGTTACCATATGAGAAAGAAAACTGCAAAAGTAATGGTTTAAATATCATATATTTTGGTTTTATTAAACAAAACGAAGGTTTTTACACCAGAAACGCCATTGTTATGTAGTGAGGTAATTGTACCAGAAGTTGTTTCATCTTGTGGGAAGAAAGGAAATTTAAATGTTCAAGCAAAAATCTTCGCTTGTGAATATTTTACGAACCAACAGTAGTATGGCTACCATTTGGAGACCACTGATTTAGATTAGCAAATAATCTTCATTGTTTCTCTCGCAAACATATTTTCCTAAATCCCTCTGCTTTCCTAATTTAAATCAGTGAATTTCCACTCCAAATGAAAGTTAATGTTAAACGTCGATTATCATTCAACATCATTTTTTTAAGTGGCATATTGTCTGATAAAAATGTAAACATTTATGAAATAGAAGTTTCATTTAAAAAAAACATACAGAATACCATCTATATATATATATTTCTCTTATGCGGCGACAAAAAAAAGCCTCATTACAACTTCTCGAATGGCAACGTTAGAAAATCGACCAATGATTGCATCTAAAAATGTCACATGCTAAATCTAGCTGAGGTGGCTCAACATATAGCGCTTTTTAAAAACGGAAACAATGACCAGAGTGAGTATTATCAGGTTGTTCAATTCAGCTGCGGATATCTCATACTATTAAGCTAGGCAGAAGTGAGTAGTCGATCTCGATTTTAGTATTTTGTCGAAAGCGCTTTTTTTCACGAATTTATATATTACGAATTTATATGTATAATTCTCTTACGTGGCTCCCAAATTTTGGCTGAAGTACTTTGTACAACTAAATAAGATTCTTTTCACAACACTTAAATATTTACTTTATTTTCTTCATTTATAGAGAAAACAGTCGGCAAAGAATTAATGTTAGATTAAAAAACATTTCGCTAAGAAAAGAACGAATTCTAAAAGAAATAAAAATAAACAGCTTAAAAAATAAAAATGCTGTTGCCAGCCATAGAAATTTTTGAAAGTTAACTTAGCAACATAAATCAAAATTATGATACCTGAGCGCTTGACGTAACAAACCCTTCAATTCTATAAGTGTTGCAAATGCCCAAATTAACAATTGCAATTTCAAATTAATATTGAAATGTACAGGTTTAGAATTTTCTACAGTGAAAAGTTTTCGGAAATTCAGTATTCAAAAAAGTATACAAAAGCTAGACGTTAAAAACGTATCCAATGAGAGAGCAAAGCGAGCATTGGATTGCGAAGCAATCCGAAATGAACTGCGAAATCAGTTCCGGGTGTTGGCGAGCGCCAGCGAGCAGGGGGCGAAGACTCCTAGTTTATTTAAAATTTCTTCATTAGAGTTATTTATTAAGATAGAATATCGTTCAGATTAAGATTTTCGTATAAGATTTTCAAAAAATTAAAAAAGCTATTCATAATCTAGAGATATACCCTTATTTTACGAGAATTTCAGAAACACAATGCATGGTAACCTCTTACAATTCCACCGACACCTGAATAGCCGACATATTTCTGATAAATTCAACATAACATAACATGATGATTGTTATCTAAACTATATGAATTGCCAAGAGGTAAAACTCATTAATGTTCAGTCACGTTAAAATTAAACCTGCGAGTTATTGTTAAAGGTGATGATCTCTCTCGATATCTGTAGTAACCTAATGATGAGTGACTTAGTCCTCAGCTCATATCTGACAGAACAATTTAAGTTTGATCTTATTAAACTATTCCAATAAGTGTCTGAATAGCTCCAGAGCTCAATGAAAATTTTGATTATTAATCCAGATATCCGTTTCAGCTATGAAATCACGATGAGTAAACTATCCACATTTAGGAAAATTTAAACAGTTTTAAATGATCAGAGAAATTAGTTAAAATATTGAATTGTTTGCGCGCATTTCACCATAGCGTTCATTTAATCCCAATATAACATAAAACGTAATGGCATCATATGCTGTCAAAATCATATGCTATCATCCAGTTTTCTCACTTAAATATTCAGATTTCTTTGATTTTCATCATGGAAATTAATAAGTTTATAAAGGCATTATATACTTATAAAATATTTATTCATAATTTTAAATAAAAAAAAACTTAGTTACTACTGTATTACTTGTAGTTTTTATTTATCATCCATTTTTTATATGCTCTGTTATTATTGTGTTTTTACATTAGAATCCATTAGATATCATTTATTACTTAAAATTCAGTATACATAAATTTATTGCTTGAATTTCATTATTCGACTACGTGAAATTACTCTGCGTATTCTATTTTGAGGGAAAAAATTATATTTTCAAATATTTTGATGGAAAAAGACCCGAGGTAAAGCTAAAATTATTTTCGTTTACATCCCTTTGTTATCATTAACGTTATTTTATTTTTGTTTCCATGTTTATTTTGTTTGTATAAAGTCACTTTTGGACTCATATTTCTGCTGTAAAAAATATCTAATACTTCTTTTTTCAGTTTGAAAATTTTCGAACTCTCATATTAAGTCTATTTACCCGAAATCGAAACTTGATACATTAATTTATTTTTTATAAAATTGCGATAATTTTCAGTCATCTTTCCTCAAAAATTCCTGGAAATGGGGAACCAGTTTAAATTTTTTTTTTAATTTTATCATCCTTTTTAAGATGCATTAAATCTTAAATAAAATAAATTTGAAAAGGTTTTTGAAAGTTGAAAAACTAATTTGATTACCAGCAAAGAAAACGGAAACTCGGATGATCGGAAAAAGAATATCTTCATGCAAAGTTAAAAAAGTTTCAAAAAAAACAGAACATAATTTAATACTCTAAGTTTAAAAATATATGAGAAAGAAACCTAGCAGAGCATTTATTATTAATAATTTACTATTAATAAGTTATTATTTTCGTTCCCATCAGCGAAAATGTTGAGTATATTAATCACGATATTATCATAAACTTTTTTAAAATTTAGTTCGCTTGTTGATTTTTATGCTCTGATTGACATTTTCATCACATCGAAACATTTCCCAACACAAAGCATGTTATATCACAATCAATCACATATTTAAAAAAAATTTTATCGATAAAAGCTAACATGGTTCTTAGCAAAACACAAATCCAACTAATAGTTTAAAATTTTCTAGCAAATTCTACTGTACAGAAATCAACGTGTTAAGAATATTTGATTAAAGTATTAAGACAAAGTAAATTAAAATTTTAAAAAAAGTATAGTTGAAAATTGAAAATTTTGTAGAAATTGACAAATTTTCAATATTAAAATTTTTAAGGCGAAAAAACTTGCACTATAATGAGACATGACTTTAGCACTGTGCTAAGTTATAAGTAAATTTAAAAAATATGATGGTTTAAAAGCGGAATTTTAAATAAATCGATTCAAAGAGCGAAAGATTTTAGTAAAAATTCATTTTTAATATTAAGAAGAAATGCAATATTTAATCAGATTTTTATTAGGCATAAAACTTTTTATTTTTAAAATCTCTTAAATTTTTCTGCACAATTTTTAATGTATTATTAATTTTTATATAGCATAAGTCAAACAAATCTACAGATTAGCGTAAATTTTACTTTACCTTTCATCAAAGAAATCCGAGAATTATAAAAATGGATCAGAAATATTCATTTTTAAAAAATTAAATTTAAAGCATTTTTGAACAAATTATAAATTGTATCATAATCTGAAATTCGTTTTAGTAATATAGTGCCGTAATATTTTTTTTTCTTTCTTTCTACAGATTTTAAAAAAAAAACTGAAATCAGTTTCTTCCGGTATCAAACTGGTTTTTATGTTTTAATTCCATATATCTAGATGCAAATTCATTAGTTATTAATAAATATTTCAGTTTACTTAAATCCATATATTAATTTGGAATCAATGTGCATATGTTTTCTGACTTTATATTTGAAAAGGATTCTAAAATTAATGCATATTACGTTTATACATATATATTTTTAATGCATATTTTTCGTATATATTTTATGCATATATATTTTTAAACAACTTCTCTTCAAAAAATATTATAATTTAAAATTGCAAGTATCGATTATTAAAGCTTTTTGTTAATTTAATTTTTTCAACGATTTATAAAATTAAGGTGAAGATTAAAGTAAACGTAAGGTCGTATTATTCTGTATAATGTAAAACATATTCAGTTAGAATTTCCATTACGATAAAATAATCTGTACATTTAGGAACATTCTTTACTGTTTTTTTTTTTTTTACGGAACGTTTTTTCACGGTTTTATTCGAGCGATTCTTTACGGTTTTAAAACCATTTACAACTGGTATAATTTTAAAAAAAAAAAACGTGAATACAAAACAATACGGTTTTGCAACCATTAAAAACTAGTATGGTTTCAAAACAGTAAACTTTATATTGGAGTTAGTTCGTGTTTTAATAAACGGAGTGCGACTTAATTAGTTATCCGATAGTGCCATCTATCGTGAGACATGGAAAATACTAACCATTTTTGTATTTTTGATTTATTTACGTCTCACTAGAGCTGCACAATGGCATTAAGCATCTCTTATGAGTTTTGTGCTGAGCCTTCTATGCGCGAACGAGAGTTCCCATTCTGATAGTCCAGGGTCACCAATTGAGAATCGCAGAATGCTGAAATTCTCCGTGTGTAGAAGTAGTGTAAAAAACTATTGTGGTACCAACGCTATCATCAGAACCCCCATTCAGCCAGTCATGAAATTGACAAATTATCTCTCTTGGCTGCAATATATACCAAACTGTAGGACTATTTGGAGTGCCGCATGTTCTAAACTTTTGCCGCATGTTCAACCGCATTAGGTGAAAACAATCAATAAACGATTCTTTTTCACAGCTAATAGTTTTAATACAATCTTTTTTATGGTTAATTGACTGCTTCGGTTAAATACGGTAAAGAGAGCCGCGATGGCTCGGGGGATAGAGCGTTCACCTTCCAATGAGGCGAACCGGGTTCGAATCCCAATCGATACGAATTCTGCATCCGGCTTGCGCCAACCACAGTGCTGACGTGAAATATCCTCAGCGGTGGACGGATCATGGGTTAGAGTCCTCTGGCCGTAAGGCTAACCGAGGGAGGTTGTCGTTTTCTTCCTCTTCGCGTAACGCAAATGAGGGTTAGCTCCATTAAAAAGTCCTCCACGAAGGAAAATTTTTCCCAATACTCGATCCCTTGTCTTCTAGATTGAGTTCAAAATTACAAGGCTACGGAGTTGAACATTAATAGTCGTATACCCATAAAATTGGGTCGTCTGCTCAACGACAGTTATAAAATAAAAAATAAAAATACGGTAAAAAAAACAATTAAATAATCTACTACTTAACAATTTTAGAAATTTCTAAGAGTTTACATTAAATATCCATTTTGTATTCCATAAACAAACAATGCTCAATAATTCTGATCTATAGGTATTGTCCCACATGTCACGTACATTACTTTCCTCCCAAAGCTTATGACGTTGAAGTCGCACAACAATCATAACTATGAAGAGCAGAGCAACCCATCAATAAACATACCTTACACGAAATATTTACCGTCTTGAACTATACGTGTCGAAAATTTTAATGGATATTTATCATAAACATCATACCTTCTTTAAATTCAACAAATATATACTCTAAAAATGCATTTTTGTGAGCACTGCAGGGTTTATTAATTTGAGAAATATTTTCACCATCATTGCTTAAATTCGTGATAATAAAATAAATTTCTTTTGTTTTTGAATAACGTCAAACGTACTTAAATCGAAAGTTTTAAATAATTTGCTTATGCATACATATTTTTTATTAAAAGTGATATTCAATATAGAAACCAAATGACGCATTAAGCATATATAAATGCAAATTGAAATCATATCATATTGGTGGAAATAATTTACTTATTAGAGTCTACGCTATTTTATAACATGTTTTCAGCTTATTAATTTAAAGTAAATAAATTATGTTAGCAATAAAGTATTAATTTAGCTATATTTAATTTCCCACTGCATCTCAACTGTATGCAGTGCAACAGTACATATTTTCTGTTTAAAATCATATTCAATGGGGAAAAAAAAAACAATTACAGTAAATCAATAAACAGAAATAAACTGTAGAGCTAATTAGGAAAAATTATTTACCTATTACAATATATTCTCTTCAATTAAATGTGTATAGAAAACAAATTTTATTTGCATAACACTGAATTAATAGTACTGACGCAATTTTCTTCATTACATTTGCCATCATCGACTTTAATTGTATACGATACATAAAGCAGTACTCAATAATGAAACCAAAAGAAGGTATAGCATAATTTGGAAAATTATTTAATTATTACATATGATTAAATCGGTTTAAAACAATATCTATGCATAATTAATAGTTGTGTAAACTTCTGCATAAAATATGTCTAAATAACTCTGTAACTGTTTAAAGTAGAAAATAAGACAAACTATTAAGTTTAATTTAAGTAACTAAATTACCTTTTTTCTTGCTTTATGACAAACTTAATTTCTAATCGATGTATTTTATAAAATATTTCCATGAATATGCGAGGTATTTGCTTTTCTGCAATAGAAAAAAATACATTATTTTTTTCCTTTACTAAAAGAAATTTTACTTTTTTATGTGAAATTAGTAAACAATCAGGTATGAAGACCATATTTTTAACACCAAATAAAAAAGTCCAATTTTATGAATTTTGCAAACTTATTAAATACCTTTACCTTTTGGCCACCTTTCAAAATTTTCTTCACCAACATATAAACTTTAATTGGAAAACCATGCCGAATGGACGTAACAACTGTATTTAAATATTCTAATTCTTCAAATCTACCTCCAATCCTACCTTGATTAGTTTTAAACAATATATTAAATAATGTTTTTTCCTCGCCTAGCTTTTGCTTACGGCTCTGCCCGTGTGGAAGTACTCTGAATTCAATTTCAACTATTCTTTAAAAGAAGACCGTGATATTTTCTGAATTTTTAATGTATTGAATTTCAGTAATAAAATTTAAAATCTTTCCGGCAGATATTGAGATGCACAAATCACAGTAAGTATGAATTTGGGACAAATTTTGCCTAGTAGGCAGCAGAAGTATTAAAATTATTTCCATCTCTGTCATGAAATAAGATAGAAAACTCATCCCAATTCTTTATTACATGCTGCACTATTTCCTTACGCACCTCTCGAGCCATGACTTGAGAATAGTATAATATAAATGCTATGTCTCGAAAAACGCGAGCTTTTGTCACCAATAATTGGTTTATGACAGTATGATGTATCACTGACTGTGATGCTATCACAGCACCGTCTATCTTTAAAATTTTTACAACTATTTTAGAAGGGATAAAAAATAAATCTAAACAATTACTTCATGACTAAGTTGTTACTTATATAAAAAAAAATACAATAGTAAATACTTAACACTACTAAATTATTACTTAATACAACTTAAATAAATAACTATAGTGTTGCCTATAGATACAAAACAATATCCGAGTTTATGATGCCACATAAGAGAAATATGTGTTACGATCAATGTGGAATAGTCGGTCATTATCAATATAACCGGTCAATATTAATAATAACCAAATTAACCTGTTAAAGTGAATAATTTAAGCGAATTTATCGAATTAACCAGTTATTATTAATAATAACCAATGAAGTTTGGACAATGTCATTCTTTGGCATTTTTAGTGAGGATATTGATCTGCCACACCAACTACAATCGCCGAGGCGTCGAAATGGTTTTTAACTAGAAAATTAAAAAAAAAAAAAGCATGTTGATGTTAGCCCGGTGTGGCTACAAGTTATATCTTTCAAGTTAGTCCCTTTCTGCGACTTTTTTTTACTTCTCGCGGGCCGTTACTCGGAAGTGGCCAAGTCTTAGCGATTGTTCTGCCACACATTACGATACAGAAATCTCACTTTTTAATATCTCACTTTGACCAAAAAAAGTGTTTATTATTAATTAATTTAGTTCGGTTAGTATTAATAATAATAAGATTTATCACTTTAACCGTAATATATACACGAAGAGTAGGTACTCATAATTTTTACATTTTTTGCAAATCAATTGTTTTGAAATTTCAATTCTTTAAAATTTTGAACATACAGCCTATCAAATTTCAAATTGCGTAATGCAGTTCATTTTTATCCATTTTCTCTACAAAAAAATTACATCCATTTTTTTCATAAATCATAAAACTTTCAATTAAACTAATTTTAAGTTATTTTTATCAAGTAAAATAGGAGGTTTTAAAAGTAGCACACTATGATTTAAAATCAAATAAATTTTACAGTTATCTATAATATTACATATATTGTTATATAAAAAAATATTGTAATGTAAAAAATGTGATGGAATGGCAACATTAAAATGTTTTCTGCACTTTTACTGCTGCTATTGATAAAGAATCGAATTCTTCTGATTATTTGGAAAACTTTCTCTTATTAACCTCATATTAGCCCAGCTGTGCTATTACGCATCTTTCTATTATGTACTTTAAGCACATCAATCCTGATGTCACCAAATGCTGCTGAATCGAATCTATATGTTTATATCAGGTTTGAAAGATATCTAAAGGAATCGTCTGGTGTTGACACTATTCATGATGAGTAAGTTCCAAGTACTGTGCTTACCTAAAATCTTAAATAAGCGGTAACATTATTGCAACTAGAATTCAAATAAATTAATATATTTATTTCAATTCTAGTTGTAATCATCAATTCTAATTGAAAAATAAAATTTATAATGTATTGAAAGAAACATAATTTTTTTTTATAAAAATTCGAAAACTTCAAATCTCAAATAAGTGTGCTTTTAAACTGTTAAATTTCTAAGTAAAGGTGATTAAACTGAGAAAGAAATATAAAGTTTCTCTGATATTTAAATGCGTTTAAGTTTCCATTTGAATTAAATAAATTAACATATTTATTTCGGTTCTTGTTGCAATAGTAAGTTTTAGTTGCAAAATAAATTATTCAATGTGTTAAAAGAAACTTAATTTTTAATTAATAGCTCAAACATTTTAAAAATTCAAATCTCATATATGGGTGTGCTTTGAAAGTGTTTAATTTTTAAATAAAAATGTTTAAACTGAGAGTTATTAAATTTCCGTATATTTAAATACTTGTATGTTTCTATTTGAATTAAAATGAACTTAACCTCTTGCTTACGGCTGGTACAACATGTGAACCACATATGATGGTACAATATGAAACACCGTAAGCAGAGGGTTAACATATTTATTCCAATTTCAGTAGCAATAATCAATTCCAGAGAAATAAATAATACAATGTATTAAAAGAAACTTAATTTTTGATTAATAACGTAAATATTTTAAAACTTTAAATCTCCTATAAGTGTGTTATTTAAGTGTTAAATTTTAAAGTAAAAAGTATGTAAATTGAGTAACATTTTAAAATTTCACTGATATATTTCAATACGTGTAGGTTTCTATTTGACGAATAAGAGAAAAGGTCAATTATCTGCCAAGATAATTGACCTTTAGATTTTACCGATACGTCAGATTTTTTTTTAAAATAGCGATCCATTCTCAAATAGAGTAATAAGAAACTCCTAGGCAGTTTACAAATTCTAGATACACCAAACTCTAAATTATATGAATTAAATAAAATAAATGTTTAAAAATAAGTTACGCTGAATTTGCGCTGTAACAAATAATTAGCATAAGCTCATAGTACATTTATAAAAGCATCTCTAAATAAAAACACAAATTACAAACGGGTTAATATATCGCAGTTTTGTTAAAAAAATTATTGTTCTATTAGTGTTCTTTTTTTTTTATTTTATTTTATTTTTTATTTTTTTTTTTTTTTTTTTTTTTTTTTTTTTTTAGAAATTTTTTTTAGAAATTTTTTTTTAGGTGCAACAAAAAGTAAAAAGAATTCGCACTTTAACGTAACATCCCGTGATTTCACTGTATATGTTCTTTAATAATCGCACAGTGAAAAGAATCCTGGTAAAATTTTTGCACGGTATGGTAATGACATTTGCGATAAAATAAAAACAACTTTATTCTGGTTAATAAAATCAAAATATACGGTATTTAAACCATACATTTCATTTTTTTTTTTTTTTCCTGTTCATATACTGACGGTTTAACGGAAAATCTGGTCTTCAAACTCATAGTGCTTATTACTAGACAAGTAAAAAATGCAAAACTGAAAAGAATTCAAACGAATAAATCATTTTATACCATGCTCTAAAGTTTTATTATGAAATTATCAAACGTGTACCACATTTATGAAATTTTATCGGCTATTATTAAACCATACCTTATCAAAAGTCATTACCAAAGTGCTTCAGTAAAAATTTTGAGCTTTTAGGGGTTTCCATTCAGCCAGAAACCTGTAAACTTTTGCCATTTTCTGGTAGTTTGGGCCATATTTTTTTCTCAGTTTGGGATTGTTTTCTATAGTAAAGTCAACTGCAGAGATCATGGACCTGGAGCACGACCATGCACACCTTCATTTGTACTCTTAGGTGCGGTGACTGGAGCACATTAAATCTGTCGGGACACAAAATCCTCCATGTTCCCTTAAAAAATTATATCTCTGAAGTACTGAATTAGAGATTGATCGTTCTCTGATTCAGGTCAAAATTACGATCTGTGGATGAACGAATGAATGTACGAATGGGTCCACCCTATAAACGGGTGTGCCGTATGAGTTGTGGCCGAAATCGAATTCTTGGTCATAGATGGAACCACTATAGAAAAAGAACAATCGCACTCCTTACCTCAATAACCTACGACAAAAACAACAAAAAAATTTGGTAGTTCGATGATGATACTTTAGACTTAGATACTTTAAAGCATGCCATAAAAACTCTTTTATTCGATTTAAATTTAAGGTTTAGTTTTGTATTTTCGCTAAATGTGTGTAAATAAGAACGATAATTTTGAAAATCAAAATTCTCGGTAAACCGTTACCATATGAATTAAAAATTTACCTAATGACTGGCTTAAATATCATACATTTTGATTTTTATAGTTAGAATTATGGTTTCCTTTTCCATAAATGTTATTACCATACTGTACTGTAATTTCGACAGAATTTTTTTTCTCCTTGTAGATAAATTTTCGTTCATTATTTTAAATACTTACGAGGCTCCGCTCATATACCTTCCTAAATTTTCCTCTTTCATCATAATGTTTCTGTTTTTAAAGTCAACATTTTTCAAAGAATCAAACAAACATTTTGCCAGCAAAATATACTATTGTAGTTTTGTAATCGAACTTTTTTAATATATTAATCCTACCGAAACAAACGTTTACCATGATTCGAAAAATAGCCATCTATATTTTGAAAAACATTAACCTAATGAAAATAGATTGTATGACTTAATAAGAAGAAATCAAAAAGAATAAAAGGCTCTTTTAAAATGTCAAATTTCAATTCCTTAGTTGCAGTTCTGCGGGCAGCAGATCGGCTCTCATGGTATTTTTTTGGCTATAAGTTTAACAGATAAATTCTACTTCTCATTATAATTTCAAGATCATAAGTCCAAAATATTTTTGCACAGTTAAACAAAATGTAGTTTATAGAAGAAAAAAGCTCCTAAATTTACAATATGTGCAACATTCCAACTTGTTTAAAAGAACTCATGTTATTAAATTCGTAAACAAATATGGCTTTTAAGTTCGGTGAATTTGTACTCTATAATTACATTTCTGTGGTCTGTTAATCGAGCCGCATGGTATTTTTTATTATCAGTTTAACAGTTAATATTTCCCCAATTAATTACCGAATGTTATTTTCAGAAAAAAAATTCATAGTACTCTCCATCTTTCTAGACTATTGTAATTTTAAGTTTTATAAATCTAATAACTTTTATCTAATAGCTATCTAATAACTTTTTAATTCGAATAATGTACAAATAAACAGTATATATGTTATTATATGAAGCGACAAATTCTATTCAAAACTATTGCAGCAAAACAAAACCTCGATTTAAAACTCGTGGAATCGAATGTCATCTTAAACTTTATGTACTAAAGCTTTATCAGAACTACAAATAAAAAATATTTTAGATAAAAGTTTCAAAAACTAATGTTTTTCAAGGGAAATGAAGGGAATTTTGGACAAACAAAACGAAAGGTGTATAACTCTCCATGGTTATTTTTGGTGGTAATAGAAGTTTCTTAAAAAATGGACCAGTAACACCCGTATTAAAAAATACGCTAGACGGAAACAAATTGGAAAACCTGAAAAATGTTTTAAAAGTTGCAGCAAATTTCAGTTGCAGCATCGTGGGAAAACAGTGATTTGTTTTGGCTTTAAAAACTTTGCTGAAAGCTAAACAGAAATTAAAACACTAAAAACCCAATTCTATAAATATTTAGCATTATTACTTCGAACTACACAATGGATTTACCTTTATATGTACACTAATAAATGGTGACAAAATTATCACGTTAAACTCAACTCGCTAAAATAAAGCGAAGAAAACAAACGGTACATTATTATGTCTGTTCTGATTCAAACCACCTTTTAAAGCTAGGGCTTTAAAAAAGAACAACTAGAATCATAATGATTGTTTTCCTTAGTAAGCAAAAGAAATAATAAACTAATTTCTCGTAATATTTATTGAATAAAACCAGTTTACACTAAAATAATGATTACTTGCTTTCAGTTAAAATAGACTTGTTAAACTTCTCATATTTTTTTCTGCCTACTGATTTTCAAAGAAAAGAAAATTCGAGAACAAAACGCCTTAAAAAATTCTTTCCCTTTTTTAAAACTTCTTTTTAATATAAGTAGAAAATAAAATATTAAAGCTTTTGTTCTTTTCAAGTGCCTATAGAAATACCATTTTACTTTTTAGACTTTCTAAACTTTAAAAGTTCCATTCATTTCAAAGGAAATTGACTTTTCTTAGTATCAGGAGAATTGCGATTGCATTTGCCTAGATTTCCTTGTTTTGAAATAGATTCTGTTCAAAACAGATTATAACTAAGAATGCTTTACGCCCCCCCCCCCTTTTTACTCGCTCGAATGTTTATTCCACTATAAAATACTTAGCTTTCTTTTTTAATTCTAATATGCTAGAACTTAATATTTCTAGGAAATTGGTTGTCATCTTCAGCCTCGTGGAGTTTGAAACACGCAATTTCGTTTTTATTTTATTAATCTACAGCTTTGAGCAAAACTTTTATGCATTTTGTAAAGAAAAAAATTATAAAAATAAAAAAAAGATGATTTAACCCCTGATATTGTCTACGTCGTGTGCCCGATGTAAAAGTCGTTAAATATCAGAAATGGGTAAAATTTTTGCAGATTTAGAACTTTGTTATAAACATTATTAAAAGGAAACTAAATTCGGTTTTTCCAATAAAGTAGTAAAAGGTTTTAATTTAGACTAATCGTTTATGGGAAAATGAGCATTCTTGTTACTACAAGTTAATGTTATTTACACATAAAGAGAGTTCGTGATAATGAAGACACACTTTCTGGGTATACATGTGAAGTTTTTTTTAAAATGTGATCAATGATTGTGTTCTAAATATCGATGTAAGGTAAGAACGGACAAATCAAACCCTCTAAAATATGAAAAATCGCTATTTTTTTTTCAATTACAGAGTTAACAACTATACCAAAACTAAATAAAAACCCATTGGACAAAAATTTAGGCCTACTTATTCCATCATCTATTTTTATGTTTAGATAAATAAAGAAATCATCTCGAATGAAAATGTGTATTTAATCAACTCTAACTAAAACACATTTAGAGCATTCTTCACTTAAGTATTGATTTAAGCTATTATTATGCAATTAAATAAATAACGGTTTTTAATTAAGTAATGACAAGAAATTATTTGACGTTTTTTTTTTTCTTCACAACAAAGAGACTCTTCAAATATTAAATTTTATATTTGAAAATAAAAATAAAAAACTTCTATTTTTTTCATTGTTGAAGTATAAGAACGATCGGTTGGTTTGATCCCTCAAACAAGATGTAATTGCTACGAATAACATAAAAGGGTTTAGAACAAGAAAAGATTCAGTTGCCAAAAAAGGGGGGGAAGAAATTAATAGGGGAAAACAAGAGAAACCACAGCAGTTGAGGTGACGGTACTGACTGAACATGACAGATTAGAAAAGAATACATTTCCGATCGCAATGTAGGAGTAGAGTACAGCTAGGATCATTTACAAAAAAAAAATTATTGTTATTATCGATGAAACAAGAATTAAGAGCACCAAGATGAGCTGACGTGTCAGTTTTAGAAACTATTTTAACGTTTCCGAAACTGAATTGATACTCAAGGCTTCACCAATGCGTTAATAATTTGTCGATCTCTTGATAACGGACGTGTTAGTCGTGTTTCTTCAAGTTATATTTTTGATTTAACCCGAATTCTCCAATATAACCAAAGTTGGATTAGTACGGTATAGTCCCAAATATTTTATTTTATTTTATATCCGTCGTTGAACAGTCGACCCAATTGTTGGGTTTACGACTACTAATGTTCAACTACGTAACCTTGTAATTTTGAACCAATCCAGAAGACAAGGAAACTCCTGTATCAATACCCCCAGAGATATTAATTTGTCATGGGAACATGGAGGATTTTGCGACTCGACAGATTTAACGTGCATCAGTCACCATTTACTACACGGGGAGTTTTCGGCCGGCGGGGATCGAACCCACGAACTCTTGGACATGGGCCCAACGCCCTACCGACCAGGTTGTCCCGGCCCACACATCTTATTCAATTAGATCTTGAAGCTAAATATAATATTACTAGTATAATATAATATAAAAACCCAACAATATAATTTTCAATACATAAATTGTGCAAATCTTTTCAGTATGGTACGTCCAAAAACATGGTACTGCACACAAGCCCATATCGCGCTCTTCGCATCACCCACATTTTCCCTGCCTCGACTGAATCGGTGAAAAACTAGGACCACTAATGCCATCTATTAGGAAAATAGTGAATTAAGTAACCTAAAGTAGAAGCGAACACAGCTTGGGCTTCACGAAATAGAAACGTGAATTTTTTAAATGTGATTTCCTGCTTGAAATAAATCAGTTTATTATTTCCTGAGGCAATTGATCCCACTCGTGCAGCAACTCTGTTTTCATTCCCTGGATGGTTTTTTTAAAAGTGGTAGCGAATTGCAATTGCTCTCCCCAGAGCGTCTCAGACATGCTCTATATTGTTGAGATCTGAAGATGTGGCTGGCCAATCCATCCGGTGAATATCCTCTAACTAACTAACTAACTCCCTGGCATTACAGTCCATGTTAGACCATGGCTTCACTATCAATTTTCCTCCAAAGTCACCTGTCTCTAGCTCTTTGTTTAGTTCTAGTTCTAAGAAGTTCTAAGAATAAGGCGAATATCCTCACTCTCTAGAAATTTGTCGACCAGAGGAGCTCTACGTGGCTTCGCGTTATCGTCCACTAAAATGAGCTCAGGGCCTACTGCACCCCTGAAAAAGCGAACATAGGGCTCCAAGACCTCATCCCTGTACCTTACAGCAATCACAGAGCCTCCTTCAAAGACATAGAGAGTTTTTTTTTTTTTTCTTTAATTTTAAAAATATTTATTTCCAGTATGCTCCATAACAAGAGTTATAATACATGCATTGAAGAATAAGAATAACAAATAAACATGGAGAGGTGTGCGACCATCTAACATGATGTCTTCTCAGACCTTTAAACCTGCTCCGCCGTAATGGTCGATTTCGCGGGCATTGGAGGGTAGGTAGCGGGACCCTGGTTCTCCCCATATGAACGTACAGCGAGAATTGGTGTTTAAGCTGAACCGGGACTCATGAGTGAAGAGAACGGTTGCCCATTGATCGATATACTCTAATCTCTATGCTCTCTGCACCATGCTGAATAGACTCTCCTGTTCTCAGAAGTAAGCGGGGTGCAAACAGCTGGTCTTCTTTCAAATAACCCTCTCTCATGAAGTCGTTTGGAAACAGTCACCCTTGATACGCAGGTTCCTGTTGCTGTATGAGAGAACTGAGAACGAGAGAACTGAGAAGCTTCTGTTATACCTATAATGAAGAAATAGCGATCACCTCTGTCCGTCGTGACTCTTGGACAATCTTGTCCAGGCTTTCTCTCGATAGACCCGGTATCCTGGAACTGTTTCCATAAGTTACGCACGATGCTGGGCGTTAAATTGAACTCTCTATAAATCTGGATCTGAGATCGGTCTGCTTCCAGCCTCCCCACAATTCACCACCTCATTCCATCATCTAAATGTTGGTGGTTACTCATTTTTACTGTTGCAATTTGAATTTAACCTATTGCTGCAAAATAAAATCA
The DNA here is from genome assembly GCA_949128135.1 of Parasteatoda lunata. Classification (NCBI taxonomy): domain Eukaryota; kingdom Metazoa; phylum Arthropoda; class Arachnida; order Araneae; family Theridiidae; genus Parasteatoda; species Parasteatoda lunata. The sequence continues at coordinate 91,928,560 of OX421972.1, read as the reverse complement.
AAATATTCGCCGAGGTGGGCTTGCGAACGAAATACGTTTCAACTTACGCGCACTTATAAAGCCAGTTTTTCTAGTGGCTCGGCCTACACACACGAGTACGCTTACTTATTTGATGTACAAGATTTGCATTTTTGTCCAGAAGCAGTGAATTTATATTCAGTTTATTTTTTTCATAAAATTTGAAATATGCAAATTCTCTTAATTTATTTCACCAGTGAAAAATTACATTCCATTACATTTTGAATGGTAAGGAAGACAGATTTTCTTCCTTACCATTCAAAAGTATTTCGACTTTAAATAAATAAAATTATAAAAATATTTTATGCTGAAAGTTATTTTATCCATGGGATTAATTAATTATCTTTGGTCAAATGAATTGCATATTTAAGAGCAAAAAATTTTCCGTTCTTTTAGAATTCTAGAAATGGGCAAAATACGAGTAAAGTAAAATTGATACTAAGGGATCCAAACTTTGGACCACTCTCCTGACCAAAGTATTGGAAACAACTATTCCCAGATTGTGGCTAACCCCTATATTTTGGGGATTTAGTAATATGAATCTGCCGGGGAAGAAAAGGTTTGTTTATATCCAGATAAAGTACATTTTTGTATGTCATTTTATAACTTAAAATATCTACGTCTACGCTCATCTATTATCATATTTGAAGTCATCCTCTTGAACCATTAAGGTTGAGTCCTAGAATGTGAAGATCCGGTGATACGATCGAAACGTTAATCAGGGTGGTCCGTTGAACACTGTATATTATGGTGGATCTGATTTGGTGGATCTCACAATTTTCCTGATAGTAGTTAAAAATGTGCCAAATCAGTAATTTTATGCTTTGGGCACTGTGGGAAAAGCGATCATAATAATACTAACAACAAGCATACACTTGTTTTTTTTAAACTCTTCTTTTATTAAAAATATAATTTGTGACAGTTAGGTTTCGTACTATTTTTGAATCACAGCTATATATGTTTGTAAATTAAATTGAAACCTAATTCCTATAAGAGCAATTTTTTAATATTTACTTTAAAAAGTAAATATTAAAAATCTCCAGGAATAAAATATCTAAAATTCTTTCTCTGAGAAACGGAAAAATAGATTTTTTTTTTACATTTTTAAGGAATATAAATTAATCATAACCTTAGCACCTATAATAACAGGAAGCACCTATAATTGAGAAATTTTGCCAGATCTTTTTTTTTTCTTTTTTTAAATTTTTTCTAACGAAAATAAAACATCAAAACTCAGACTCGCCTTTGTTTTGCGATATACCTTGAATACATTACAAAATCCGTCATTGTTCCAAGAAAGTTTTCAATTATTGCCAATATAGTAATAGTTTTTAATTCATGTGTTATGTACAGAAAACTAATATTAAAATCAAAGACGGTTATAAAACTTTCTCTGCACATTTCTTTTAGAGTTATAATTTTTATATCTAAATTCTGAAGGAAAAAAAAATACAACTGCGTGTTTTCTTAAAAATAATTTTTCACGCTACAAGCTTCCTAAAACGAGAAGAAATTTAGAAAACTTCCGGTGTATCGTTCCGATTATGGAGGTGATTTATAAATAGGCTTAATATTTTGGGAAGTTTAATTAATATGATTTATGTTTCAATTTTTACGTAATTTGAATATAAAAATTTAGTAAAGAGATTAATTCTAATAAGAGGTTTCAGTGATTAATAAATTTTAAAACTGGTTGTGAGCCAAAAATAAATTTCAGAAAATTAATAGCACAACATTAATAAAGTGTAAGGTTTACCATATTTTGAGTGTTATCTCGTATTTGGCTATATTTGCGCAAAATATCTGCGTTAGTTATTTTTTAGGTTGTATTTTGAAGGGCATAGCATGCTTGCGGAGTCCTCCAAATTCATTTGAAATTTAAATGAAAAAAACGCGATATATTGTAAACACAAGTATAATAATATTTGACGGCGTCTTTTTCACGTTATTCCTAAAAATCAATCGGAAGTAGTAATTCGAAAGTCTTTCGAAGAATTTTAATTAGTAGAGTCATCTGCGCTTAGCTTTACATGTTCAACCATCCATGTTGCAGATTTATGATGGCTGTAATTCCAAGTAAAGTTAGGAGTAAAAGTGGAAGTTTATAATTTTTAATTTATTCTCTATTAAAAGTTGAAAAGCCTTTATGTGATTTGAATAGACAAAAATAAGCAGTCATGATTCACCTTCTTGGGCCCAAGATAAGCCAAGAGATAAACAAACGATTTTAAATTTTGTCATTGTGGAATGTTTCGTAAGCAGTTTTTGTCTGGTTTGTTGTTTTTTATTCTAAATTAATTTGTATAAATTACTTTTGCATTTTAAATTACCGAATATTTCACTATTTTCTGTATAATATTTTACAATGTAATTGGTGAAATAGTATTTCCATTTACCGGCGAAGTATATTTGTTTTGATAAATGCAGTGATAAGCCCGTAAAAATTTATTTCAAGTACAGATTATTGTTTTAGCTATCAAAAAATATATAAAACTTTCCCTATTTATAAATTGTTTTGTAATCTTAAGATTCGCTAGGAATATATCATGTTTTTGCTTGATTCGCAATTTTTCTCTCTGTGATCAGTTCACTACGAATCTTGCAATACATAAATATTATTTGTACCCATATTTTCAGTTCGAAGTTTTTTTTAAAAAATAAATTACTAAGGATACATAAATTTTTTTAAAGAAATATTTTACTTTTCTCTGACTTTTTATTTAATTGCGGATTATATTATAAATACTTATATTGGTACCAGTGCCCCAAAATAGTTGCCATATTTTAAAGACAACTGAGATGTAGCATGCTTGAAACCAAAGTTCGAAAATAAATAAAAATATCACAAGTTGACCCAAAAAAGAAAAAAGAAAAAAAAAAAGGAATATATGAAAAAGTTAGAGAATGTTTTAAATCTGGAAAAATCAAGGAATTTAATCAAAATAATGAGCATATTAGAGGAAAAGAATTTAATTTAAGTTTAAGATACATTAAAGTCCCTGATTATTTCCTTAAAAAATTAGTCTTGTAATGAGGTTCTAAAGTTTATACAATTTTATTTGCAAGTAGAAAGTAAGTAATTTGTAATATATTTTAGTTATAAGGATGCATTATAGCTGAAAAAATAATTATAAAATTTATGTTACTGATTAAAAAAATCAAGAAAATTTGATATTATTAATCTGTAGAAATCATTGATTTTCTTCTAAGTATTTCTTTCCACTGTAGTATAACTTGTAATCAGGCCAGCCATTATTTTTTTCCAGTCACTGGAAACCTTTGACATCATGGCAATTATAGTTAGCCCTGACAGGTATTGATACTATGATATTCTCTTTCATTGAAGTCAATAAAAATATTTCTATATTAGAAACCTGTTTCCTTTAATTGAAATTTTTCAAACATCAAATGAAATTGCTTCAGTTTTTAACTTGGAATTAATTAAAGATAAATGTTATTTACTTGCCCAATGATGATTACGAGTTTTACCTTTAGAGTTTGTCCCATTCTGTGATTTTTTTTTTTTTTAGTTTCTATTTTACCATTTTCTGGTAACAACCAGAAATTGACTATTATTTTGGGTAGGGTGCCAATATTTCAATCTTCTTTATTTATTATTAGCAAATTTATTTACTCTGCATATTCATTTCAGTGCCTTTTTTATCTTTTACTTTATCTCCTTCAATTTTGTCCAATTAGTAATGAGATTTATTTGTTTTTATTTTTTTATTCTTTGCATTTATGGCTAGCCAGGAAATGCAGGAATTCAAATATATTTTTAAAAAATGTAATCTAAGCATAATAAGAAATGAAGCATTTTCCAAGTATTTCAATTTTTTTATTTTTTTTTAAATATTCTTATTAGGTTTCTCAATTTTAGATTGAATAACTGTTCCCAACATTCTTGTATGAAAACTTGCATGAAGGACATTGGTCAGCTTAATGAATGAATAGAACTTGACAGCTTACAGAAAGCAATAGAAATCAGCAAAGGTAAGCTATTAATTTTAAAGTTTTAAATATGTGATATATTTATAAACAGGGTCTGTCTAGGCCAAATTTTCTACTGGTTAGCGGTACCTTCACAAACTCAACTTTAGGAAAAACTGTAGTTTCACAAAATACTTTTTCTTAAAATTTTATTTTTGCATCCAGTAGGAAACGATAAATCCATATTTTTACTATGTTTTTTTGTTGGTTTTTTAATATAATTTTTAATTTTCACTAATTATGTCTACATTTTTACAAAATAGGTACCTCTAAAAAAAAAACCTAGTCAGACCCCTGATAAATATATTTTATATCAATTGCTTTACCCTTAAAATGAGGGAATTTCTAGGAAACACTATTCATTTGATTTTCAATAAGCTTACAGTTTTTCGTGTAAGCCATTGCTACGGATCGTCTGTGCCTCCTTTTAAAAATCATGTTTTTTTCATAAATTATTTTAATTTCCTTAAAAATTGCATCATTTGTTTAAGAATATCAGAAATTTGTGGAGGATTTTTCCCTTAAAAACAATAATACATAAGAATTGACATGTTGTTGCATATTTTTTTTTATTTATAAAGTTTTACAGAATAATTATTTTGTTCTAGAAATATCTTTTCATACATTATTTGATTATTAAACACTGTGCATTTAATCATATGTTTTTATGGTTTGAAAAATGTTCTGTAACATAGAGATTTGAGTAACACTACTTTGTTATTAAAATAAGTTTTTTCCTTTTCAGGTTAAATATAATAAGTATCACTTTATTAACAATATATGATTTAACCACTTTTCTCATTCTGTAGTTTATATATATTGATAAACTTTTGAAGAACTTAACAGGCTATTCAATCTCTGGAAAGCTGTACATTGGAATTTTAGGAGATTTCTTTTACTATACATTCTGCCAAAACACACATTATCTAGCATTATAGAATCAAAAGAACTTTCCGAAAGACCCAGTACCATTGAGCGACATATTATATTGAAATTGTGATGAATCAAATGTCATAATAACATCTCGTTAAGAATATGGGAATTTGAAAAATTGTGTGTTAATAAATTAAATAATAAATTACTGCCGAATAAACCCATCATCAAACGACAAGAAATTGTGATAGAATCATATCAAACTAAACAGGTTAAAAATTTGTGACACAAATTTGAAATTAGCATATCGTAACTACATTGTATTAAAAATATCGGAATTTGAAAGACCAAGGAAACTGGTAAAAAAATGATAAATAACTTCATTAAAAACTATGACCTAATGACATGAAGCTATGATGGAATCATCATTAATCAAACATATAATATTGTGATACCTCTAATTCGAATTTCACCCGTGGTAACAATATTATATTAAAAATTTTGGAGTTTGGAAAACCAAGTAAAAGGACCAAGAAAATGATATATAACTTTCGAAAAAAACTATCGTGCAATAACCTGAAGTTACGATGAAATCACCGTAAAGTTATTTTCAAATTTATGATTCTATTAAATCTTCACAAAGTTATGAAATTAAACGTCTAAAAAATAGAGTTCGAAAACTCAAATTCGAATTTCAAATGTAGTAATAACACCATATTATGCACATCAAAATTTGAAAAAACATGTAAAAAGTGCTAAGAAATGAAAAGTATCTTTAGAAATAACAATTATCAAACAACCTGATGGAATTTTCCCGAATCGAATTTGTCAAAAGTTACTTGTCTTTACAACATCCTATATATCGGAATTTGAAAACCATGTGAAAAAATGCTAAATAAACTATCATCAATTGGCGTGAAATTACAATGAAATTGAATGCTTCAAATAAGTTATAGCTCCAGTTCAAAATGTGTGTGTTGTATTAACGTGTTTAATATATCATAGTTTGAAAAACCATGGGGAAACAATTGAAAAAACGATTATTTACGACCTAAAATGATTAATTACTGGTTAAAAAAATTATGGAAACTGTGCAAATAGACTTAATTATAATTGGGTTGTTTATAAGCATCTTTTGTTAATCTCTTATTATTTTTTGTATATTCTTCCGTTTCGTTTTTGTAAGAGGGTCTTAGTTTGAAAAAATCAAATCTAAATCATTTTGATGCTTTCTTTTTTTACTTTCTTTTAGTTGAACAATGTGGTATTTAGCATTAAAAACAAGAAAATTATGGGATAATTATTTTATTTTAATTACTGCTTTTTGGTGTTATTTTGATTTAATGAATTTTTTGCCCTTCATATGTTTTAAATGTATACATTTATAAATATATGAATTAACTTCTCTAGTGATTTTGTACAAGATATTTTTTAAAGTAACATACATGCATACACATTCCTTTTCACTCTGAATTGGAACATGGCTTCTATCATAGGTTTCCAACTCACCCTATTTGTGACCAGATATTTTTTTCTTCTCTCCATGTCTTTCCTATTGTTTTCAATTCCTTTACAGTCCTTCTACGCCAAGAATTTTTTAGGTCTTCCTCTTTTTCTATTGCCTTAGGGGTTCGAATCAAAAACTTGTTTTGCTTTACATTTTTTAGGTTTACGTAGAACATGACAAATCCATTTCCATTTATGTTTTTTAGTTTCTAGATCAATTGGTTTCTGTTTTGCTCATCTAAGGCTTTCTGCATTATAAATTTTATTGATACGCAAATTTCTTCTTAATCTTGAATACAATGAGTACTTGAAGTTTTTCCATGTTATTTTTATTGCAGTGCCATGTCTGAAATCCATCTAGTAGGGCAGATTTAACATTAGTATTGAAAATTCTAATTTTTGTTGTATTTGTTATGTTTTTGTTTTTCCAGAATTTATTGAGAATAGTGTAACTGCTTCAGGCTTTTGTTTAATCTATTTAGAATATCTTCATCAGTTCCTCCTCTGTTGTTAATATTATACTTCCAAGATACGTAAAACTGCTTACCTCCTCTAGTTTATTATTTTTGAAGAATACGTCATTTAATTGTTTAAGATTAATTTTCGAAATTTTAGTTTTATTTTGGTTGATAATAAGCCCCATTTTCTTTACTTCTATGTTTAAAATGCTTGTTTGCATGTTTTGAAGGGTATTGGTCAGTAAACATAAGTCGTTTGCAAAATCAAGATTAGAAAGGTATTCAGCAAGGTTCCATCTTGTACCCTTTTTATTCTTTGATACTCTTTTCATAATCCAGCCAATAGCAATTGTTGGAGAAAGTATACAACCCTGTCTAACACCAGAATTAACCTTGAAAGATTATGATCGTTTTTCGGCATAGTTAACTTGTATATTGTAAAATTAGTGTTTATATTTGAAATTAGTGTAGAATTTTACTTTGCAAATCTGTGAAATTATTGTGGTCAGTATTGTCTCTATTAATTACTTTTATAAATATATTAGAATTACATTATTAATCTCATTTTTAATTCTTTTAATTTTGTTTGACATTATATTTTATGTTTAAGAATCTAGAAATATTTAACATATTTTGTCTTCTAAACCCACAGGTTATAATAAAAATGAGAGGCTTGATTTACTCTTTCTAGTAAGATTGAATAATGAAAAACTATGCACGATATGACTATTTTTATTTAAAAAAAAAGATTAATTTTTATTTAAAAAAAGTTGAGAAAATAAATTAAGTAAAAATTGCTGCTGGATTTAGTGCACTAGAATTTTAAACCATATTTATTACTGTATTCAATAATAACTTTAGCTGCATCACAAGTATCACCTGCTCACTGAACTAGTATGAAAAACCAGTGATGAGCTATGCTTTTCATTATATTGTATGGGGTTTATTACATCTTTTTGAGTTTTGTACTATTGCATATAAAATTAAAATAGAAGCAATCAAGAAAAGAGTTATGAAGCTTTTAAAATCAACTATGATATTTGAATATTTTACATTGTATTTTATATTCTTTTTTCTTCTAATTTATTTGAATTGTTTTGATTTCAGTAATACAATTCTAAAAAAAAAGTTTTGAACCAAATTTTTTTTTTTGAGTTTATAAAAGCCGTATTAGTTTTTTAGCTTTATTTATTTAATCTGTAAATGAATTTGACTTTTACTTGTATGCAATATATTTGATTTAAATGCATTTGTTTATGATATTTTTGTTATGATAATTCTGTATTATTATTTGACTTGAAGTAAAATATTGAAGGGAACTACAGTTATTTTAATATCTCATTCATTAATTCTCATCTCATTAATATCTCATTCAGAAATTCATTGAAAGGATTTTTTTCAAGCTTCAAATAGGAAATATCAACATTTTGCTGTTGCAGAGGGAACACTGTGTTAATGATATTTTTCTGTAAAATAGAAGATATGCTTTAAATATTTAAAATTGGAATGCTATTTTAGTTTTCTTATCTAATGATTATAAATTTCAATGCATAAAAAAATTTATTGTGGAAATAATTTTAGGAAAATAAATACTACTAAATATAAAGATGTTCCCTCGGCAACAATTTTCAATATATTTTTTACAGGGTGCGTAGCATTTTTAATGAGTGCTTAAAGGTGTTGATTTTTGATGTTTTTTAAAAACTCTTAAAGGTACTTTTTTTATTCAAGAATTTAAAAGGAGATTTTTTCTCTGCTGTATCGATTGTCATTCTGAATTACAAAAAATGCAAGATTTTCACAATTTTCTGCAATATTTATCAGAAACTAGTTATTTTATCATAATTATGTGTATATTTTTTTTGATTTTATGTTTATAATTTAAGAATTTTCAATGAAAAAAAAATATTATTTCAATTACTGCACAAATCCTAATTATATATATATATTTTATTATTTGGAAAGTGATTAAAAATATTTTTTGAGTGTTTAAAAAGTACTGAAAAGGTGCTTATTTTTTATTGAAAAATCTGTTTTTGGTGTGATAGAAGAAATTTTTTTATAAAAACATTTGAAATTTAATTTTAAAAGGTACATTATAGTACAAGGTAAAAGCATCTGTACATTATAGTATAGAAATTATTTTGAGCATGTAGTAATAAATTTTTGGATATTAAATTTCAATAACTTTTGTGTGTCATCCTCTAAAACTCTTCAATTTCTTTTTTAGAAAAATGAATTCTTTTCCAGTAGAGGCCATAACTTTAACCAATGATAAAAAGAGAATTCAAGTTCTTCAAAACTCTTTTGAAGAAACATTTAAATCTGCACCTTCTTTTTTTGTAAGGAGTCCAGGAAGGGTTAATCTAATTGGAGAGCATATTGATTATAATGACTTTCAAGTTCTTCCTATTGCTATAGAACAAAGTATACTAATAGCTGTTGGAGATAATAAGGAAAAGCAAATTAATATTCAAAATGTTGATGAAAAGTATCCTTCTGTCTCAATTATCTTTGATGAAATTCAAAAGGAAATGAGTAAGGGCATGTCATGGTACAACTACATCTTTGCAGCAATTCTTGGCCTTGCTGACAAATTTCAAATTGTTCCCAGTTTTAACATGCTTGTATCTAGCAACCTGCCGCCTGCTGCTGGTCTTTCCAGTTCAAGCTCATTGGTTTGTGTCTCTGCAATGGCTGTTGCTTATAAGTGTCACCTACATGAATTGTAAGCTATGTTTAGTATTTTTTTTTTGTTTTTGGTTTTTTGGTTATTATTAAAATTGCTCTTACATTGTTTAGTTAACATAAGTATCAGTCTGTAACTCTGTCATAAAAGGAATTGTCATGAAACAAAGCTACTTATGAGCTGTAAATTGCATCTTTTATGTAGACAACCGTTAATTAATCAAATTATTGTGTGCAAAATTCAAATGAAAACTGGCAGTGTTTATGTCTATATACAAATGATTCATATTCCATGTTATTCATATTCCATGTTACATCTATAAAGTGCATTAAAGCAACAAAGGTAATTTTAAGTTGTGTGAGCATGACATTAATCACTAAACATAAACTTTTTTAATAAGATTGTAAATGTCTAAGTTTGTCAGCTGTATTTTAATAGTCTTAATTTTTTTCCCGTTTCTGAAAAGGTGACATAAATATGAGTAGAACTTTTCCAAAAAAATAAGTAAAATTATAATAAGAAATAAATAATAGTGAACAAATTTTTTAGCAGTAAGGGTAAACATAAAAAATTACTAGACTTAGTTTTTATGATCAATGTGCAAGGAAATATTTGTACCTTCTAACCTAAATGTTGGTTTACATGAATTATATTTTTATTTTTGCTCAAACTCTTAAATAGACATTCATTACTTTGGAGCAATAGGCTGGAAAAAAATAAAAACTGCTTATATTTTTTATCTTTTTTTAAATTGATCTGTCCAGACTGTTATGTGTCAGAGACTTGCGCCTTAACTTTATGTGATGAGGGAACTTGGGGGCATTTTAAAAGAAAACATTTTGCTTTGTTATCTTGCCAGGATCCAGGTAAATGGATCATTCAAACTGAGACCAAACTAGAAAAACGCTACAAGATTATGAAAGTTTAAATGGGCTGGTTGGTTCAGGATATTGTAGCTGTAAGAAAAACTTTCTTGCAAAAATCCATAAGTATAAGACCTCAGAGAAGACTCTGCTGAAATAAATCGATTCAATTGAAAACGTTATTAACATTCTTAAGGTTAAAATTTTTAAATAGTTGTGAAAGGCAAGACATGCTTGGAGAAAGCCCAAATTGTTGTGCCAATGAAGAAAAGAACTTAAGTTTCAATTAGGCATAAATAAAAATATGTCATTTTTTTAGTGGATTCCCTTTAAATAAATAATACAAATTAAATGTCAACAATAAACTCAATTTTTATATCAAATTACAATATAAAAATTAAACAAAGAAATAACCGTAGCTTTATTTTTACTTTCAATGTGACTATTATAATGTTTTTTTATGCTAGTTATTTTGTTGCTGGTTAATTTATTTGTTGATTTATTTTCCAATTTTCTAGTCAACAATATAAATTCTATAACAGTAAAGCTAGTGGAACATTGTCATTCTGCCACAAAGCTATAGTTTTGTTTTTATGTTTCTACGTCCTTAAAGTGGTGTGAAAACTTCGTGAAACAGACAATTTCTTCTTTGTTTTGTTTACCTACTACGTAGATAAGAACCGTTGATTTTTATCCCTTATAAGAAATTATTAGTATTGAAGACATCACAGTAGCATTTTTTGAATTAAAAAATATAAATTATTCTTAATTTTTATGCTATTAATTGTATTAAAATTAATCCAGTATGAAAAAAGTTAGCTTATCAATTAAAAGCTTTCTTTTAAGTTTGATGTTTACTTCATACTGTTTTTATGAAAACTAACTTAGCAAATAGAAAAAAATTCAGTCAACTGTTTATATAATACACTGTGTTCTCGCAAAATATGATAACAACGAATGTTTCTAAATATCGTAAACCTTATTCAATTATTCTAATAGGCATGGAATAGGAAAGTTTGAATTGGCTGAATTGTGTGCTAATGCTGAACAATATGTTGGTACTCGAGGAGGTGGTATGGATCAAGCTATTATTTTCCTTGCAGATAAAGGTTCAACATTTCTTTGCCATCTTTTTTTGAAATTTGTACTTGTTGAATTGTGCCAATTTTGTACTTGTGATCATTACTATTTATATTTTCACATCATGCTATCATTGGTTTGATTTAGTTCTTAACATCATTCATTAATTGTGATTGTTGCAACTATTTAAGAAAAGAAAATTAGAACTGCTCATATAACTATTTTTTAATTTAATTCCAGATAAGTAAATTAACTGTGACTACCAATTATTCCTCTTGATTATATCGTTCATATGAACTTAATTTCTATTAAATGTATTTTATAACTGTCAATAATTGTTGGTGGTTATAAATATTTTACTCCTCTGTAATACGCATTGGAAATTAAATGATTTTACTATCAATTTCTTCTAACTTTTACATGAGTTAAAGTCTTAATCAATTAATTTTCATAATATGGTTACTTTACTTTTACCCATTTAATTTTCTATTTTTCATTTATCTCAAGGTAAATTTGGAAAACTCAGAATATTGCATTTTTTGAGAATGAATCTTTATTTGTATTTAAAAACAAATGTTTTAATTGTCTTTTGATAAACAAAATGTCAATCAAAAGTATGTATGCCTTATCATTTACGAGCTAAAAGACATTTTTTCTTTAATTGATTTTTTAGAAAGTTTTAATTTTCTATAAGAAAAAAGACATTTTGTTTTAGGATGTGAGTACATGTTATTCTTGGAGCATGTTAGCTTATGGAAAATATTAAGGTTAAATTTATTAATTTCATCTAAGTTTGTACTGTTTAAACACCTGCCTTTTTCTTCTTTCTTTTTTTATGTTGCTGAAATTCAAGGTTATGCATAAAATATTTTTAAAACTATTAAATAATGAAATATTAAATGACAAATTTTATTTGAATACATAAAACTCCTGTAATTTGTTCTTCCTTTTTTTTTATTAAAAAAAAATTGGTTATTTGCCTTTTTATATTAAATATATTAATGCTTATATCTGTTAATATTATCCCTGATTTTGCATAAAAAATATTTTTTGTAGCTATGACCTAATATAAATATGTTATAAAAATGTTAGCTTAAATAATGCATTCATTCAATGTTAAAATTTTTATGTTACAGGTTATGCCAAAAAAATCTCATTCAAGCCTCTTCGCTCTGTAAATATTCACTTGCCAGAAGATTTGCAGTTCATTGTTGTGAATTCCGGTGTGAAAAAAGAAAAAGCTTTATCCAGTGACTTCAATAAACGAGTCGCTGAATGTATACTAGCTGCAAAGGTTCTTTGTAATTTTAAAATACATTTTATATGTTCCGTATTGCTAAAACTTATACCTTGGAAAACTCTGCCAAATTAAGAGGATCCTAATTGATAACTTATGTGTCAGAATTCAGTATTGTTGTTAATTGTTTTGTTGTTGTTCCTTTTTATTACTTAAGAAAATTATTCAGTGTTTAAGCAGTAAACAACTTATTCTTTTTTTCTTCTTTTTTTTTTTAGTGAGAAAGATTTTTTAATAAAATTAGCATTTTACGAAAATAATAAATGCTAAAAAAGTGAAAAGAATTTTAACCTGATCAGGTTTTAAGCAAAGGTTTTTTACTTAAAACCGGGTTTTGGTTTAAATGCCTGAGAGTAAAAACATTTGTTTTCCTTCTTTTTTTTACATAAAAAGGAATTTAGTATTTCAGCAATAAGCAACTAGTATGATTAAACTTCTTGTAGAATCTAAAAGACCAGTGAATGCAATATAAATACATTTTATAAATATAATTTATTTCATTTTAATCCATCTCTGAATAGAATACACGTTTATAAGATTTATTTGGTTTTTATTTATAGATCATACAAAACATTTATCTTTGTGGTGTTATTTATTTCTCCTTTATTTGTGTAGAAATCAGGTTTATTTTTTCTTTTATTTTTGAAGAATTGTGTTGCTAGTGGTGCAAGCTCCAAATTGTTAAAACTATCTGCCTGTAGAAAAATTTAATTTAATTTGAATGCCAATTAGTAAAAATATCTCATTTTTTTTCTTTCCGTTTTTAACATAAAAAAGTATTAAATGTTTTAGCAATAAATGATTAGTTTGATTACACATGTGAGAGCTTAAAGATCAGACCCCTCACAGTTAGAAAAAATTACAAAGCATAAAAGAGCAGATTCCTAATTATTCCAGAAGTATTAAAGCTGCAGTTAAAATAAATGTAAATTAAATGTCCAACTTCTAATATAAGCTGAAGAACAGAAGGTTTTTCTTCGTATTAGATGTTTAATTGTAAATTTAAAATTTTGGTATTTAAAGAAAAATTCACTAATTTGTTAAAGTTTGTAGGAATTAAAACGGAAAAATATGATACTATACAATTACAGTTATTTATTCAGTTTTAAATGTACAGTGTACAAAAAGTTACACCCTATAACTTTTTATCTAATGCTTAAATTCTTATGTACTAAAATGAAATTCTGATGATTCGAAGGATCTTAAGTATGCTTATTTATTAGTTCAAATGATGTATGTTAGAAAAATCTGAAGGAAAAAGTATTTTCTTTCAACAATCATACTTTTCCAAAGTTCTCCCTCAAAATCTTGAAAGTGGCAGTTATGTCAAAAATATGGTTCCAATAGATTAATCAAGAGAGCATTTAAAACTTTATAATGCTAATTTTAATCTTTCACACTTTGCATTATCTTTGTTGCTATTTATATCAAACTTTTTGCAGACAGTACTAAAATTCCTCGTTAATAAGCTATTTTTTTCTTCAAAAAATCATTCTAAATCTACTAGTAATCGAAATAAGTTTGATTTGTTAGATATAAATAATTATGTTTATTGAATTTTGTGCGACAGAAGGCAAACTTCATTGATGTGGACTAAATACTTTCTGAAAATTAACATTCTAAGAATAATTTTTTTTTATTTTTCTGTCATTATTAAATTCATGCATTCAAATTTTAAATTCTCTCATTTAACCTGACATAGTTTTTTTATAAACGAAAAGAGGATAGGAAATCGAAATGTATCTGGCAAGAAAGATATGTTGGTTTAAATAAATAAAAAACTATTTTATCTACACCATATCTTAAAATATTATCTATTCAACTCAGGGACAGACTATTATCTATTCAACTTCATCGCTAAATACTGTTGAGTATAAATACCGAAAATAATTATTGCATAGTTATATTAAAGGTATTTATTAGTAAATATTTTAATGTATTTTTACATATATAATCATAAAATTATTCGTTTACTATAATTTATAAAATAATTTTTATTTTATCCGTAAATTATATTTTCATTATATTATCATTTTTATCCGTAAATTTATATTCACAAATTACTTATCATTTCAAGATCAGTGATTAAATTTATAAAATGTTAAAAAATTTAATTAAAGAGTGAACAAGTTTAAAGTTTTTTTTTTTTTTCTTTTTTAATATTTGAGCTGAAATTCATGTCAAGACCAATTAATTTTATTTTAAAAAACAAAACTTGTAAGTTTTCAAATGTGATTGTTATAACTAAGATTTTTCTTCACATTTTGACAGCTTTACAGAAATGTTACTTTGCTTTATTTTTACTATATTTTAAATTTAGGTAGAAGAACTAGTTCTTAGTTTATTGACCAATTAATCATTTTTTAAGAAATGTAATTAAAAAGAAA
This sequence comes from Parasteatoda lunata, assembly GCA_949128135.1. Lineage (NCBI taxonomy): Eukaryota > Metazoa > Arthropoda > Arachnida > Araneae > Theridiidae > Parasteatoda > Parasteatoda lunata. The sequence goes on along the minus strand of OX421972.1, from coordinate 91,913,399 downwards.
ATAACACCAAAAATGACTAAAATACGTTGGCCTTTAACCTTGACAGGATTTTTTGCGTGAAGCTAATTATTCATTTTAAGAAATTTAAAAGAAAGTTTTTTTAATGTTCTTTTGAATATGATGGGTATTACTAACCATGGTATTCTAGTACACTTGTTTGTAGTCTAATACTTAAGAGCTAATAAAAAATTGTTGTTTAAATAAATTAATATGGTTAAAATAAATCTGACAGTCAGCTTGTCTGGTTCACTGTCCTTAATGCTCTATTTGCAAAAGATATTTACATCTAGACATCGCAATGATAAAAATGATTCATAAACTACCCGATTCATTTCAAGTTAAATGTCTCCATCAAGTGAAAATATCATAAAGCAGTTAACAAAAATATGCTTTTAAAGACCTTTTGTTAACTATTATTTTAATTCATCTTTCAGTTTAACTATACACTCAATTTGTTTTATGTAAATTTTATTTATTATTATCTACATAAACAAAGTCTTAAATTTTTTTTTTTAAATGCATCCTTGTGAGAATCTGTCTAGGATTAAATGATAGTTTGTTTTACTTTCAAATTATGGAACAAGCTTGGTCACTGTTTTTTATTATAAATGTTATAATTCTCTTACAGGTTTTAGCCAAGCACTTAGATCTAGACTGGAAAACTGTAAATACATTAGGTGAGCTGGTAGCTCAATCAGAAAAATCCCCTAGTAAAATTCTTGGTATATTGGATGAAATTTTGAACAGTGCACCTTACAGTACAACAAGCATTTGCGAAGAGCTGATGATAAATTTAGACCAATTAAAAGAAATTCTGCATCGTTTCCATTTTCCAAATTTGGAGGCTGAACATTTTGAAGTAGATTGAATTAGAATTCATTCATTTATACTGTTAATAATATTTTTATCTACTTATGTCGCTCATGGACTGCAATAGTGGCACAACTAAAAAAACACACGTTTTGAACTAAGAACAGGTGTAAATATGAAAATACAAATTTTTTTTCAGCAGCTATACTTGCATAACTCATAATTCAACTTAAAAGTAATCTTCGTTTATGCAAACGGAAGCATTTCTTATGCATTTTGCTTAGCAATGAAAACTTTAAACCCACTTATCTCAAAACTTGGTTTTTTGAAATGTGTCGCTATTGCAGACCTTGAGCAATGTGTTTATTTTCTTTGAAGTGAATTAGTAAATCTTGAACTTAACTGAATCAGCATTTAACTGCTCTTAAATATAAACTAATAGAATATTAATGCCAAAACTTGTTTAGTAGTTATGCTTATCTTTTCCTCTTACTTAATTTGTATGCAACTTGATGACTCAGATATACGCTTAACAACTTTTATGGTTGGCTATACAAGTGTATAGCATATATCAGTGCTGTAAAATCAGCAGTTGAAACCTCCAGCTCGAGACTTTTCTAAGAGCTCAATCCGACTCATACTCTTTTACAATTTTCATTAAATTCTCAATAAATATTATTGCTAAGTAAATATTAGTTTCAATTTATCTATACACAATTAGTGTTTAAGGTATTTTATTTCTGAAATTGCATTTCATATTATAACTTAACAGTTGAATAATCAATCTTTACAAAATATGTTTGTACAGAATAGTGAAATTGTACAAAGCCAATAATAGAAATGAGATTTTTTCCACTAAGCAGATTTCTGCTTTTTTCAATAAAATTCAATTGAATTTTATTGAAAATTAAATTCAATTGAATTCATGTATGCATGTTTAAAGTAGAAGGTATTTTATTCAAAATTAAATTATAACATAACAGGCAGCAAAATAAACCTTACAAAATTATTAGTAGGGATAAGAATTTTCCATTTTTTACATGATTTCTGCTTTTTATTTATTTTTTTTTCAATTAAATTCAATAGATTATAATTTATCTAAGCGCGATTAGAGTTAAAGCTATTTTACTTGATACTGTATTTCATATTATAACATAATAGTTGTAGAAATATTCTTCAGAAAATATATATCTGAGAATATTGAAATTGTACAAAACCATTAGTAGAGGGGAGATTTTCCTACTTTTTTGCAGATATTAAATTTTTTTCCATCAAAACTCAATTTCAGTTTATATGTGCATGATTAGAGTTAAAGGTATTTTATTAAAAATTGCATCATAGCATAATAGTTAAAAAATTTCACTTTTCAAAATACATTTGTACATAAGGGGAAACTAAATAAGACTAATAATTATGAAATGATCTAAATATTAATATCTTGCAAATAACTCTTGCAAATTTATGAATATCTTATAATAAAAAGATTTATTGAATATTCTAGGTCTGGATTAATCAAATGGTTTTAATGATTTAAGTTCTGCCTTCCTGGGCAGTGATTTGTTATATTTTTATTGCTTTTTTGTTAATTTGTTTGTCACCCTAATGTATTTTTTTTTTTTTTTTACCAGGATTCTAAAATTTTTTAAATTAAATACTTTCATTATAGCACACATTGTATATTTTGTTTCTGAGAAGAAACAAGTAATAAAGAATTAGTTCTAAAATCTTAGAATATTGAAAATGTATTTATTTTTAAGTTTAATAATTTGCTCCATTACCCCTCTAAAGCTCTGTTGGATACAAATTATAAAATATCTTGGCATAATTGTAAAATGTTTTTACTTTATAGGTATTAAAACTAAATTGTTGGCCCATTCATGTTAAATGTGCACTCTTTTTGTTTCATAAATTGCTTAGTTGGCAGAGGATCCATATTTTATTTAAAAAAAATTTTTAATTAATTTTTCAAATCTAATGCTAAGAAAATTAGTAAAAAAGAATTAAAATTTTAACAAAGCGAAAAATGTAAAAGTGTTTTGAATAAATTACTGACAAAAAGTAATATTTTCCACCATATTTTCCTTTTATTCTTTAGACTTTTTTTTTTTTTTTTTTTTTTTTTTTTTTAATAACAATTTCACAATTTGTATGTCCTCAATGTAAACAAGGATCTAAATTTTCTTGTTCAAAAATAAATATTTATAATTGTGTATATACTTTTTTTTATGCAATTACCCTCTCTTATTTTTAATTTTATTGTAGAAAATGTGGCCAACTTTTAACCTATAGCAAAATAATGCTGCTACTGTTGTATAATGCAGATAGTTTATTGTTACTGTTAGTGCTACTGTTAACAGTTTTTACTATTAGTGTTGTTTAATACTGTAATGTCTGGTGCTATAAAAAAACAAATATTTTTTTATATTCTTTTCAGATTATGATGCAATTAAAAAACCCTATCTTAAAAGTTATTAAGTACTACTAGGTTACTTAAATTTTAACTTAAATGAGTTAAAGTGAAAAAACAAAATAGTAGTATCTACATCATATTTAAATCATCAATATTGCATAAAACTTTACCAACGTATAGTGTCTTTCATTTAAAGCTTCTTCCTCGTGCCAGACATGTTTATACAGAGGCTGGCAATGTTGAGCAGTTTATCGAAGCATGTGAGAAAGAAGATCTAGTTTCGATTGGAGGTGCTATGAATTCTAGTCATCAGAGTCTACGGTACAATTATAATTGCTCCCATGAAAAACTGGACATTCTAGTTGACCTTGCAGTGAAATATGGAGCTCTTGGAGCACGATTAACTGGTGCAGGGTCTGTTATTTACTTATTATTTAATTTTAATATTTTCTTATTTAGGAGTTATCTATGAAAATATCATCTCAAAATAGAAAAAAACAATTTCTCTATTTTACCTTCTAAATTTAGTAAATGCTTTCAACGCTGTTTGTGTTTATTTTATATTTTCTTGACTATTTTGTTGACATATTTAATTAGATATTGTCATCATAGAATAATTAATTTCCTTCACTTTGATTCTCATTGGCTAGATTTTTATTTACAAATCAAGTTCTTTGAAATGTAGTTAAATATATATATTCTGAGAGATTTATTTTCTTTTATAGTAATTCAAATGTTCTTATTTAGGAGTTCATTCTGCTTTGTTTACTATATATCTCTCTGTGCTATGTTTGCAGTATAATAATCTATCTCTTTTTTTTCTTCTTTCAAATTTGGTATATGCTTTCAATGCTCCTAAGTTTCTTTTTTTTTTTTTTTTTTTTTTTTTTTTTTTTTTTTTTTTTTTTTGCTCAATATGTATTTTTTATTAAACTTCATTACTTAGATTTTTTTTTATTTAAAAGTCTTAAAAACTTAATTTTTTTTCTTAGAGATTTATTTTCTTGTATTGTGATGAAAATATTCTTGTTTAGGAGTTTGTTATGCTTTGGTTACATTGTAAAATAATCCCCCCTTTTTTTTCCTTCTAATTTTTATATGTTTTCAATGCTGTTTATCTTATTTTTTCTTTTTCTGTTATTTTTTATGGATATTGTTAACTTGGAATAATTAATCTCCTTTAATGTTTTAGTCTTAATATTTAGTCTTTTAATTACAAATTTACTATTCTACTGTCAGAAAACCAACATATTCATTTATCAGAATGTACACACATTTACTGAATAACGTCACATATAAAAAATTCTCACCAAACTGTCTTTTTATGTTATGCCTTTTAATACAACTTATCACATATATTTTTTATCAATTGTTGAACCTTAATCTTTTAAAATTGTTTTAGATTAAATTTTCTTAATAAAGCTATCTTTTTTGTTCCTAAACTTTAGCTTAATAAGAAGCTAAAATCTTGGTATTTTGATTGTATATCTAGGTTGTAGGCTAGGTTCCACACTAATGTTTGTATATTCTTAGACTTTGCAAAATTTTTCATGGAAGTCATAAATTAAGTAAAGTATTGGGATTTGTTTGAAAATTTGTATCTTCTTTTGGAGGGGAATTAAGGTTTAATGCATTAGTCAAAAAATGAATAATCTGTTTTCAGTTTATTTTTATCATTGAAAAATTAAGAACTGATCTTAAATTTTATACCTATCTTATTATTGTGTTGAAAATATCTTATCATTTGTGTCAGAAATGTATAAGTGGGTGTCAGGTGTGTCTTCCTCTTTGAAAAGTAATGCATATTAAAGTTATTATTTTAATCAAGTTATTTAAAATAATTTTTTAGATTTTATAACTTTTTTTGTGAAATTGCTTTTTTTTTTTTTTCAAAATCAGATAGCTAAGTAAAACTTAATGTTTTTTTAAAAAAAACTATAAGTTAGTTAAAGAAATTCAAGAACACATATCTTAATTTTAAAACTTTTTAGAGTGATATCTTAGAATTGATGTCACTAAAATGATTTTTAGAGTTGAACCTAACTCATTTTAGAGACATTGTGATATCAGATTTTAAAAAGGGTTTTAAAATGCATCTGCCCCAGAAGCGCACTTAAACATCATATGGAAGTGTAAACTTCACTATGTTTATTACAAATGTAAAGATACAATATTAATTGCTTAAATAAATTCTGAATATGTGGGGCAAAGTAATAATCTCTGTAAATTGCTTGAAAACCTACATTTATTGGGTTGTTAAAAAAAATATTATTATTTTTTTTTTAAGAAATTGAACGTCTATTTTCTTTCAGTGAATAGATATCTTATTGAATTGTATATTGACCATTCTGCTTCAATACTTTCTGCCATCTTTTAGGCAGAAGCATTTTGGAATTTAAGGTATTTGAAGTAAAGGTTTTTCCATGTAAGACGTTTTGTAAAGACTGGAACAAATACTGTGGACAACCCGTTTCCTGTCCCCAGTCATGATGTATTTCAAAAATGAAACAAACCCATATATGGAGCTTTGAGATTAAATCTAGGTGTTTCAAAGGGTCGAATTTAAAAAATTTTATCTCTCAGTGATCTCACGAGTTCGCCAATTTATATGAATTAACGCCTTTTATTGTGTCTTCATCAGTATCAATTGGTCTCTGTCTCACCGTTAATACAACTCCGTACACATTGCATATATATATATATATTTTGCTTGAACTGCATTTTTACTTTTTCGATAGTAAAGAACTAAAATATGCCGAAAATGCTCCTTTTCATATTCTATATTTGTAAAGGCTCTAACAAAAAACTAGAATCAAACAATTTCTTACTGATGTAGCAATTTTTGTTATATCAGGGAAAAAATTGCTGATATAGAAGTTCTTGCTATATCAGCAGTTAAAATATATAATGATTATGTGGCTTAAGTATGCAGTTGACTGAAAAAATGAAGTCCTCTATTATGAAGAAACAAAATAACTATCCAAATAACCCAATCCAGTTACTATCCCTAGCATAGACAAAGAATATATAATGTGAGAAGAAGTCTAGCTTCTCCGATACCTAGCAGGGGGCCAGCAAGGTCCCTCTGTTTGACAAGAAAAGCCCAAAAGGTTTTTGAGCCGACGCATGCACACATCTTTCATCCATCATAGCGTCTCTGAACTTGTTTAACAAAACATTTTTCACCATCTTTAAAGTGACTGTTTAAAGTAACATCTTTAAGTGACCGATATCTATTTAAATTATGTACCTATGTTAAAATAATAAATTATATTTATTTTTTAATGATTTCGTCACAAGTAAATATTTTCCTTGTTTAATAAGTAAACCTTTTTCAAAGCCATATAAGTCTGTAAAGAACAAAAGCAGACGGTTTTTGAGTGTTTTTTCATTAGCTGTTTACATGAGTGGGGAGAGACGAGGTGAAAGTTGTTTGTTGGGAGCGGAGGGGAATGAGGTTGCTTACGGAGTAAGGACGGAAGGGCCCTCTGTTAGGAGGCAGGCTGTTTTCCTAGCAATACTTCCACACCTCGATGGAGGTAAGCGTTGCCTCTGGAACAGGTTTACATGGGGGCCTATGAGAGCTGGTTTTCTTCTCACTTATATATTCTTTGGCATTGCTCTCCATTATAAGAAGTATGAACATGAAAAAAAAAATATATGATTTAGTAGTATTTATTTCTGAAAATAACAAAAACCGAAAAAAAAATGTATTATGATAAAGTTTTAAGAAATAAGGAAATAAAATTTTTCTCAATGCTGTGCCAACATATACAATGTGTAAAACAATAGTAATAAAAATCAGTATTTGTTTATCTTATGCTATGAGTCTTTTTCTTGAGAGAAAAAATTAAGTTCAAGTAAATGTGTCAAGTTAATTATCAAATGTTTATGAGTGAAGTGACAAAATCGAAAATAAATGTGACAAAATTTTCTGAAGTTGTATATTTTTACTGATTTTTTAATGAACAAAACTGTGAGGACTGGGTAAATGAAAGCAGAAATGATGAGAAAGGATTACAAAAAAAAAAAAGTCTGGAACTAACTCATGTCAATAGTTGAACTTGTTTTTCTTATTTTCACCCCTTCACGTTTTTAATAATTTTTCATGTTATGATTTTACAGAAAAATTTCTCTTCTTTCAATTTAAATTCTTCATAATAACTGCTTTACTTATCAATAGTATGTCTTATTTGTTGTCTCTTTTATTGATATTATATTCAATGCATAAAGGTTAAATTTGTAGCGAGTGTAGCCTATATAACCCAACGCATATATCATGTAGAATGGTCCAGCTATCATGCAGATTCACCACTGTTAGAAATATATTATGTTCTGAGGTTATCCTATGACAGATGTGTCTTCAAGTAGTAACTTTTTTTAAATACAAATTTTTCAGATGGGGTGGTGCAATGATTGCGGCTGTAACTAAGGAGAATGCTCAAGAATTACTACAGCATTTAAAGAAATATGGAATGGCCAATGGGCTTTCTGACAGCGACATATTTTTAACAAAGCCATCAGGCGGAGCTGTTGTCATTGAAAATGTTACTAATAGTTAGTCAGTTGTTAGTGATAGTAATTACCTCAATTTAAATATATTTTTTGTTATAACTTATAAACTACGGTCTTTGAAATATTTTTGATTCTATGATGTTTGCCATTTTATGTTATTTATACATTTTTAATATCCGTGTTTCCTTCTTTCATTCATGTTGGTCTTTTCTATCTCATACTAAGAAAATTTTACTTTCCCACTCTATAATGAAAAAGAATATTTTTTTAATCATTGAAATCTTTAGAAATGCATGGATACAATTTTAAAATTGTAGCATATTAACTTGCTATATACCATAGAGTTAATTTTTTATTTTATTTAAAAATTGTGACTATGTACTCTGGTAATGGTGCTCTAATATGCTCTTTTGATTTTGTTTAGTTGTTTTTCTTTTGGTTGCAACAATGGGGACTAGTAGTTACTTGTTTTTGGTTACTTTTTTTAAATTTAATATGTTATATGATATTTAAACTTGATAATGTTTGTTATTCTATGTCATTTATATTTTCCTTGCACACTTTTTTGTTAACTTTGTTTTCTATCACGGATGCTAGTCAAACCAGAGCTTAAAGAGAAAATTTTCTTCTCTTTACATAATTTTTTTTAAAAGTGATTATAGGTCCTTTTAAAATGTATGTATATGTTTTTAAAATTTTTTAGTCAATGAAAATGCACTATTTTCAGGTTGACTTCAAAACTGGGTAATAAAAGTTACTGATATAAGTCTAAGAATTTTATCAACCCAGAAATATGAGTGAATTTAACTAAAATACCCAAAAAATCCAGGGTTAATATGTATAAATTTAAGTTTTAATGTACCTGATATTTTTTCCCCAATAAGTTATATTTGCAATAATTTTTATTTGTTTATTTATTAATTTTTAAATAGCTTCTTTTAACTGTAAGAGAGGAAAAAGTGTTTTGTAATTTATATTATATCAAAGAATAACGTGCAACTGAAATTGATATTAACATTTATGCCACTGTTTGCAAAAATCAGGGAAATTCGATAAAATTTGGAAAAAGTCTGGAGATTTTTTCCTGTGTGTTTATGGCCATCCTGCGTTTTCATAAATTTAACAAATTTGTATTTTCTAAATAGCAATAACTTTAAAAATATCTATTATTTTATAATCAACTATAATGTTTTTAGCTCTACTTGAATGCTACTTCCTTGTATTCATATTTTTCATCTCTGATACCGGGGAAAAGTAAATGCTCTTTTTATAAAGTTAACTCAAGGAAGTTGCTTTCTTTATTAGAATTAATTTTATAGTGTCCTAATTAGTTCCTATTCAGGATTTTTTTCTCCATTGTTTAATAGTGATTCATAATTTCTGCATTCCATTTTGCATGTTACTTAATATAAAAAAAATTTTTATGATATTTTGCATTTTAAATTTAGTATAGACATTAATATGCCATTTTATTTTGTGCTTGTGATTGATATGAGATTATATAATATAAATTTTTATAAAATAAATAGTTTATTTACTGTCAGTTTCTTTTTTTTTTCTTATTTAGTTTTAATTTCTGCATTAAAGATTCTTTTTTTTTATGGTTTCTATTTTTAAAGTTTTAAATATTTGTATGCATTATTTTGATTCAATCAGATTTCTTACAGAGAAAAAGTATGCGCAAAAATATTATATAAAAATGTAACTTATGTATAAATACAACAGTGCAAGCAGCTTGATTAAGAGAGTTGATACATTTCCCCCCTACACAATTTACTAAATTAATTTTAGCGAACACATCTTGTATTCAGTTTAGGAAAACTTAACTATACATAAAGATATATATATTTGTTAATGATATAATTTGATTTTCTTACAAAAAGACTATGCATTTTTCATTTCAAATTGTAGCTTTTAAAAGTATCAAAATAATTCTTCCCTCAGAAACTTAGAGTGCAAATGACTATCCAGAAATATGTTTAGATTCAATATTATGTTATTCAGGTCTCCAGAAATCCTATCTTAAGTATTTTGAACTGTTGTCTGTAATACTAATCAATTTTATTATTGAAGAATAAATTTATTTTTACTTTAGCCGAAACATGAGAATAATTATTGAAAAATCAGATTTAGGTTTTATATGTACCTACATCTGAAAACTATATCTATAGAAAGTTTTTTTCACTAGAATAAAACAAGCTAACTTATAACGCATTGAGATTAAATGAGTTATCATAATCAAATGTGTTTTTAATGCAAGTCTTTTGTTTTACAGAATTTGACTAGATTTTTTTCACTATCTCTTCGCACCACTCTTTACATTTGTTTTAAATTATGAAACAGATTTTTAATTCCTAAAACTAGGAGAGAAAAAACCATTACTGGGAAACAAAAGAGGACTTGCAATGTGATATAGTGAACAGACAAAAAACTTTCAGTACTTTTTTACCCAAAAATTATTTGTGTGTTAAAAAAAAAAGTAATTTTTTAGGATGTGTAGAAATCCCAATCCGGAATGATTGTATTCCAGGTATATCCCGGAATTCCGGGTTTTTCGTATCATTCTTCCAGGTCTAAAAACTAGAAGCAGTGTGCATGTTAATTTTTGGCGAATATCGCAGAATTTTTCGTATTGCAAGACCATTAGGTCGCTGACTTCCTCAAAACAAAAACTTATTATCCGACGAAATTTTGAAACCTTTACTTACAGCCATGGTGGCTCAGGGGATAGAGCGTTGGCCTTCCAATGATGTGAACCGGGTTCAAATCTCAGCGATGGCCGGGCGATCCGAATTCCGCATCCGGCTTGCACCGACTACAGTGCTGAGGTAAAAATGTTATCAGTGGTAGACAGATCATGAGTTAGAGTCCCCCTGTTGTCATCTAATCGTGGGAGGATTATGTGGTTTTCCTCTCCATGTAATGCAAATGTAGGTTAGTTCCATCAAAGAGCCCTCCACAGAGGCAAATATCTCCCAATACTTGATCCAAGAGTTCCCTTGTCTTCTGGTCTTGAGTTCAAAATTACAAGGCTACTAAGTTCAACATTAGTGGTCGTGAATCTAAAAAAATTGGGTCGGCTGTTCAACGACAGTTATAAAATAAAACTTTTGCTTAAACCTATTAACGAGATGTTTATATACATGTAATTCTTCCACAAATTTCCTTCTTTTGGTGTATTTTCGCCATTTTGAATGTTTGGAACTGTGCCGAATCTGCTTCTATCGCGATTTTTAATAATATCAAACTTCGCATTTACCGAACTTAAAAATTACACGTTGCGATTCGTAAGATTTTAAAATCGTATTACGTGATTTCTATTCACGTGATTTAAAAATCCACTATTGCGTTTTATATTTACGACTTTTTAAAGCCCAATGTCGCGATTCATATTAAGGCTGGTTTAAAATCCAGTGTCCCAATTCGTATTCACGCTCTTTTTAAAGTCTAATATTGCGATTCGTATTCACGCGGTTGAAATATCAAACATCGATTTTCGTATTTAGACGTGATTTAAAAACGATGCACTGCTATTCGTATTCACGCGATCTGAAAATAATGCATCGTGATTCGTAAGTACTCGATTTAAAAATTCAATATCACAATTTCTATTTTCGTGTTTTTAAAATCCAATATCGCCATTCCTATATTCACCCGATTTTTCAAATCCAATATCACGATTCATATTCAGGTGATTTTAAAATCCAATATCACGATTCTTGTAAGAAGTAAGCTTTTTTCTTGAATTAGTTACAATAAAGGTGTTATATACTTCATTGTTAGGTAATTTAATTATAACTGTTAGTTCAAAACTTATGTTAAATATGAAACGTGTATGGTATATAAATTAATATCTTTATATCGTTTTTTTTTTTCCTCGTAAAATTTTCAGGGTTTTTCACTTTGTGTCAGAATTACCCTTGCCAAATTTGTTGATAATCCTATATATCAGAAATTTTCTTCTTTTTTTTTTTTAATTGCAAGTTTATGAACCCTATGTATTTCATCGCCTCAAAGGAATTTTCTTCAGGTTGGCTCAATAGTTTTCTCAAAGAAGCTCAGTGAACTTTGTTTCTTCTGTCATACTGAATTTATAACACTATTTGATTAGCTATGGATGACTAAAATATATGATCAAACAATACAAAATTTTGCAATAATAAAAGATTTAAAAAAAAAATTTCTGAGCATATTTTTGTAATTCATAAAAAACTTATGAACTTGAGTTTTTTAACCTTAATTGTTAATAATTTGCTCCCTTAAATTTTAATAGGTATCACTTTCTTTTCCTCTCTGTGGAAAAAGATTTTGACAGTTACTGATTTAATCATTCATCACTTTACATATTTCTTCATGGTGTGTAGTGTTTTTAAAAAGCGCTTAAAAGTGCTTATTTTCTATTTTCGTTTTTTAAAAGCTCTTAAATGTGCTTTTTTATTGAGTGTTTTTAAAAAGTGCTTAATTTTCCCTTTTCGAAAATGATATTTATTACCATGTCGATTTTCGACACGTTTTATGCAAACGAGTGGTTTTCACATTGTTCTATTCAACGTTTTTACTATTCATTCAAAAATTGCATTTTGACTTACCGTCGGTCCGTAGCGTATGAAAGCGCCAATCATTTTACATGTTTGATGAAATACTTGTGGGTTCGGTGAGATTCTTGCACTCTTATGTGCAACTCTGCTTTATTTTGCAAGATATTCTCAATTCCAGGTTTAATTTTCCACCCTCTGAAATCAAACTGAAAAATCTCTCAATCTTTTCATGGTGGTTAATATAATCACGAAAAGAGTTCTTTGTCAGAAACTAGTTATCTTGTCATGATCATGTAAAGTCTTTGAACATTATTTTGCAATTTATTGATGTATATAGTGCTAAAAAAATTCATAAAATGTGCTTATTTTTGTTGAAAGATTTGACTTCGCACCCTGTTCTTATTAATAAAATTCTATGAATTTAAATATTACATAACTTGACTGATTTGCTAACTAATACCATCAGGAAGTTGCTGTTCTTCAAATTTTCCCAACCACAAATGCCTTGATGAATTATTTTCTTCCCTTGTCACGTAGAATCAACTGGGAAGAATTATGATGTCTAGCAAAATCAATACTAAATATTTGGCAGATAGTTTCAGTACCAATCACTATTTCTATCCAACTATTGTTTTTAAAGAAAATATCGTGATACTAGATTACGTCATCAACTGAGTGTCTTGCCTTCCATTTTCAAAAAATATTTTAAATATTTATTAAAACTCTCTGATGCGGAGAAATCTAAACATTTATTCCTCAAGGGGTTTTGCCTTCTGGTAAACACGGGTCTCACAATCCCGAGGTTCCCTAGTGATCTTATTTTTCTCTAAAAATTTACTATAAATCTGCAGATTTAGCTTGTGACTGCTTTCATTCTGGCCATTCTTTTTAAATTAAAGTATATTAGTCTTAGATATGACATATTTTTATAAAGTATTGCAAAAAGTTGACTTCTGTAAACAGTGATGGAAAACATTATCGTAAACAGTTTTAAATGTTATTGTTTTTCATAATAAATATTTTATTTTATTGAACACTACTTGACAACTACCTCCAGTACCAAACGCTATTTTCAAAAGAATTTTTTTTCTCAAATTTTTAACGATTGTGAACACTAGATTATGTCGTCAACTATTTGCTATCTGTCATTTTCAATAACTAAAAATATGAATATTTATTAGAATTCTCTCAGGAAAAATCGAAACATTTATTCCTCAAAGTGTGCATTCTGGTTAACACGGGTCTCACTACTGTTTGCTAGTTTTCTGAAAATATTATTATGAATACTTATTAGAATTTCCCCATAAGAAAAAAAATCTAGACGTATTTAACAAGAAGTTTTGATTTCTGGTAAGCATAGATCTTATAACCTAGATGTGCCCTTGTGATCTTTCCTCATATTTTTCCCTGAAAATTCACTAAATTTCTCTAGGAAAATTCAGTTTTCATGTCACTGCATTCAATCAGACCATTTTTTATAAACAAAAGTATAAGAGACTTTTATATGGCATATTCTTTGTAAAATAATAAAAAAAAGAAGCCTTATTGCACAGGCGAAAAAAATTGCGATAACCATTATTCAATCTGATTTAAACATTTGAGTAAAAACTTAATGCTCCCTTATATCCTTGGTGACCCTATTATGCATTAACATCTTTAAGTTTATCAAAATGATTAAATTATATTCTCGACTTATAGAGAAAAAAGTTGAATTAGCTTTTAAATCCAGTGTTTGGTGCGTCTTGTGCTATTAAACTTTAACCATCCAGACCTTTAGTTGAGGTCCCGCAGTGGACTGATCATAAAGACACGGTTCCCAGTAGAACACGGACATAAAGCATCGGTCATTGTGCGGGTGGGTGGCCACTTGGATCAGTTGACGAAGGGACCGAGGATGTGCGGTATTGGTCCTCGTTAATCTGTTCTACCGTAAAGTGCTCGACTTCCTCCCGCAGGTCGTGGGGCTACCGAAGCGGGGGTGTCATCCCCTCTGCAGAAGATCGAAATTGTGATGGTATGTCTTCGGATCATCCTCGAGGATGTTTCCCTGACTGTCGCCGATAGCCCATTGCGCAGCTCTAGTGCGACGTAAATAAACTATTACTGCTATCTTTAATTAAAACCATGCTATACATCTTTAATAATGTATCTTGTTTATGCGTCAATATCTGTTTGTGTTTTTATTTTCCGGTATTCTAGTGCTTTTCCATGTGATTTCTTTCAAACCAGGGTGGTTTCAAAAACTAGAAGCAGGGCATGTGTTCCGTGTATCTCAAGACATTGGTCCGCGGACTTCGTCGAATCAAAAACTTCTAATCTGACGAAATTTTGAAACTTTTGCTAAATCCCTTTAAAGAAGTGTTAACATAGACATGATTCCCCTGCCAATTTGGTTTGGCGGATTTTCGCCATTTTGAATATTTGGAATCGGCTAATATCACGATTTTAATATCAATCATCGATTTTTGTATTTACCTCATTTAAAAATAGTGACCTTTTTAGTTATATAGCGCCCAAAAATGTTTTTTACTAAAAGTTATAAAAAAAGGGAAAATATTGTGAGTAAAAATATAATTTTAAAATTACGCCTAGTTAAACCTTTTTTTCCAATTAAGAAAAATTATTTAGGTGCCATTGACACCTGACTGTTGCATTCTAATTTTTAACTCTGCTTCAAGGCAGTATTACCAGCGCAACACTATTTCTCATAAAAATTAATGAAATTTTATGTGCACTTCCAGCTACAGTGGATTCCAGACTATTTTAGAGGATCTTCGCAATTCTTGTAAAGCTTCTCACATGCGCAAAAAGGAAAGACAATTACAATGGGCAAAATTAAGTGGTTTTATCTTTTAATCTACTAAAATATCTTGTATGCATTTGTGTAGACAAAGGGGACTTCATTCTGGTCCAGAAGTTTATCTGAATGGCTCCCGAATTCCTGGTTTAAATGAAACAAGATTTCTGGGATAATTTACAATACATGCATACGTTTTGCCGCTCTCACTTATCATTGACTCCTGATTGCACCATTCTATAAAAAATGCTCGGTATTTACTGCTGAATATCACGCGATACTCTTAATACCTCACCACATGTTAATTCAGAAACGCGCAAAATGGTTCATGCATTCCGATTTAAAAAAGTCATTGTAAGTACATATGATATTTTGTTGCAAGGCAAAAAGAATATGAAGTAGTTTTCCTCTGGGTTGCGGGTCATACTAACATAACATAAAACGAAACTGTTGTTCAATATCAAAATATATAAGCTATCTATCTAACAAATCCGCTGACTTTTTCTAACTTAAGAAAAATCGATCCATAATGCTCTCATCTCGCTCTGGCAAAACTGTTGGATCTATGAAACCTCATGCACAGCCTTAAAGCATCAACCAAACTATTGAAGAACTTTTATGCCGCTTACGTATTGGTCACACGCGTTTAAGCCCACCTTTTCTATCATTTTTCTCTAAACAAAGCAAGCACCTGAGTGTTCTAAATGCAGAAAACCCCTAACTGTTATACATATTTTAACTCAGTGCAACAAATTTAAAAATCAAATACAATTTCACAACACTTCAACCCCTCATTGATTATCTGGACAACCTTAACATACTTAAATTTTTTTTTTTTTAACACATTACATGTTACATAGTGTTTTAATATAATAACATATTTGATAATAAAAAAGGGATGAGGAATCTTTTTTTTAAAAACGAAGGGTCCGAAAAAAATAACAAGGATTTTGGAAGGCAGCTACAAAAAGTAATTTATTGGAATAAATTAGTAGTTACTTATTTACTGCTGCAATTAATATTAATTTAAAGACGAAGTAGAACAGATTGAATATAATATTTACTAAAGATGTGTTTAAAAAAAAACGTTTGCTGCGTGAAAGAATATGGCAAAGGTAGCAGACATTTTTTTTTTTAATTGCGTCAGATTTCAAACCTTTTTCTTTTTTGCAAAACAAGCATGTTTTTTACTATGCAAACCACACATTCACTTTACGTTTGTTTTTTTTTTCTAAATACGTGAGTTTTGTAATGAAAACTGATTTTAAAAAATATTTTGATACAGCAGAATTATTTTAAATTGTCTCCTTACAATTCGCGATCGCAACGAACTATAGGGGGCGTTGTTGTATGTGCCGAATCCCTGCGATTTCCATAGGAACAGTCATTCAGTTACACAGGAGACGTCTTTAATGTAGCATTGTAACGTTCCTTCTTTATTGTGGCTGATTAAATTTAAAAAAGAAAAATGTTTGTTTTCTTTCTTATGCAAACGAAAACAAAATGGTATCTCTTTTTTTTTTTAGAGAAGGAACATCCAGAACACATCGGAAAAATATTTGTAAATAAAGAGAAAAAAATAAGTATATTCTTATAAGAGTTCAAACTTAATGCCTGAAAAATAGTTTTACTAAATTTAATGGTATAACATGAAAGGCCCATTTAAATTTTAACGTAAAATAAAGATTGCTTACGAAACAAAACAAAAAAAAAAAACATTCTTTTTTTGTCGCCATTTTTTAGTGTTACGAAAATGCGTCTTTGGGACTTGCCAAAAACAAAACAAGATGCAATTTTATTTTTTTAGGAGCGAAAAATTTTATGGAGTGAAATATAACGAAAATGTACCAATGTCCATAACATGAAACTTTATCTTAGTAAACGTCCGTTTTGGAAATGTTATTTCATTTTGAATCTTATTTATTAGAGTTCATAATGGCTATAGAATCAGGTGAGAGAAAAGTTTGTTTTGAATCTATGCTAAACTCTATATCGGCCCATTTTCCACCGAAATCCGATTGACTACTTTGATTTTAAACAAAGTGTTTCATTTTAAGATTTTTTCCAAAAATTTTAAGTGTAGATTGGCGGCACTTAAAAATCTGTAGCTGTGGTTAATACGTAAGTACCGAATTTTTATTCCATACTTTTCTGAATCATATTACTTCAAACATTAGAATATACAAGTATACATAAACACAAAATGCTATACCATTTAATATTTCAAAAAAAGTATTTTGACAACAATTTTTATCAAAATCTTATAAACTAAAAAACGTGAAATAAAGAATTCGTAGGATAAAAAACGGTTTTAAAAATTCTATATATTGAAATAAAAACTTTCATGTTTCTTTTTTTTTATTCTTATAGTTCTTAATCAGACGTAAAAAACCATTCTGTAGAGAACTATCATCAAATAAGAAAAAAAAAATATTTACCAGCAAATTTTTTATTATAAAAATAATAACACTCACCTGTTTTATAAATCCGCAGAATTCCAAATGAAATGGTCTTCGTTTAAGAATTTTATTTTCAAATAATATATGCATAGATTATCCCTTCATTACTTTTAGATAACATACCACACATCAAAATTTTATAATTGTAAGATCTCGATATGAATTTGAATATGTAGCTTGAAAACAGAATAGCTGATTTCTAGTTGATATTATTCTTTCAAAACTAAAAAATACTTACCAAAGAAATCGATAAAAAAATTATTAATAATCAGCACAAATGAAACTATTTCAAGTAGTTCGGATGATTCTTTATTGTTGTTTTCCGAATTATATAGATACAGAAATACATACTATTTTATAAAAAAGAAGAATATTCTATAACTACTACAGTTCCGAATTCACTTAAATCATTGGAATGACGAAAGCAATGTTGACTTCCTTTTAATTTGTAATGAATTGAAGACAGAAAAAATTATTTTACCGTAATTCACACATCTGTAACAGCAAGTAATCATGAAATTGGAAGTTATGTTGTTAGTAATAGAAAGGTAAAAATTATTGAGAAATTGTGCTTCAAATGCTTGGCGTGTTCTGCTTCAATGTTTGGCATATACTGGTTAGTTTTTTCAAGAAGTTCTACCTTTCCCTTAGGGAATTTTTGCTGCTAAGAAAATGGCGTCCGTCATTGTCAATGGTTATGTGGGAACTAATGCCCGATATTTACAGTCTCCCGCTAGATGGCGTACTCGAGTGTTGCGATCGCGAATTGTAAATATCATTGTTATAATTTGGTTATTTACTTTTAGAACTTATTAAAGCAAGCAAAAAAATAAATAAATATAAGAATGGAAATTTCCTTTGGTAAATAATATAGTTGAAACATATTGTTTTATTTCCAAGGCAGGGGGGATACATTCGGGTACTGGACAACAAAATGTGCAATCAAGCTCAGTGGTTCTAAAATTGTTTCGCTGTCCGAAAATGTCTGCTACCTTTGTCATATTTTCCCCTTGTACTTATTTTATTTTATAACCATTGTTTGGGTTTACGACTACTAATGTTCAACTCCGTAGCCTTGTAATTTAGAACCCAGTCCAGAAGACAAGGAAACTCCTGGATCAAGTATTGGGAGAAATCTGCCTTCATGGAAAACTTTCTCATGGAACTATTTTCGTTACATGGAGTAGAAAACCATGGAAACCTCACATGGTTTGCCCGACGACAAGGGGACTCAAACACATGGTCTGTCAACCACGTCAGCACTGTGGTCGGTGCAAGCCAGGTGCGGAATTCGTCCTACCATCGCTCGGATTCGAACCTGGTTGACCTCATTGGAAGGCGAACGCTTTAGCCCCTGAGCCATCACGGCTCTAGTTAAGAAATTAATAGTATGTACTTTAAACTACAAAATAAATGGTTGATAAATGAACGTATACCAACAGTATCGTTTTTTATTGGCCTTTTTTCCGCCAAAGGGCTGTATCTCTGGTTATGCTTGCTAGAAGTTTTCTTTTCCTATTTTTTCCCCTGAAATTTCACAGACCATTCAAAACGTGGCCCCAGAGAAATGATCAGTTTTTTTTTTCTTTCTTCTTTTTATTGAGATCCAAAATGAAAGAAATATGGAACTAAAAGGTTTCTTTACTTCTCTTACCCTTTTTAAGGAAAAGCTTTTTTTTTTCCTTTTTCAAAAAACTTCAGATTTTGGAGTATAATAAAGTGTGCTATCAAACTTTGTCAACGAGGGATTTTAAGGAATAGGATGATAGTGTGAATTCATAAAAATTATTTTTTTAAAAAAGGTTTTGAAGTATACTTTAGATAAGAGAGGTCTTACTTTCCTCTTTTTTTTTCTTTTTTTTTAATATTAAATTTAGAAAATGGTTGTGTCAAAATGAGAATTTCGGTTTTAATTTAAATTGAGAAATAAATCAAATTTTGAATTGAATTTATTTTTTAACCTCTGTATTTATTCTTCTCTTAGAAATAAAGAATAAAATTGCAATATGTCATAAAAGTTCAGGCACACTTGAAATTAATCTTTAAATTTGAAAACAATTCAAATTTTTTTCGCAGTTATTTTACAGTTAAGTGTAATAAATTTGTAGGAGAAGATATGAAGTGAAAGAAAGCGATCGCCAAGAATTTAAAACAAAAATCTAGTTTTACTTATACTATAATAGTAAAGACGCAAAAACTGATACATGCAAATTTTTAACAATTTGCGCCATGCTAGACGTTTGCAAGCTTTTCGGCTGTCTTTACTTGAAGTTAGTTTTATATTTATTTACAATCCTTACCCGCTGTGAACTGATCCTAAAGACATTGTTCCCAGTAGAACACTGAAGTCAAGCATTACTGACTGCGCTCAGTTAGTGGGTTGATGACCACTTTGATCACCTTGCGTATAGGGATTGAGGGTACGTGGTATCGGTCCTCGCTAAACTGTTGTATCGTAAAGTACTCGACTATACGCGCAGGTGGTCGGGTCGGGCTACCAAATTGGCGGAGCAATCTCTTCTGCGGAAAATACTGTTGTAGTATGTCTTCTGAACATCCTCAGGGATGAATTCCCGACTGTCGCCAATAGCTCATTGTGCAGCTCTAGTTCGACGTACATTCTCAATTCCAAAGTAAATAAATTCACGCACGGAGAAATTTGGAAATTTTGATTTGTGAATATAAGTCGCTCAAAACGAGGTACATACCTAGTTTTAGCCCTTGATGAGAATTACGTACACTTCACAATTACAATGCAAAAGGCTTTGAGAACCGAAATTGTTCAACCAGATTTTAAAAAAATTGAATGGGTTATTTTATTTAAATAGAAAGCATTCGTTTACGAATCTATGAAATCGGATGCATCTGTGAAGGCGTAATGCGGACCGAATTCCTTAGCTAAAATCATCATAATCAAACTAGCGAGAATAGATTGGGCCCCCTAGCGACATTTAACTAACTCTTTTGAAATATGATTAATTGTAAAATATTAGTAAGTGTATGCATTATTTTTCTCAATGACTGAGTGCCCATTTGATGTCCGAGTATATAGTTTAAAACAAATTGGGTTGTTAGGATTGGTGGAGGAGTTGAAGAATTTCAATATTCAAATACAGTTGTGCCGTGGATTAGGCTTGGTTACCATTAATGTTCAAGCGTTATGTAAGATAATTTTAAAATGTGACCAAGCTGGTAGCCAAAAATGGCTGGTATTTTTTTATAAGAAAATTTGGTGTGATAAAAAAAAGTGTGATATCATGGGTGACTTCACTTATGGATGACTCTAAGTCAAGTGTACTGAGACAAAAAGAACTTAGAGTTAACTGTACCCTAATAATTACAAAATATTGAAATGGATTTTTTTTTCTTTCTTAAGAAACCCGTTTCAAATTTTAGTTTCTAACTTCATGGGAGGTGATAGAACTAGTGATGAATGAATGAAGGTTTTGTATTTTATATATACAGATGGCATGGTCTATGCCAGTGTTTCCCAAAGTGTGGTACGCGTACCCCCAGGGGTACGGGAAAAGTTTAGCGGGGATACGCGTTCTTATGCGAAATATCTTACAACAAATGAAAATTTCCATAAATTTTATTTAAAAACAGATCTAGTCCTGAAAATTTACGATTACGTATTTTTGTATTAGCTATATTTTGCTGAGTTAACAGTTAATAATTAGTGGTGTCAGCAGCCAGTTGTGATTTTTAACTTTTGTGCAATATTTTTATCACAGCAAAAACAATATCATCCTTCTCACTGATGTAAACAACAGAGATGCCAACTACTCCGGACACACCTAATTAAACTTAAAAAACGGTAAATAACTACAAACTAAAATTTGCACATAGTTCACTAATTTTAATAACCTTTTAAAAGGTTCAGCATGACTTAACTATAATAAAGTGGTGAATAAAAATCTGATAAATTGAATTTATTAAACCAAGAATCATAATTAATAAACTACCACTCGAAAATATTTATTTGCTGTCCGGAACAAATTGGCATCTCTGAAGTAAACTTATAAACAAGACTTTGTACCAAAAAGGAAAATAAACATATTTTTTAAAAAAAATACATTCATTTTTTTATTAGAGGTACATAGCGTTGCGAAAAGTTTAGAAAGGGTACACAATATTCATAAGTTTGGGAAACACTGGTCTATGCTTTAACTATAGTGAGTGGGGCAAAATTTCTATGACCAGAGTATCTTACAGTATTTTTTATTCTGACTAAGAAATTTTGAAACCGGTTTATTGGCTGTTTTTCGAAGCTCTGTCGCCAAAGAAAATAAAAAATCCATAATTTAAGTGATTTACACTTGAAGCAATGAGATGATTTTAATATATATATACATATATATATATATATATATATATATATATATATATATATATATATATATATATATATATATATATATATATATATATATATATATATATATATATATATAATCTTGCCGTGAAGAATAATCTGTGCTTTAGAACAGGTAAATAACTTATTTATTTTAAGAGTTTTTAAAAATTGCCAATTTGGCGACATTTTTTCTCCTAGATAAAAATTACCAAAATCACTGCCTTATTCTCAGTTTTTGCAAATTTTTATGAACCCAAGTAATGTAGCATTGGAGTAAGTTTTTAAATATTAAAATATTAGATCACGAACGCTTTTCATTTTCATAAAACTGTGGCTTTTCTCGATATTTTATAACCGTCAATGAACAGCCGACCCAATTTCATGGGTTTATGACTACTAATGTTCAACTCCGTAGCCTTGTAATTTTGAACCAATCCAGAAGACAAGGAAACTCCTGGATCAGTACCCCCAGAGGTATTGATTTGTTATGGGTACATGGAGGACTTTGAGACTCGACAGATTTAACGTGCATCAGTCACCATTTACT
This sequence comes from Parasteatoda lunata, assembly GCA_949128135.1. NCBI lineage: Eukaryota > Metazoa > Arthropoda > Arachnida > Araneae > Theridiidae > Parasteatoda > Parasteatoda lunata. The sequence continues at coordinate 91,890,966 of OX421972.1, read as the reverse complement.
ACACGGGGAGTCTTCGGCCGGCGAGGATCGAACCCACGACCTCTTGGACATGAGCCCAGCGCCCTACCGACCATGCTATTTTCGCCATTTTCAAGATAAGCGTAGACAGCTCTGACTTTAGACAGACTAAACTTGACCTAACAGTCATGAGTAACAGTTGCAAACTCACAGCAGTTATAAAAAAAGCATATTATTCGCAAAAAAGCATCATTTCATATTACGACGGAGCCTTCGAAAAATTATAGTTCCGATCAAATAAATTATTCATTTTCCGCTGACTACGTATCTTTTAAAGTTTTTTGATTCCTTTAAAAAATTTTCGAAAAAACTTAATGATACGTTATGAAAAATTAATGTCCTCAGTACCATAATGCGTTCTTTTTAAAATTGTTATACGTGCCCTAAAACATTTAACTCGATTTAAAAGTGCCTTTTGTGGTAAAAAATGAGATGTTTTGTTGACTTTTCATAAAATTAATATTCTTTCAAAAAAAATAGTTTAAATTGATCACAAAAATGATTAGTTTATGTATACTCTTTTAATAATTGTTCATTAAACCACGGTTATGATTAATGGGGTTTTGGATTTCCCATTGCACCATCATTTTATTTTCTGACGCAGGTTTTAATAATTTTATGTAGCCAGAGGCTTACTAAAGTATGAAAACTCATTCGCAATGAACGTAATACGTTTGAAGTAAGGGCTTTATAAATTAAATCTTTCATTTTATCTTGAAAAATCACTAAACTTTCAGTAAAACGAATTTGAAATCAGTAGAAATATAATTAAATGTTATAAGTTGCGAGATTGTATAACTGATTTTCAAGACTTCGCTTACCCTAAAAACTAAATTAACTCTTAGTTAGAAAGCATTAAGTTGAAAATAAATTAACAGCGGAAAGTTGTATTGATTAGGGAACCCGCTGAACGGAACTGAAATTAGATTTCAGTCTTTGAATAAGGAGTTCCGTTTAAAATCAGATATTCAAATTGGAGAATTAAGTTCTTATGAATGAATGTTTTAAAGTTCTTGTCTCGGAATGAAATTAGATTAGATTTACAAGTTCGAATGATGGTAGAGTATTTGCTAGAGGGATAGGTTTTTTTAAAGAGGAAAAAGTAAACAAAAAATACATTCTTGCTTTAGTTTTAGTATGAGTTATTTAAAATATTCGAGTATTTTAATTGTCTTATTATGATTGTTGAAAAATTAAAAAATAAAAAACTTTGGTTTTCTAATTTATTGTATTACCTATAAATTTCGATTAATCAACTAACTTTTTAATCTAAAAAAAAAGTCAATTTTTAGTAAATAAATACTTTGCTGATAAGCTAATTTGAATAAGCTTTATTGAATCAGAAATAAAATAAACTATAAAGTGAAGGTATAAAATGAAAAATCATAAATTGTTGGAATCTTTGGCATAATTTCAATTTCGACAATCCTAAAATTATTTCCACCCCAGACGCATCAACTCATCTTGATACCTTTGATTATTAATATTATATTAAACAAATGCCAGCCATTGACTGTCATTAGGCTTCTAGCTCTCCAGTACTTCTTAACAATAAAGTCAAAGTCTTTTAGTGCAGAGCACGTGTCCAATCGCTGTAGCAGATTTAGTATTATCCAGGATGCACCAACGAGGAGGCCTGCTACATTACACCCCTTGAAACCTTTGAAACTTGTTTTATTCATATAAATGTTGATTTCCTTGTGCTAATGTCATTGCTCGTGGAAATGCCTTTAACTCTGATTCTCCCCTCTCGGTCACTGTGGTTTTTTTCTTATCTTTTTTTTTCCTTTGTGCTTTTTCTAGTTTTGTTTCTCATCTTTATTTTTCCATTTTTTGTTGGCAACTTTACGTTTTATATTTCAAATCACCGTCTCTTCTATTTCACGTGCGAATGGGTGCCTGTTTTTGAACGCTTGAAACATGCCGACTGTTATTTCCACTTTGTATATTTTTTTAACGAATGAAGTTTTTAATCTAGTTATATAAAATAAACTATTAGCATGATTTAGCGTGAGGTTGTTCATAGAGGAGAGCAAATTTGAAATCAGGTAAAATTTAGAAATTTACCAAAAAATATATAAAGCGCAAACGTTAAAAAGGGAAGTGATAAGTAAGAATCAGGACAAAATGAAATGAATAATTCACTTTCCAATGAAGTATAAACTGTCTTTATTCTTAAGTATTTTGCTTAATAGGGCCATCAACAATGGTATTATTCACGTGTCGTTTAAATATTAAAATTTACTAAAATCTCTAGTAATTAATATTGAGGATTCACTATCATCTGAAATTAAATGTTTCTTTGTGTCCTATAGCACTGCACTGTATGATTCACAAATAATTCGAGTAAAGTAACTTAATAACTTTTCTTTCCTTGCCAATGAGTTCATTTATACTTGAAGTATAGTAATAGAGAAGTAGTAATATTATAGAAGTAATAATAGTTTTGAAGTAAAATAGTCTAAGCAAGGATAAGACATTGAGGAGATAATAAATGTTTAGTTAATACTAATTACATTACATAACTGCAGGAGAAAACAGCGTATCTCGTCAACAGAAAGAGATTGATTGTTGTCAAAGCGCATACAAAAATGGGGCACGGGCATTGATTGTAAACAAACAATCAATTGCTGAAGCCTGGGTGGCAAGGGTCTTATAGACTTAACATAGCGAAGTTTAAAAATGAAGTGTTTTTAACTTATATTGCGAAACTGATAGTAGAAGTTGTAGTATATAACAAGTTCAAAGTTGTCTTTTGAGCGTTTACTTCCGAATATCAGAAACCCGTTTATCGTTTGTCAGCATTAAATCGAATGTTGGAAAACTATTCATTTCTCATCGATACCAATATTCGCCTGTTTTTACTGACGATTTTTACAGTGGTATCATCATCGCTGATGCTACTTATAGTTACAAATTCCCAGATATTTGATTCGTCTACGCAATGCATGAATGTTTGTTAGACAAAATTTTAGACTTCCTTTCACCTTGCTTGTTGATACTTATCCCTATTTTATGCGTAAAACTTCATTTAAAAAGATGGAAAAAGTCGACATGTTTTAAGCGCTGAAAAATAGGCGCTCATTCTCAAGACTCATCAGAAGTGAATGAAGAAAACGATTTGGTGGTATCGTTAATTGCGGAATCTGCATTTGTATGAATTAAACAAGATTCCAGAACATTTTTTCCTTTTTATTTGTAATAGAAAATTATGTTTAGAAAACTTCAGCATGCTACCAGCAGAAAAATCTCACTCTGTTCTTAAATATCCGAAATGTTTTTATACATTTCTAAAATTCAACTTCGTTAAAAACCTCTATAAATTTTATAATTTTTTTAAACAGATGATATTACTAAATTGAAAAGTGAATTTTTTCCCTAGACAATATTTGTTACTTTTTGTCTAGACATTTAATTTATTTATTACTTTTTATAGTTATTAGCTATCACAAGTTTTCGTTTTTAATTTAAAATATATTTTTTCACGAAAAAATGATAATTATATTTCTGTTAAGAGTTTTCGAGAAACGAATTAAATGTTAATATTGATTATGTTGTAAAAGAGAGCTATAAAACTCAAATACTTAATAATTTTCTCGAGTTCATTTTGTGAAACATTTAATAATCCTTGAAACTATTCACGAACTCTTGAAAGGGAAATGGTTTAATGTATGTTATTTAAATCCATTTAGTAAATTTTTTTTTTCACTCATTCAGTTAATTTCGATATTTTGCAAATTTATATTAAAGTTGTTTATGATCTACCAATTAAACTTTACTTTCTTCTCCATATTTGTTTAAGTTATGCAATTTTAATCGTGTTTTACATGAAATTGCTTAATTTTAAATTATTCATTGACGTTATATTTTGGATTTTAAATCATAAAGTTTCTATATTTTATATCGCAACCATTAAATTGCATCCCATTAAGGGTACAAAACTTGAAAACTGTCCAAAAAGATTTTTTTTCCTCTCAAACCATATCTCTGGTTCAAAACTAAAACGACACATCTGCAAACGTATTATGCCTGCAGATGTGTCGTTTTAGTTTTGAAGCAGCGATATGTGTCAGGACTTTTAAGATTGAAATTTATCAGGCTGACAGAAGCAAGAAAAATTATGAAATAATGAAACATGCAGCGCCAATATCAAAAACGTTGGGTGTGAATTTAAATTTTTTTAAAACAAAATGAAACTGGTTTTGGTTTGAAAAAGTTGAAATTGGTTGTAGATATATTTTAAGTGCGGCGTAATAAATGAATATGTTTTTTTAATTGCCTTTTCTATTTTCCAATTGCATTAAATCACATGTTAAATTAAATCATTCATGATTCTACTCGTTTAGTACCAAAGCTATCAGTTAATAAAGCCTCTCTCCATATGGTGGAATCGAAAAAGACATACTAGTGGTAGAGTAATTTTAACCATAGAATTTTTTTTATAAATCATATTCACTCAAAACCCAACGAACCATTGCTGGGATCAGAAATTATAATCTCTTTCTCTTTAATATATATATATATAAATCTTAGTATAAATGATATGTATTGCGTTTTGTATATTGAATTGAGTAATGAATTCGATTACATTTGAAAAATAAAACATTGTTTTATCACTTTAATTACTTTAGTAATTGTTTTAATCTTGACACTATAAATTCGGTTCTGAAGTTATTTAAAACCCATATTTTCATTCAATTCTATAATTTTATTTAAAAAGTTAATAATGGCATTTTTTTTAAATATTATTTTATAACCGTCGTTGAACAGCCTACCCAAATTTTTTGGTTACGACTACTAATGTTCAACTCCGTAGCCTTGTAATTTTGAACCCAATCCAGAAGACAAGGAAACTCCTAGATCAAGTATTGGAAGAAATTTGCCTTCGTGGAAAATTTTGTGATGAAGCGAACCCGCATTTGCGTTACATGGAGAGGAGAACTATGAAAGCCTCCCGCGATTAGCCTAACGGCATGGGGACTCTAGCCCATGATCCGTCTACCACTATGGTTATTTTACGTCAGTACTGTGTTTGGTGCAAGCAGGATGCGGAATTCGTATCGACCAGCCATCGCTAGGATTCGAACCCGATTCACCTCACTGGAAGGCAAATGCATTATTGGAGCCAGCACGGCTCCAAATTGCGTGGCTCAAAAATAGTTTTGGCGTTATTTTTGTAATATTTAAACTATTTTTGCCAAATAATTGAAGAAAAAAAAATGCAAATACTCTTACTAATAGTTTTTAAAAAACTTCGCAAATTAAAATGATTTGAACTTCAAAGTACCCGTATCAAACCTCTCACATATTCACACTTGATTTATCACTTCCATTGATGAAGGCTAGACTTAAATTTTAACTGCCAGAATGCAGTGAAATCGATATCTCTCACTGACACAAGGAGTGGCACTTTCTAAGCTCTAATTGAACAAGTTATTTCATAGCCACCGCATATGAGTTGTACAGCGAGATATTAGCTGAACGTCACTACTTACCATTAAATTAAGATCTTTGACAAGACCGTCTTCAATACCTATCTGTTAATTAGATCCTCGAAGAGTTTTCCACGATTGCCAAGATTAATCTTTACTTTCGTTCGAATCAGAAAATAAGCGTTGAATGAATGTCTGATTTTGAATTCATTTAATTGGTCCTAGACGTGAATGGAGAAATTATATGTATAAACGTAAGAATAAATTAATAAGAGAAATGAGAATACCTCGGAAGGTTGCGAGAGGAAGTGTTTTAAATTATAAGTATTAGGAAAGTAGGAGCTTTAAACAACTTATGAGTTAACATTTTTACACGTGAAAGAAATTGATTGATTTAATGAAAAATAATTAAAATATTCGGTATAGTCCTAGAATAGCCCACCTCTCGGTGACTTTTTGAAATCTCGCCAAGTTGGCGATTGTTACTGGGATCAACGTCGCTTTTTGATTATTAAAAAAACAAAACAACTTAAATTATTACGAAGATTTAATAATAATAACGATGATTTAATAATAATAACGATAATTTAAATAATAACGATGATTCTAACAGCAAGAGATCAAAATCATAAATGGCGAAAACATAAACCCTTTTACCTCTTTTCTAACGAAATCCAACTTTCGCGTAGGTATACACATCAAATAATCAATCAGGTTTAAGAATTTTGGTAGTGTGATCGGATGTTCTAAATAATCTTCCCTATATATCTTCGCGCAACCTAGTTTGGGGAGATTTAAAAAAATCGCCACGGGATGGGCTATTTTAGGATCCACCCAAAATCTTTTTATTAAAAGTTTTAATATCGATTTTTATTTCTAGTTAAGCTGTAAAATTTAGATGTTGCTATGCAACTTATGATGGATTGAAACGATTTTTAAAAATAAACTATTAATTTCACATTATTTTTCCTTTATATTTAAATACTATATTGTATGCAAAATCCCTGGACATGTAAGGACTCCAGATAATGAAAGATATTATTTTACTCCCAAATCAACTCTCAATTTTTTTTATTGTACTTTGTGTTACATAGAAAACAAATGTTAGTTGTCAATAATATATGTCAGAGTTGGCAAACAATAAATGTTTCTAGCAATTTTTGAATGTTTTGTCCCATGATCTATATTTTTAAAATTGCACAGAATGAAAAATATCGTTACTTTAGAGAAAATAAATAGCATACAGGTAATTAATAAATTCATAGCTTCTATTAACGTTATGCTGATGACAACCAAAGAGATTCGTTATTTTTTGTGGGAAAACTGGATCATACCATGTGATTTATCAATCCAATGAGAGTGCAAGGACTGTTCATTTTCAACAAGCTTTCATATATTTAGAATCATAGGTTTTGATTAAATTTCATTTTAATTACTTTATTACCCATTGGCAAAATAGGTTTTGTTTTGCGTTTGATGGCGTGTGCAACTTATTTGGACGTCATCACACTTTTCAACTCTGCTCAAGAGAAATAGTAAACAGTGCGCATACGTCGTCATTGCATGCGTTGCTACGGCGGCCGCTGCTGCTTTTCTTTTTATTTTCACTATAGCAGGCATTTTTAATGTATTTATAATAATAATTTAAAGTATTTTTATATTCTTTTTATTATTAACTTAAAATTACTGGCTTGACGGTGATTTCAATATAAATATGAACACCGAAGAAGGAAAAGTACTTTGTGACGTCTTGAAACACGTGCATAAGCAGGATTTGAAAATTGAAAATCAATCCGATGACAAACAAAAATTGAGAGAGCTTTTGCAACCTCTGATTTGAAATGAGGCGTTTAACGAAGTCAATCCGGAAAGAAAAAGCAGTTGACCAATGGGTCAATAGTAATCGTAATAAGGCGATCACAACTTTTTTTAGTGTGTTTTTTTTAATTAATTTGTTATATTTTTTTAAACATATTCTTTTTACCTGGCTTAAAGCTCATAACATTTAAAGTCAAACTCACACAAAATTATATTACAATATTGTCTTTCCTTATAGAAGACAAATCACAGAAATAGCTAACGAGCTGGAAAGTTTATATCTAATGTTCAAACATCTTGAAATAGAAACTATATTGTTATGATCAAAATGCATTAAATAACTACTCCAAATATCGTATTCTTCTTGTATTTTACGAAATCGTAATGTCAAATATTTTTCAAGCAATTTATAAATCTCGTAGCTGAAAGAGCTTTCAAAGATTTTAAATAAATTTTCAACATAGAGGCAACGTCTTCTATTTAGAGTATTTGTTCTCTCATGAAAGTAAAATGAGATTCTGTTCTATATCCCTTCAGCTTATCGCTATTATACGCTCCAGCGGCCGTGATTTCAGAGTGCTGCCAATCATAATCTTGAAACTTTTTTTTTTTGATCTTCCATTCACTCAATTTTGTTTGCGTTCGGAAATGATATAATAATAAATACGATCCCTCTCTCCTCTTGGGGAAATAGTGAAATGTCATTTTTTTTCTCCACTCAAACTTCTGTTTTTCTATTTTCCTTGCCTCGATGCTCAAACTTTTTGAAACTTCTTTAAGAGCAGTTTTCTTTCATAGTGTAACGCTGCATAGTTTTCTTTTTTGTTTTTTTTTTCTCTTGCCTTTTCCTTTTTCTTCGAGGATGCTTGAAAGGAGAGTTCATTTCAACGTTTTCTTTTCCGTTATTAAAGTTTGAAGGGATGGTTCAAATTTTGGACAGATGTCATTTTCCAGGTAAATAGATAATTTTTCGTTATCTGGGAACTTTCTTTGTTTTTAAATAAGATGATTTGTACACTCGTTGCTTATCTTTTTTTTTTATTTCAAAGAGAAGAAAGTGTTTAAAGGGAGGACTTTGGTTAAGATGGCGATAAGCCTAAATTGGCCACGATTATTGCCAAAGATGAGCCTCAGCCCATTATAGGCATTATACAGTTTCTAGCCCTCTTACTTCATTTAAATCCTAAATTTGTATTTAATCCACTAAACCTTTTCTTAATAAAAATAGCCGTTATCTTGTATTTCTTCTTGATGCAGACAAGTGGATATCAATGCTGAAAATAAATATTATTTTGTTACTGCTAACACATTATAACATAAAAGTTCAAATCTGTTAAAGGTTTGCCATGAATCTCCACTGTTTTTTTCGCCTTAGCTTTTGACAATTATTTTTCATAACCGTGGCTCAATTTTGCTTGAAAAATCGACATTAATGGGTTTAACCCTGCATTGTTTAGTGACTTCTTTTTAAACACTTTTTCTGTTGTTAAAATTCGTATGCAAATTTGTGATTAAGTATTGTGAGTGGTACTATTTCTTTTTTTAATGGTCTGTAGAATACGAAAAGAGATGGTGGATATTTGGAATCCCTGACAAGGGAAGGAGAAGAGGGAGAAGCTTAAATATTACTATCTGGACAAGTTAGGTTTTTATTTTATCTTCTTATTTATCATTTTTTTTTTAAAATTACAATGAATTAAATGAAACCAAATCAAATTCGATATGACTATTAATTTAGAAGTTAATGCTTTAAGTATGAAAAGTGCAGTGTTGTATCGATGCTATTAACGCGTCTAAATTTGTGATCTAGGCAAATGGAATGCAATTTTCTAAGTTTTTTTCCCGATGAGTCAAATGAGACCAAAACAAAGAACTAATAGTTCAAATGTTAAAAAAACAAATTATGTAAAAAAAAGTACAGTTTTTAACTCCCATCTATTTACGCATGTGGAATTGTTATATTTTACACTAAATTGAATGAATTTAACAAAAAGTTGATAGGATAAATAATTTAGAATATAATGGTTAAATCTGTATAAAGTAAAATTTTTGACTTATACCTATTAATGCGTATAAAAATTTTTATGTAGAGATGTGAAACATTTGTTTCGTGATTTTTTTAAAAATATTAAATCAAATAAAATCAAAAATTAACCCATAAAAGTAATGAAGATTTTATGTATGAAACTTAAGTTTTTAACTTGAACCCTTTTCGGCATAAATCTGTCATAACTTCAAAGCTTTTAGTTCTATCAACTTAATTTCCTTTAATTGAATTTAGCATGAAGAAATGTATAAGTAACAAAGCCCAACTGGTCTCTATGTAAAAATCAGTCGCATATATATACTTTTCAAGCACAAAACTGTATCATTTTTTAAATTATTATTTTTTAAACTATTACTCTTATTAACATGAGATTAGGACTCAAATCTTCTCCATTACTTCTCTTTTACTACAATGCACAGGGAAAAAATAAAATTAATCTCAATACTTAATTTTAAAAGTGCATTTGGAATGTTATTACGAAAGCCTTCCCTAAAAAAATATCGAAACAATCATAACATGAAGATAAGGAAAACATTAATACAGTTGAAAAAACATATGACAAATCCCTGACATTCGCTGTTTGTCATTATATTTTCTACAAAAACAATAAAAAAGGAATACTGCAAATTTCTATATCATTTTGTTCTCTTTTACACGCATTCAATACAAATTAAATAATCGTATAATTATCTAAACTAAACATTCCTATCGGGTACAGTGTTTATTTAAAAATGAGGATCTTATAAAGAATGAAATATTTGTTTTAAAAAAAATGTCTGAAATCTTTCATTATTTCTGACAAAAAACAAAACTATAACAATTCCACTATTTCTGATGATGACATCTGAACAGCCAATTATAACAGCAGGGTATTGTTTATTGCCGTCTAGTCCCATAATAGGCAATCCACAATACTGTATTTTCCAAACTTTGACTAATCTTTACCATAAGAGTTTTTCATTACAAGCTGCCTTCATCAGTCAAAAAAACTTACAAGCGACTACGGACAGGACGATTCCATAATACAAACGGACTTAGAAAATTTAGAAAGAGAAAGAAAGGGGAAAATGAGCTCGATATCGGGAAAACGTTGCTGGTGAGAGCTTTAGCTTAGCAAAATATCGCCTTATTTTAGCGCCAACATTGGAAGCCAAATTTTGGCGGGGTTTTCTAAAACAAAAACTTAACAAGTTTTCATCATCAAAAAAGAAAACTTGTTAAGTTTTGTCATCAAAAAAGAAAGAATTGATTATTAGGCTTTACAGAAAAGACACTTAGAAAAGATTTCTTTTTTTTTTTTTTTTTTTTTTTTTTTTTTTTTTTTTATCTTTAAAGAACGTTTTGATGCAGAGAAGTACTGTTGACAATTATCGGTCGCGGTTCCAGCAATTCTGTACATGTTGGAGGAGCGTGAGGGCGGGGGGGGAGAGTTCGTGAACCGGGCAGTATACCGGGCAGTGACACTTAAATAGACCTAGTATATATTTTTGACATTTAAATAAGGTCTAGTCAACTAGACCTAGTATAAAGTGCCACTGCCCGGTACACATTTGTCCCGTATACCCTACACTGATGTTTTTTTAAGGTCAATTGCCATTGCCCGGTATACATTTGCCCGGTATACCCTACACTGATGTTTTTTTAAGGTCAAGTGCCACTGCCCGGTATACATTTGCCCGGTATACCCTACACTGATGTTTTTTTTAAGGTCAAGTGCCATTGCCCGGTATACCCTACAATGATGTTTTTTAAAGGTCAAGTGCCACTGCCCGGCATACATTTGCCCGATACTTCAAACACTGATGTTTCTTCTAATCTATCGTCAGTAAGTATTAAAATAGCGAATAAATGTAATTATATCCACGAATAAATTAATATCAATTCGGATGTTATAAATATCTCGGTCAATCACCAAAGCGACAATGTGATTGTCAACATTTACCGGTGAAAGTCAACAACCACCGATTTCGGTTATCACAGTAACATGCACATCATTTACATAATAACCTCGTCAGGACGTTTATTTCATACTTTGCCTAATTATATAGCATTTGTCATTCTATAGAATGCCTAGGCATTATATACTATGCTTAGGGAAAGTATGTAATAATTTTCACATTTCATACTTTTCCGGTAAAAAAAAAAAAAACACACACACACACACGCACACACACACACACACACACACACACATTGATATATATATATATATATATATATATATATATATATATATATATATATATATATATATATATATGTATTGATATAACTAACTTTAAGGTAAAAAAATATTAAAACAACAAAAGCAAAACAGATAACAATAACATAACGAAAAAATTCAACAAATAAGATATTTTATACGAGTTCGAAAATGACAGCAAACGTCGCAAAAAATAAACATAAACAAATGCGAACGGTGACGGCAAACCTTTGAAATTCAGCCAATGCGAAAAAATCCCCAATATTCTCAGTGTAATTTCCCTCTTTCCCTATTTTAACTCTTCCGACGAAACTCTAAGTTTTTAACATTATGGAATCGTCCTTCCCCTAGTCGCTTGTAAAAAACTTCAACAGTTTTAAAAATAGTGTCTGCTCCTTCTATCTATCTCGTTACGCTGCACTAATTTATTGCTTGTGCTAGCCTCTAAAAAGTGTTTCAGATGATTTTTACTTGGGAGAATTTAGTTTTGTTTTTATGTAAAAGGAATTAATGTGGGGATAAGAGCTACCGATAATGTCAACTTTCATCTATGAAAAGGTACCCCGTCTTAGAATCGAGTTAACATGACTTATATACTAGTGAATTCGAAATGTATTTTTGTAGTGGTAGATACATTACGGTACACCCCACCAGAATTATATATGTGATAGAATTCGATGAACGGATACCACTAGTTGAATCATTGCTGTTTTGTGAGAAGCCGGGAGAGCTGTATTAAGATCACCGTACTTTTGAATGCTGATTGTGAGAGCTGTATTAAGTTCACAGCCGTGGTCGTTCCTGTGTTGCCATTAGCAGCCGAGTGAATACGTTGGGTTTAATCGTGACTGAGTAGCAACAGCGCGAGGAGGTGGATAATGTCGCAGTCATAAGTAGCAAATCAACTGTTTAATGCGGACTATCCATCGAAGTAGGCGTTACCAGATCGAAGTGGGCGTTACTGCGTGTTCAAATCACGTCCGGAAGTCACCAATATGGGGTACAAAAATATCTACAAAATCGTACAAAAATACGATTTTAAAAGTGTTGCGAATCAAAACATTACAAGAAAACTGATAATGTTAGGACCAGATTCACCACTTGTCAGTTTCTTTATGTGGAAAAGGCTGTTTTCCTACTCGTTTTTTTTTCAATGTAAAATAAAATAAAAACTAAAAATAAAAAATCTGAAATATGATATTCTGAGTAAACATTCATAGCTTTGGAATTTTTATTTTATTTTCACATAACTTTCTTCAAATATATTTTACTTAATTTTATTTTTTTTTACATTTATTTTATTTTTAAATAATTAATAAAATTTGTTTATATGGAAAAAACTAACACATATTCAGGGCCCGTGCTAAGGATTTCAAATTATTAGCCAATAAATCAGCCAAATATCAAAAGTATTGGCCAATTTCCGAAAGTCTTCGCCACATGCAAATCTTAACAATTTTTTTATGGTTAATTTTTTGCCATTGAAAAACTATTTTACAGTAGTTTGTTTCAGGCTTATATTATTTGGACCTGATTCTAATTGGTTATGCGGCACATCTACCGAAAATTAATGTAATCGAATAAAAAATACTGATTTGCTTAAAAAAATTAATTTTGACGCACTTTTAATTTTCGAGGTGAAAAAATCATTCACAAATACTTTCGCCAAATTACAATTTTATTCGGCAAATTTATGATTTGATCGCATTTGGCGAGGTGGCGAATGCTTGGCATGCATATTTATAGTTTACAGTTAAAATGACCTAAGTTCGCCCTCAATTCAATTATTTGTATTCCGACAGATAAGTTACACTGGGGCCGGGATAGCCTGATTGGTAGAGCACTAGGCCAAAGTCCAAGAGGTCGTGGGTTCGATCTCAGCCGGCCGATGTACGCTAAATCTGTTGAGTCATAAAGTCCTCCATGTTCCCATAACAAATCATATCTCTGGGGGTACTAATCAAAGAGTTTACTTGTCTTCTGGATTTGCTCAAAATTACAAGGCTACGGAGTTGAACATTAGTAGTCGTAAACCCAAAATTGGGTCGGCTGTTCCAACGACGGTTAAAAAAAAAAAAAAAAAGTTACACTTATGAGTTTTGATAGGAAAGACAGAGAAATAGAAACTAAAAAACAATCAAGGTTAGGCTTCACGTTACTGGATATGGGTTTGAGGACGCATAGTCGTGTATACCTCTTGTTACCCTCAAATTCCCATTTAGTTCTATAAAATTATAATCACTACTAAAATAGAAACGCAAAAATGGTATCTAATCTATGTAAATGCCTCTTGTCCAAAAATTACTAACTAACTAAATACGATTTTTTTTAAAAGTAAGGTTGGAAAATTACATGTAAAATAATGTCTTCTTATTTGCTTCGCGGTTAAAATAAATGTTAACCTAATCAGGTCAAATATTGCTTCTCTTTCCGCGAACAGCAATCGTGTCAAGAAGTTTCATTTGTATCCGACCAATTTCCACAGAAAAGTTACACTTCTGATGGGAAAGTCAGACAAAAAGGAAACGAAGAATGATCAAGATAAGACGTTAGTACGAGACAATAATAGCAGAAACATGTCTAAGGAAGGGGGAAATGAGAAACCAAAGAAATGATAGGAAATGATTCAACTCTTTCGCTTTCAAAATTAAGAAATTGTCTTCTATTTGATCAAATCCAATAAAAGGAAACACGAGAGAGCATTGAGGTTTTTCAAAGAAAATGAAGTTAAAGGTTGTTTCGCTACCATTTGTTCTCGGAATCAATAAATATTAAACGAAGAAAATATGTTTCGATACATGTTGAAGAATACAGATACGCATTATTCAATGCCCTAGTTTATCCTTTAACCTCATGAATTATTTAAAAGGATAAAGTGTTGTTAGAATTTGATAGCTTCAAATGTATTTATGGTAGTTGATAAATTGATAATGTTTGGGTTGATTTCTTCTTCGAAAAAGAGCTTTGCTCTTGTTCAGCACAAATAGTTTTACAAGAGAATTTTTCTTGTCGAATTGTTGGTTTTAATGATCAGTGTTTTTGTAACATATATGGAGTTTTTTTTTTTTTTTTTTTTTTTTTTTTTTTTTACCATATTAAACCTAAAATCACTAAAACTTTGATCACAAATGAATTAATGCTTCTCCATAAAAACATCGGATTTTATAGCCTGATTTAGTTCTAATTTTGAGTTGTCTCAGTTTTAAACTAATTGCTTCCGTTCAAAGCAGTTATTTCATTTTTTACCAAATTGCTTAAATTGTAACCTAGTTTTAAGCATGATATAACCAAAGAATATTCGTAAGGGAAGAAGGACAGGTTCAATAGATATAATGTAAACCGGTCCTCCAAGTTCTGGTGTGGTCCTTGTGCATAAAGGAAAAATCAACATTTAGGAGCAAAGCAATAGAGGTTTTTGTAACTGGTTTTCCCCCGCTTCTCCTACTACTACTGGGGTTGGGGAGGAGATGAGAAGTTTTCTCTTTTGCTACGTACTGTACCGTACCATCAATTAATATATTTCTTCGAGAACACATTTATATCATCTATGTTGATTAAATATGCTAATATAATGTAGGATAGAAAGAAAGAATATAAAATGGTGCTTGGCAAAAGACAGCGCATGCACCCACGCATGTAGAGTTGTCCATTAACCGATTCACTTACCTTCTGACTGTCACTTCGCTTCTTATACGCATGCGCTGAATATTGGTACATAAGATGCTATGCTATATCTGGGTATGTTGCTCGCTCTGTAAGTTGTTTTTCTGGTATCAGACCGAGCAGTTTTTCGCGTTATTTACGAATTGGAAGAGCTGGACTTCTTTCCATTCTCGTATATTCGTTCGTATAGCCAAGACATGGCTCTTGAACCAAAATTTTACAACACTCATTCACAGGTGAATTATTTGTATTTTTGAACCAAACTATGTTATTGTGAGTGGTTAATTTTGTTTAATCCATGATACATAACCCTAAGATTTGATGGTAGTGGAATTTTTGATTACCTCGGCGTGTTTCAAGGTTTACCTGAGATTAAAGACGAAATGAATATATTCACTATTAAAAAAATTGTTACTTATGAACCCAGTGACTATTCCAGTATACGCTTCTGAATATTTTTTACCGATAAACTTTTAACAACCTATTTGTTTAGGCTGGATGGTTAATAGGATTGTACTTTTTACAGTTATGTCAGAAAATTGTAATTCACGTTTGTGTACTGTTAATGGCAGTTACGGAGTGGTAAAAGTTCCACTTATTATTGGGTAGTTGGGGTACATGCTGCGGAGTCCGGGGATATTACCACTGTTTGCTCTTTAATCTTAGTTGTGTAAACAATAGTACACTCCCGAGCCAATTTTCTCTTCAGATGAATCCCAGACATAACATTATACATACCACAACATTACCTATAGCATTTGCAGCTGTATATTGTGTAGCACTAGTTTGACGTTAATAGCTAAACTATTAACGTATGTGTGGAAAATTTCAAAAATATTTTTCAAATTAGACATTTTAAAGGAAATCACATTAAGTTGTCAAGTTTACAACAATTTATTTTTTAAAATAAATTTGTTGATTCGTCGTCTGTGTTCAGCGCGATAGCACAGCTTATTTATTTTATGCCGAAAAATCTTCTTTTGAACGTTATAATTTCAAATAAAAAATTATTAAAAGATAAACTTTCTTTGGATTAAGACCAATTTTATTGTTGACGCATTTCACATCTGTTTTATTATTATTAAATACACAGGAAGCTTGCAAGAAAAAAACATTCATGTGCTTAACATATGTTTTTAATGTTTTTTCCAAAATCTTTTCCTTGTGAACATACTATAAATATGGATTAAAACATAGATTTTTTTATCGAGAAGAGAAAAGCATACCCCTCTTCCAGCAATTATGATTTCCTCATTTCAAATTATTTTCTTTTGCGTTATTTTCTGCGTAAGTAGATCTTTTATTTTTATCAAATTCTTAACCTTCATGAATTAATTTTTTTTAAAATGATGTCTCTCTTAGAAATTAAATAGACATTCGGATATGATATACGAAATTTATGAGTTATTAACTCATTAACACCTGAATTTTTTATGTGGCGTGACTCAATAAGATCTCATATAAAAAAAGTAGTTATTTTTGTTTAACTAAATGTTTAACTTTAGTTAACTTTGTTTACTTAGTTAACTTAGTTTTGTTTAACTTTTCTTCTGTTAGCTACTATAATTGATCTTTGTAAATAAAAAACATTTCCTCAAAATAGTCCTTTTACAGATCAAAAGAATTGTCGTATAATTCTTGCAATTCCTGTGACGCATATGTCACGCTCAGGTCATTGCTGTCGTATAGGTCAAAATAGGTTTATATAATTTATATAAATGATTAAAGGTTTTGCAGCAAATTTTTAAATTAATCACCATATATATATAGCAATTATTTTAAAATTTATATATATATATATATATGTATATATAAATTTTTTGAAATGAAAGTATTTATTGCGTATGAATTAGCTTTCCATGTAGTGCATGAAATTCATTTTTTTTTCTACATAGGTTGTAACAAACGCGTTTGATGTTGGTAAGTTTCAACCTTTAACTCCGTCCGAAGAAGAGAAAGAAATATGCAAAGACAACGCTTATGGAAGAGAAATAACATCCATGTACAAAGTGAGTAATCCCGCATAAGATTTATTTGCATTTCGTATTAGAAAAACATGAGAGGCTCTCTCAATACAAACTTTCTATCCTGTCTTTTTCTAATATTTATTTAGATGATGGATATCAGATTGATGTATGATATGTAGCAAAATCACTCGTACTTAACCATTTGCAAGTAAAATCAAAGAGATGCAATGCCTTTTTTATTCAAAAAAATTAATTTTTAGTTGCAAAATCTAGACATATATAGAGAATTACCGCCTGTTCTGCTCTGAGGGACCTTTAAACGAAATTTTAAATTAAGTCTCTCGAAACAGCAACGTACAAATTCAAATCCAAAAACAAATACAAAATATTTATTGATTTAAAGGCAAAGATTTAAAAAAAGTTAGCAAATTTTAAGGTTAAATAAAATGCATTAAATCCGACACCAAGTTCATTTATTTCATAGTCTTGGCATATAGTCTTGGCATATTTATAAAAAAAGTTTAATCATATGTGTACTTCGATTAATATGTCAACTCCTTCCTCGCGATGGACGAAGTAACTCGTCTTCCAGGAATATCCGCTGTGTGCTAGGGCTGCGATAACTCGTCCTCTAAACTTGGCACTAGGATTTTCTATATTATTGCAGCGTGTCCAACGACTTATTTATCAATATGGTAGCGCATACAAGTCCATTATTATATATTTTTTTTACAACATTTCTGCAAGATGGCGCCAGCAGTGCAATTTCTTTATTCATTGCGAAGTTTGCTCGGCAGATTCGATTTTATTTTATTATTATTTTTATTTCATTATTATTATAATGTCTGCAAACACATATAATGATTGCTGCAATTGATTATTATTTTTTAAAGTAAAATAAACAAGGTTTAAAAGAATTTGAGTTTTGGAGTGCGGGAGAAATCTTCGTACATAAGGTGGGGCAAAAGTGCGTCATTGCCACGAAGAATATGTTATAAGCCAGTATATTTATTATTTATTTCAACCTCCGATTTTTATACATTTTTTTTAAAAATCAATTTTACTTTCATTTTTGAACTTTTTTACTATTTCATCACTACATTAATTTTCTCCCCGGTGAACAAATAATAGAACGTTATGAATTCTTTTTGAATTTTAAATTATTTTCGTATGGATTACTCTTGTGTGTATCATTTAAAGAAAAACTCTTGCTCAAGTTTTAACTGTTATTTTCGCATTTCTGTTAATGTATGTACGTTATTAAAACAAAGATTTTTTTCATTTTAAGCAATATTTTAGCGATTTCGATTCTCATTGCATGGCAAATATTATATTCATTTCAGACTAAAATAGACAGTCACAATAAAAAGTGTAATTTTAACAGGTGTTTTAATACTAAATCTCCGTACACTTATATTTAACAGAAAGTTTGGAACACATGTTATATTCAATGCTTGTATGAAGGTGAAAGTAAAGCTGAAGCATTTTTGACTCCTGACGGTACACTTTGTTGCGATATTGTTGGAATAGGACCAACTGGGGTGAGTGTAATAAACTTTTATTACTTATACAATTATATTATATGGTTATTTTAATAAAATGCATAATTTATTATTAAAGATACAGTTTAAATTTCGTTGCTATACACAGTAATAAGCAGCAAACGGGCAAAATTTTCTAACATAATTTAAGAAGCATACGAAGAAACATTTCAAACGCAGCTGGATAAAATCATAAGCATGGACAATATTATTGTCTTAGTGAAGAATAACTTAGCAAGTGTATTGGCAGAGACCAGGAAGCAGACATATCATTTTTAAAACTAATAACCCCAAGAAAACTGAAGCCAAAAATATTGAAAATTTATTTTTTACGTAACTAAAGCACTAGGAAGCGTGATTGAGTATCAAGCGCTCGATCACGACATTCTTTGGCAAGGCGATAAAAAGATTATGATGAAAATAGGAAACAAAAAAAGTCACTGCTGCCAATGAAAAAAATAGAAAGAAAATATAATTAGAGAGGTTAGAGAAACCCTGATAGTTGATGGAACGGTAGGAGTTAAAAGTAAAATACATTTTCATCAGATCTCGCCAGAATTTGAAATCAAGGTAGAATATATTTTCAAGGGCGATTCAGGACCCTATTATAAATATTTTTTGTTGGCTATTGTGCCTTTTCTTGTTTGTTTTCACCATTCACTTGTCGTCAACCTGAAGAGGAGCGTCGTATTCGAGCACTCGAAGCATGTCTTTTCTTGCATTTCACTTATGAAGCAAAAGAAATTTTCTATAGTCAAGAGTTAATACATTAGGTCTTGAACTCGCAGCTCACCGAATTTAACTTAAATCACGAAGGAAACAGGTTGCTAGGCATTCTAGTTTACTGATAGAATTTACTAACAGACCCCTCTAGAGATTTAGCACTTAATGATTTAGCCGTGAAACAAGTGTTTTCACATATATTCTTGTTCCACGATCTCTTATTATTTATTTTCTCATTTTTTTTAAAAATACCATTATATTTTAACAACGTTTTTAATTCTTTTCCATCTGTCTACATGTTTCAATGAATGTAATGTTGTTCAGTCGGTATCAACGCTCTACTTTGTATATAATTTTTTTTTATTTAAGTCATTGGCCAACATTAACAAATTGACAACTGAAAGATTCATACAATCAATAAAAATTATTGCTTTGATTTTTTTTTAATGTTATTGTTGCTTTATTGCTTTTAATTTTTTTGTCATGTGACTGGATTAATGAAGCTAAGTAAGAACATCCGTACACGTCCGTTTAGATACGATATTCGAGTATTATCATTAATGTCCAGGCATTACAAGTGAAGAAATAATACAAAAATAGTGCAGAATTTTTCTGGTGACTCCAATCATAGTGCGTTCGCCTCTTATTCAGGTCACCTAGGTTTTAATATTAGTGGATTTTTGTTCCCGGCTCACATACGATTTTTGTCCCCGGCTCACATTGACCACCATGCTGACGTAAAATATCCTCAGTAGTAGACGAATCATGGATTGCATCGGGCGAAGCATGAGAGGTTTATGGGAGTTTTCTCTACGTGTAACGCAAATGCTAGTTAGTTCCATCAAGTGTTCTTCCGCGAAGGTTAGTTTATCAATTGAATTGGGTTCAAAATTATAAAGCTTACGGAGTTGAACATTGATAATGGTAAACTCAGAATTAGATCGGCTGTTCGGCGTCGGTTCTAAAGTAAAATAAAATGATATTAAATACATTTGTATATTTTTTTACTATTTCTGCTACAATTAAGTTATTTAAAAACATAAACTCTGAGGAGCGTATAATTCAATTTTAATGTAAGTTTCAAGTTATATTTTACATTTAAAGATGTATTATTTGGAGCACTATTTCGGCATGTAACTTGTTAAAATTGTTTTTCTCTCAAAGTAGTCTAATATGCATTAAGGTAAAGTAATCTAATATGCATTACGATTGTAACGAGAAAAACAGTAATGTAACAAGTTTGACAGTACATTTCAGGTACGTTGGATTGATTTAATTTAAATGATCATTTTTACTCACGCTCAATAAAAAAATTAGAACAACAATATTTGGTTCATACAAAAGTTCTTACATTTAAAATAAGTATATCCAATATGTAAGTAAGCGCTAAAAGCTGATTTTCTCTTATTCTTTCTCTTTCAGAATTGCTACAATGGCAAATGTGTGCCTTTCTGGCGACAATTGGCTGAGAACCTTTGAAATATTTTTCAATGAATATGCAACAGTAAAATATGCTAGATTAAAAAAAAAAATTATTTGTTTTTGAGAAATATTTTGTGTTTTTTCCTTTTACAATTTTATTAAACAAATATATTTTTAATCATGTATTCAACAAAGTCCAATAAAAATATTCAATGATGATATTGAAAAAAGAATTGAATATTAATGATTAACATAAAATAGATGAAGTCGCATAGTAATTGAAAAACAGCTTTTTGAGATATTTAAGCCAGAAATTTAGATTACCAACAAAAAATAAATAGTGGCAAAACACAAAGTGGTATGAAGACCCTATACTGATAAAAAAAAATCTGTGTAAAATACTGTACTGCGTGGTAAGGATTTATTTATTATTTTTTTTTTTTGTAAAAAAACTTTAGGAAAGTTTGTAGGAAAACTTTTTAATATATAGGCCTTAACTTCTTCAATCTGATGATGCCTAAATTGAAAGGTATATTCTTCTTTACAAATCGATTCTAAATACTTTTATGGAAATAATATTTGTTCATGCATTGTTGTTGTTTTTTTGAAAAATACATGATCTCCCATTTTAACTAATGGATAATACTAAGAATATTTTTAAATGTTGCACGTGATTTTTGATAAGATCTTAGAAACTTTCAGATCGCTGATTTTAAATCTGCAAACTACAGTTTTATTTTTAAAAACGACATTTTTAGTCTATATTTTGTTGAACATCTAGGAGAGTTAGGGCACTTCATCAGGATTAAAATGGCATAGGAAACAATGTTCGGAAACGTCATCATACGCCGCTAGAGGTGATTTCCTATAGTGAACTGTTTTTTAGTACGCTATTCTCATAAGATGACATTTCTGAGCATTTGTTCGAATGCAGTTTTAATCCTGATCCCTTAACTCCCCTAGAAGTTTGTCACAACATTTACGCAACCTTCTGCTATATATAACGTTTTAAAACTTTTACATTTCAACGACAAATAGACTAAAAATGTAATTTTAAAAAATTGTAGTTTGAGGAACAAAACTAATTCAAGATTTAAAATCCCCACGACCGACTTAGGCAAGATTAAGTATTTGCATAAATGCAACAAAATTTTTTTTCCCAATTCCAATTCATCATATGTATAATTTCACATAAATATGCAAATCAATTATTTTAATGAATCCCAATTGCACAAAGAGTTTACCATCTAACACCATCATTCAATAATGCGCAACAACAGCTTTTCCAGACAAGAAACAAAATTATTTTATCTTATAGATATTACACAATCAAAGCGTAATTTTAATGAATGTCTATCATTTACAAAATCAATCAATTGTGATATTTGAACAAGCCCATCATTCTAACATTAAGCAGAGTATTAATTCAGATGGAAAGATTAAGAGTTTGAATCGTTATTCATATTCATATTTCAAAATAATTGTGAAAGAAAGTGTTTATCATACGAAAAAATTATAGAGATCTTTTTAAAAAAAGATCATTTCACTATTGTGAGCAATTATTAACGATGCAGTGATTTTTTTGTTGCGTAAAATACATGAACATTAATGAATGTTACTTTGAAAACCATTGTGTCATACCTAATGATAGGATATAATTACACACTGAGAACATATTTTCTGATTGCCTGGTTCTTTTCTTAGATGAATATCTAAGTATTGGAAAATGAGAACATTTTCGTAATATTATAATGAATTAAAGTTTTTTTTTTCTTGTAAAGAAAATTACGTAAGGCAACAGGCTGAAACAAATTAAATGTAACGGGAGGCTTTCGAAATGTTTTCATAATCAGTAATTTCGTAATATTTATTTTTTATTTATTTAGCTACAAATGTGCTTTTAAGTGAAACATTTTATCCATAATAAAAATTTTAAAACTTGAAGATACTGTATTTTTTTACAAATTAAAAATTATATTCTTCTGTGATATGAACAGAAAACTAATAAATCTAAGCATGAATGTCGTTTACACATACACTTACCGGATGTCTAAAAGAGACTAATGATTCGAAAAAGTCATGGAAAAAAAACGAAAGGAAATATAAATTTACGGTTTTCTGCGTTCTGCTTAGGAAGCAAATTTCTCATGAAATTTCAAAATTATTTGCAAAGTTAAACAGATAAATTTGATGACTAAACTGTAAGCATTATATTCTGATGAACGAATTCCATTCCAAAGGAAATATTAGTACGGATTTTTGTTAAACTTGTCTTCAAATTACGTCAAATTATTGTTGAATTAAATACTTATTTTGACTTCATGTTTAATAATGGTTTCAAGATTTGTTTCTATCAGTTAGCAGAGCCATCTCTTGACAAAATTTGTCAATAATTTTGAAACTTGTAGAAAAACATATCTGGTTTTCCTAAGCTGACTGTTGTAAACTTCTCCCTTCTAGCTACTTTCTCGGTTTTGCAATTTAATTTTAACTCAGTTTAATTTTAAATTGTTAGCTATTTTTAGAAGAACTGATAAGTAACATAGAAAAATGTTATGGAACATTAAGATATAGAGTAATAGTTGGGTGAATAGGGTCTCCATGAGCAAAAATAGACAAATTTTGAAATCAGTATTGAAATAACTTCGTCTGCGCGGTTTATATTTATGGCACTGCTTCAAAATGTGTTTTACAATTCTTAGATCACTGCATGTAGCACATAATGGCACTTGTTCATTAAATAAAATGCGTATTTAAAAAGATTGATATGAACAATAAAAAAATATCAAAATATGTTTAACGATTCTTGGATCATTGCATGTGGCACATAATGGCACTTTTTCATAAATAAAAGGCGTATTTAATGAAAGGGGTATGAACAATAAAAAAAAAATGTCAAAATGTGTTTTACAGTTCTTAGATCATTGCATGTGGTACATAATGGCACTTGTTCTTAAACAAAAAGCGTATTTAATGAGACGAGTATGAGAAATTTGAGCCCATTAATTATTACTTCATAGAAATAAATTACGACTGTAGTTATATTAAAACCATAAAAGAACATTTAATACGTTTGGGAACATTTTAATTTTCGGAGTGGTGGAACGATGATTGTCAAAAAGCTCAAAAGGAGCAAAAAAAGTATTGGCAGATTTTTCGTAAACACCCAACTACTGATAACCTGATTGCTTTCAAAAAGGCCCGATCAGTAGCCCGAAAAACTCGACGAAACGCTCAAAAAACTTCCTGGCAAAACTATATCTCTTCCATAAAGCATAACACACCTTCAAACATAATCTGGAATAAAATAAGGACGATTTCTGGTAAATAAACAGCACATAATATTCCTATTCTTAAGTGTAATAATTTAACTATCTCACACATACACGATATTACAAACGCCCTTGCTGGTGCTTTTGCTCAAGTTTCTAGCGCTTCTAACTACACGGAACCATTCGCTACAATTAAAAGAAATCAAGAAAAAATAAAACTCACACCAAAGAAAACAAATAGTAATTTTAACGAACCTTTTACATTTAACGAACTCCAAATAGCATTAAAAAATACCCACCCAACAACTCCAGGTTCTGATGAAGTTCATAACTCTATGCTTCAAAACCTTCCGGATAAAATCTTACGTCTTCTCCTAAAATTATACAATCGCATTTGGATAGAACGAGTTTTTCCTAAGAACTGGTCAACTGCCTATGTAATTCCCATTTTAAAGCCAGGTAAAAACCCCGAAGAAACCACTAGCTATAGACCTATTGCTTTGACTAGCTGTCTTTGCAAACTTCTCGAAAAAATGGTGAACCGACGCCTTATGTTTGTACTTGAAACCTCAGAATCATTTTTCAGAATACCAAAGTGGATTCCGTAAAGGTCGCAGCACTCTTGACAATTTACTTAGACTTGAAACTGATATCCGTCATGCCTTTTTGAAAAATCAACATTTAGTTTCAATTTTTTTCGATATGGAGAAGGCATATGACAGAACATGGCGGTATGGTATACTTAGGGATCTTATTAATTGCGGAATCGGAGGCAATATGTTCTATTTTATCAAAAGTTTTCTATCAAACAGAACATTTAGGGTTAAAATTAATTCATTTTATCTAATATTTTTATCCAGGAAGAGGGTGTCCCTCAGGGTAGTGTTTTAAGTGTGACACTTTTCATCTTGAAAATAAACGGCATTTTACTTCAACTTCCTCCATCAGTTTATGGTGAATTGTTTGTTGATGACTTTCGGATATCATGCCGATCTACTAATATGTCACTTATTGAACGACAAATGCAATTAGCTGTCAATAAAATTTCAGTATGGACGACAGAAAATGGTTTTACATTATCGACTCAAAAAACTCACTGTATGCATTTTTGCCGCAAACGTGGTCTTCATCCTCATCCGGAAATCATGCTAAATAGTTGTGTTGTACCCGTTGTCGCTGAAACAAAATTCTTGGGAATGATATTTGATTCAAAACTCACATTTAAACCTCACATAAATTACATTAGGAAAAAAACTTCTAATTCATTAAATATTTTAAAAGTTCTTACTAATTGTTCGTGGGGAGCTGACATGGACGCAATGATTAAAATATATCGTGCTGTTATACGTTCAAAATTAGACTATGGCATTCCCGTATATTCATCAGCACGCTTATCTGTTCTAAAATATCTCGACACAATCCATCATCAAGGCCTTAGAATATCGTCGGGGGCATTTCGAACTTCGCCAGTTGAGAGTCTGTATGCGTTATGTTCCGAACCATCTCTTCATTTTCGTCGTTCTAAACTTTCCTTGGATTTTTATTTTAAAATCAAATCAAATCCACATCATCCGTTGTATTCAGGTGTAATCAATCCGCAATTTACCACTCACTTCTCTTCACGTCCATCTTACATCCCTTCATTCGGGATAAGAATCATAAATATTTTAAATGATTTTAACATCATCAATTTTGCAGCTTTTACTAATTTAGAGACTATCCCACCTTGGGTTGATGTCTCGATGTGCATCTTAGATATTTTTAATAATTTCAAGAAATCTGAAACTAGCTCTAGTTTTTTTATCCAAAAATTTTATGAACACCGTAATAATTATAATGATTTTAAACCAATTTTTACTGATGGTTCAAAACATGATAGCCATGTCAGCTGTAGTGCGGTTATTGAACATTTTACTATATCTGAACAATTACATCAAAACTCATCAATTTTTACTGCAGAATGTTATGCTATTTTGCTTGCTCTTAATTTTATCTCTGACCAAACTTATCACAAGTGGATAATTTATACTGACTCGCGCAGTTTTATATCAAGTATTACTCACATCGGGCGAAATCCTATGATTTGCAAAATTCAAAATTGCTTTGCAGAATTGTGTGATGAAGGGTTCCACATCTACTTTTGTTGGATACCATCACATGTCGGCATACACGGAAACGACTTAGCAGATATTACGGCTAAAACCACTCAAAACGTAAGCAATAACCTTATAACATCTCTTGATTTCAAACGTATATGTAAATCCACAATACAACAAGCTTGGGAAGAACATTGGAATAAACAAGCTAATAATAAACTCCGCGAAATTTACCCTAATCTCGACAACTTCAAAACAATACATATTGATCGCAAAACCCAGGTTATTATCAATAGACTGCGCATTGGTCATTCTCGTTTTACTCACATGCATTTACTAAAATCTGAACCTGCACCTAGTTGTTCTCTATGTCATGTTGACATTACTATTAAACATATTTTAACAGACTGCGAACGATTCAAAAATTTGAGGAAAAAACTTTTTGGCAACTTTTATCCTAATCTTCAATCTCTGCTAAGTGACCCTATACATCACAACCTCTTAAGGTTTATCAAAACTATAGGATTATATTCCCTTCTTTAAAAAATACAGTTGTTTGACCTAGAAACCGATTTTTTAACCTAGTGCCTGGCGCAGTATAGCCATTTCTGGCTCTTGCGCCAATAAAACCCAACCAACCAACCATTAATTTTCGGAACTGAATCAGTTATGTATGTTTCAAATCCCTGAATAAACTTTATTGTTGTGAACCAAAAAATACTAAGTTTTATATAGTTATTCATAAAAACCATGATAAAGATAATGTTTTACATTTGGGGACTGAAACAAGGGCCGTTTTTCTTAAAAAATTAACAATTTGATCTCAGTTTTTTTCGACTTGAAAAAGCATATAACCGAACACGGCGATATGGTATGTTGACGTATAATATCACTGGTAACATGCTTTATTTTTAACTTTAAAAACTGTTTTGCTTATAATACGTTTGAAGTCAGATTGAATACTATTTTATCAGACCTTGTTTTTTCCCCAGGAAGAGGGTATTCCTCAGAGTATAGTGAGTGTCACTTTGACTTTAATCAAAATTAACCAGCTACTATTAGTTTTACCTAATATCTTTTACGGGAAATTATTCATTGATGATTTTCGCTTAACATGTGGGGCACATAAGAACTATAGAACAACTTCGACAGACTATTAATAAAGTTTTGAAATATGCAAATATTAATGGGTTTACATTTGCAGAAGAAAAACACCATGTGTGCATTTTTGCAGAATGAAAAATCTTCATCCTGAACCTGACATGTCTCTTAATAATTTTCATTTTTCCGTTAAAACAGAAATGAAGTTTCTTGGAAGTATTCCAAGTTAAACTTTTTACCACACATTAAATATTGAAGAAAAAGTTGTAGCAAAAAATTAAACTTACTAAAAGTTCCATCGAACACTTCCTGGAGAGAAGATACCGATTCAATGCTTAAAATTTACCGTCCGATAATTCACTCAAAACAGGATTACGGATCAATCATTTTTATGTATGCTCGCAAATCTGTACTCCGTTATCTAGATTTTATTCATTATGAGGATCTGAGGCGTCTTCCGAAAATCCCCTATCAAAAGTCTATGTGTCTAACACCATGTGCCATCTCTGCAAGTGAAACGAAATAAATTAGCACTTTATTATTATTTTCATGTAAAAAGTCATCCTTAACAATTATACAAGGATTTTATCACCAGTCCATGAAACGCTTTTTATCCATGGACCAACCTCAATTCCGTCTTTTGGTTTGAAGGTGAAGCAGATTTTATCGAATTTAAAAATTAACGAAGGGAATTCCTTTGATAAATCTCCGAAAATATCAATGATATGAAAGGTTATAGCCATCTATGGCTGAAATGAAGTCGATGATGATAAACTATTAAAATTTTCGTACCGTTTTCTCCTCTGAATGCCATCCTGTTTACTTAGCTTTAAACTACATCCAACCCAAAATCATCGCAATTGAATAATTTACTCTCACTCCTAAAGTTGTTTGGAAGCCCTTGAAAACCATATTCTGGAACTGCATTCAATAGTAATTTTAAAAGTTTTAATTGATCTCAATGACAAAGGTTTTAAAATGTTATTCTCCAAGATTCTCGCTCACGTTGGAATACCTAGAAACAAACCATTGATTTTGCAGCAAAATCTACTCAAAATCTTTCCAATCGACTCGCTCTGGTGTTATTGAAGACAATAAAAAAACATCTTACCAATTGGTGGACTGAATGGGATCGAGAAATTGGTAATAAGTTGCACGGATTCAAATCGTCAATCACCCCTTTTAAAGGAATTAATAATTACATGAAAATTTAATAACTAATAAACAGATTACAAATTAGCCATACACGATTAACTCATAAACACTTTCTACCAAACGAGCCAGCACCTGTTTGCTCCACTTGCAAAGAACCTTAACCATTAAACATATCTTAATCCAGTGTACTAAACTAAAAATTGAGCGACGTACGTAATTTAATTGCGCTTTTCCTAATTTATCTACCTTGCTTGGTGAAATTCTACACCGAAATCTTACTTACTTGTTAAAAGCCACTGAATTGTTCTCTTTTATATTAAACAAGTGATCTGCGCGGCATCGCCATATTTGGTTATCGGGCTAGGAAACATTAACTAACTTATCACATACACTGCGTACTGCCAACCAATAATGATGAAAGTTGAATTATGTTTTGTAAATATCCGTATTTCTTATTTACATCAGCAAATATTGACACTCACTAATGGTAAATTTTAAATATCTAGGATATTTCTTAAAATTTAATCTTTCAGTAACTATTCTACCGATTTCGTTCAAATTTTATATTTTGTTATATAAAATGGTGTAAAAATTTGTATCACAATTCAAATGTTTTTTTTTTTTGAAATTGAAGTTATTAAATCTGTAAAAATAAAGAAGAATGTTTGTGTATGTGTGTTTACTTAATACAAATCCGTAATTCTAAACCAATCTGGAATTTTTTTTTAGTATAAATACGTTAGAAGACACGGGGAATAAAATGTCTACTTTAAAATTCACTCCTGCCACCGGTTCGTATACTACATTCCAAAGAAAGGTTTTTTTTTAGGATTTGATAAATATTTTATGATATGAGTGATTTGCTAACTGTCAACTCTAATCAATCGAAAAATAGTTTTATCTCATGTTTTTTTATTTATGTTATGTTTCCTACGTTAGGTTAACGCATGTAAAGTCAACGTTAATAATTTCGTAACGTATGGTAACGACGTCTCAAAAATAATATTTTAAAAGGTGTATGGAATCACGTGTTTCTTATACTTATGCTTTTAAAACCTGTCTCTATAAACTAATAATGGAAATTCAAGCTAATAATGGATAATCAATAATAATGGAATCAGTAATAATGGAAATTTAAGAAGAACTAATGAAATAAAACAGAAGTTATCTAATAAGCAATGGGAAAATTGTTGTAAATTCTGAATATAACGGATTAAAGGATATCACATGTATAGTTAATTTTTCTTTTGGTCAGTTAAACTTCTAACTCATGTTATGGTAATTCTAATAGTGTGAAGCCACACTGGAATTTGCACCTGTACACCCGCACCAGGCTCGTATTGACCACAGTGCTGACATAAAATATCCGTTGTGGTTGACGGATCATGGGTTAGAGTCCCCTTGTCATCAAGCTAACCGTGGGAAGTTTTTGTGGCTTTCCTCTCCATTTAACGCAAATGCGAGTTTGTTCCATCAAAGAGTCCTCCACAAAACTGATCCAGGGGTTCCTTTGTCTTTTGGATAGGGTTCGAAAGGACAAAGCTACGGAGTAGAACATTGGTTGTCGTGAACTCAAAAGTTCAGGTCGGCAGCTCAAGGACTGTTATTAAATAAAATTACAAGTATTCAAGAGAAATTCTCCTTCATGGAGGACTTTTTTGATGATCCAGGAGTTCCCTTGTCTTCTGAATCGGGTTCAAAATTACAAGTCTACTGAGTTACACTCAAAATGGGGTTGGCTGTTCACTTACAGTTGTAAAATAAAAAAAAAATTAGAAGTATTTTCTAAAGGTAAATATGTAGTATATACTTTTCCCCCTTCTTTCAACAATTTAATCAATCAATATACTACCTTATTTAAAATGTAGGCCAGTTCCACTTACGTTAAGGTTAAGGATAGAGAAACTGAGTGCATGGGGTCTGTTCCATGACACGGAAGGAGCTTCTGGAATCCTTTTCAAGTTTCTTTTACATTTTTAGAAGATTATTTCATAATTACTGGTTGTTAATCGTTAACGATTGATTCCATTCATAATTTTACGTGAATCCATATTTTAAAGATTGCTATTAGAAAATTAAACTACCATAAAAAAGGTAAAATCTTAAAAAACAATAAAATACAATTCACGAAATTTACGAATTTAGAGATCATTCTTACTGAATGTGGTTTGATCGACTTACTTCAAATGCAACAATCAAATTCTCAAAATCTAAATGTGTACTTCATATAAATTTTTATTTTGGTGAAAATAAAACGAAAAATGCTATTGGCGCTGGTTTGGAAAATATTTCGTATTAAAAGGGAAAGTTAGTTTTTCAAAACACATGAGTTCTACACAAAATCGTAACAATTTATTTTGTACAAAGAGAGACATAAAGAATATCTTCTCTCTTCTCACAAAGTGAAAAACAGATTAAAATTTTCAGTTTGTTTTAGAACGGCATCGTCAGAACAGTGTGGAATGGTCTCCAAAAGTAAAGAATATAGAGGGGAGAAGAAGGAAAACTCACATAGACCTAATGTAAAACTAGTTCCCTTCGCTGCAGGATGAGCGAGCACTGCAGGAAAAGCAACCGTAAGGAGCGAAAAGGAACAGAACTTGTTCCTAGATGATAAGAACAATAAGAACTTGTTTTGAGGGGCAATCTGCTGTAGAGAATGTTTATATTTGCTTCTAAAAATTGTTTTCTAAAAATTATTTCTTTTACAGTTTTTATAAATCCTCAGCATTATGTATTTTTAATACAGGCAATACTATAAATTTCACTAATTAATTTGTTTTTAAATGTCTTTTTGTGTAGCTTCCACAGTTTACATTTTATTATAAATAAATGTAGGCAATAAAATATTTCATAAGTTATTATTTAATTAAAATTTTTCGTTTGAAGATTTATTTAAACATTTATTTTTATCAAGAAATAAGAATAGTAGTTAATATCATTTAAGTTGAAGCATTTCAATGAAAACAAACTTTATAGCACAAGAAGTTAATTTACAACAAGCAGCACAATTTATATACAATAAACAATAATGCATAGTTAATAAAAAAAGACTATTACATACATAATTTTTTTTTCTAAATTAAAAATTTCTCATGAACATTCAATAGCTCAATTCATGATTCAATTTATTAATGACATTAAATGTACTTCAAGTTTAAATATGTTTCATTTTGTTAACTCTTGATTTTGAATGCAAATAAACAAGTAGATTATTAATGATAGTTGAAGCATTTTTTTAAAAATTAGTTTAAAAAGAGAATTCTGAATAAAAAATAGATATATGTGAAAATAAATATTTTATCAATTATAAATACAAATATTACTTTGTAAAAATGCATCAAATCGAATTTCAGTAAAGCATGTTAATTTTTACCAATTAAACTATAAACAGTGTCAAATAGTTAATTGAATACTGCAGAAAAAATCCTTAAATTAAATTGTAAAAAATTATAATAATGATTAGGATAGATGACAAAAATAAATATCTTATCATTTGAATAATTTAATTAAAAGGAAAAACAATATAATTAAAAAAATACATTTTAACAAACCATTATTTATTATAGTGAAATTTATAATTACTATTTCATAAAGATAAAATAAAATATTCATAATTTTGGATAAAAAAAACCAGTATCACACCTATGAATCTTTGAAACATCTATATTCTTTGCAAAAGCTTCGTGTCGGGAATCCCATTTTTATTCCTATTTATTCTGATTTGTGGATCACTCTGATTCGCTGGTAGCAAAAATGTGAATCACTCTGATTCGCATGTGTCCTACTCTTTTAGTAATTTTGGACCACGTCGATTGATGCTATTATGGATCGTTGCAACCTTAATATTTGGACCAAGTTGAACCGTAATATCGCGCAATTTGAAATAATTTTAAACTTGATCGGTACAATAGTTTAACATAACGAAAATAAAGTTTTTTTGAAAAATGGTGATTCATTGAAATAAAAGCAAATTTGGAAGATTTGTGGTGCAATGTTGAGCAGGTTTTTCTGAATGTGTGGTTTAAAAATAAGATGAAAATGACTTGATTGAGGCTATTTTTTCAATATTTAAATAAGGTTTTCATTTATAACTGTGGGTTGGTGCGTGAACAGATTGATTGGTTTCACATATTCGTTCGCTCTTCTGACTAAACAATTCAGATCATATTATCTAAAATGTTACTACACCTTCCTGTGATTTTGAGCGTCCATAATCCTAGTTCGTCTAAAAAAAATTATGTGTTAATTCAGACAAGTTACGTTTTTGTTTTCGATTTCTTAATCTGTATTTTCCTTCAAAAATACCTACTGATGAAGACCTGCTGCCAAGCACGTCAATTGATGTTTTTAATCATCGAACAATACTTGTTATTTTCGAAAAACATTGAATGGTATTGTTTTTGTAAAGAACATTAAGTTTTTAAATTATGAAAAGAAGTCTACTTCCAACTGTTACTAAAAAGTAACAATATTGGATTAGAAATTAGGTCTAGAATCATTTAATAAAAAAACACGAAAAAAAGAGGTATTTAATGAAAGAAAAAGTCATTACGAAGTTAGCATCAACTTCTGGAATTTTTATAGAACTGATGATAAAAACAGATGTTCTTATACTATGTTTGTTACTTTCATTTAACTAGAGAACAATAGGTGTTTTTCTCTTGCCGGTTTTCATGGTATATAAATAAGAGACTATACTCTAAGCTAAATAAGAAACACTACAGTAAGAAAAATACAGCTATGAATTCAGCACTTCAAATTGCTTTTCTTCTTTCTGTATTATGTGTAAGTATAGATTATTTAAATCCGTTATGTTTATATTTAGAAAAAAAATTCACAAATTAGTTAACATTTCTAATTACTTAAGTTTGTAAAATAGAACTTTTAGAATATTCAGTTTAGTTGAATGACTATGGATGTATATATGTTATAGTAAATTTTCAAAATAAAAAAGTACTTAACAAAATAAAAATTTTATCTTTGTATTGAAATGTATATCTTTAGTTCGAGAACTAGTATTATTAAATTTTAAGTTTAGCGCTTAAAATATTCTTTTCAATATTGTAACACTAAAAATTTTTTAGTTAAAAAATTGAACCCCTAGTGTTTTAAATCACATGTTTGATAATTTTTATTAAAATTACTTTGATGCAACGCTGTTCTGTCATCTTAATTACTTTGGTATTTCGTTTACTATGGTACCCAACTAGTTGCCCATCTAAAATGAAATTTCTCTCTATATTAAAAAAAAACCAAAACATTAGCGGCATTACTGTTGCTTTGGGTATTTAACTTTACGTTACATATTATTTTGATGCGCAAAACCTGGAATACTTAGGAACTTGAAATTACGAAGTTTTGCAGAAAAATGTACAAGGAGTATGATGGAGTTTTAATAATTGACATTCGATAATTATCTCGAGATTTACTAACTGCTAAACTTACTGTAAGAAATTACTGGACCACTCCGCACACTCCACGGAAATGATTACAGAGTTGACATTAACCAACTAAAAGGTTCATTTTCATGTATGAACTTATCGTAAGGTTTTTTTTTTTTTTTTTTCTTTTTTTTTTTTTTTTTTCTTTTTAAAATTCTATTTTTTCCCGAAAGAAATTGCAGTGTTAAAAGCAATTTTAGAGTTTTTACATTGTTTTTTTTTCTTGAAATATTGACAATTTATTGTTGTAAGAAAACTTATCTCTCACGAGATCTTCATTTAGAAGCTTGTGATTTGATAAAAAAAAGTAACAATAAATTAATATGAATTAAGAATAAGAAAATGTGAGATCCCGTGTTGTCAGATATAAATCTCAACATGCGAATCGAGATTTTTTAAAACATAAAAGGATCAAAGAAATTGTTTCCAATTTGAACTGTTATCTGATACTGGGCTATCATTATATATTGTTGACAAGTAAATTTAATTATCATTTATTATCTTTCTTGTGACGAAAATTCTGCGTTTGCAAGCTTAAATATTTTTCTTTCAATTATAGTTGATTATATTATAAATCTAGGCAACCGTTCATTTTATTACGATTAACATGCTCATAAAATGACAATAGTTATAAGTTCAATAAACAAAAGGATTTTTTTAATCAAACTTAAGGAAAAAAACCAATGATGAATGAGAAGCAATCACGGATTTTGATAAATAAAGCCTCCTAGTTATATAAATTATATATAATTATGTATATAAATTTATACATTATATAAATAAGTCACTTATATTTCGCGATCTCAACGCACGAATACGCCATATGGGGAAAAGAACGGTTCCATGACCCTCCTCCCTTCCTTCTCCTCCTCTTCTCAATTGTGAAAGGACTGCTCTACGACATTTCCCCCCTTCTTAATATATTTCGTATTTATTTCTCACAAATATTTTTTGAAATTTCCACGACGTTTTCTTTTGGAATTATGTTCAATGTAGTTTTCAGTTCCATATAGTTTCCTAACTTTAAAGTATTTAATCTATTTTAAAATTAAAACAGAAGCAAACGTACTTTCTTCTCCTATGACTCTCCACACGCTAGTGGTGAAAGTGGATGAAGTTTTGCCATTGGTAGAAAGTTCTGCTTTACACCACCTGCAGCCCATTTCGTTCGTTAATGAGTAGTAGCAAAATTACTCTTTATATTTTGCATTGTTAAATGTATATTATGCCACACAGAATGTTATTTAATTGCTTTTCTTTTAGGCAGTTTCATCTGCTCTAGATGTTGGTAAGTATCAGCCCTTAACACCTTCTGCTGAAGAGGTGGAAATATGTAAAAACAATGCAAACGGAAAGGAGATCAGATTGATTTTTAAGGTAAACTACACAAGCTAATTGCAAATAATATAAAACTGCTAACAAACACTTCTGAGGATAGTTTTATTTTAAAATTAAGTGTTTAGAGCGCAACTGAAATTATCGAATTAATACCTAATATTTCTCGCATTATTCTAATGTAAAATGTACTGATATTCAAATTAGAGTTTACTGCCTTTGATTTGTGGCGTATAACTACCACTACAAATATTAAATACCAATTCCTAGTATATAAGACATGTAACAAACCTAATTCCTTTTAGAGTCACCTTTTAGCTGAGGGTTGACATAGTCGATAATTAAATACCCTTATGGGTGATCTACGTACGTTATATGAACTCGCCAACGGTGGATGGTCCACATTGAATAGTTGATCTTCAGACAAAATACCGCTCAAAAATCCGGTGAGGCAAATAAATTCTCCAGACCAATAAATAAAAAAAAATAATGAGCGAAAAAAATAAAATAATAAATAAAAAAAACCAGCATTATCCAATTAGTGGTATTCGTTCATATCGAATTCTACCACAAGTAAAATTCTGGTAAGGTAGTAATGTGGCGTAACTACCACTAGAAATATTAAAATACCAAGTCCTTAGTATATAAAATATGCTAAATTGGTTCCATCTTGAGGTACCTTTTAATAGATGATGGTTGACATAATCTATAATTATATCCTCTTAAGTTTACAGAAGTAGGAGGCTTTGTCCTTGCTGCCTTTGCTTTTTAATCCGTGTTGTTTATTCACAGTTATCTTTGTTTCTCTATATGAAACAGAAATTTTCAGAGAAATTTTATCTAAATGTACAAATTTTAGTTAATTATCACTCATAATACTATAACGCTCATCTTTTGATTATCTTGCAACTGAAAATCTTACTAGCTTTAAGTCTGCAATAAAGCGGTTTCTCGTATAGATATAGAATTCATGGATGAAAACATCTATTGACAACATTCTGCAATTTCACTGAACTCTTAATCAGTAAATATGCTATTTGCAAACAAATTGATAAATTTGTAATTTCGTTTGCGAAAAATCTTTACATTACATTCAAGTACTTCTCAAGAAAACGACAGTAGACTCTATAGTCACCGTTGCATCCTGTAAAATGTTATAAAGGAACCCAAAACTATATTTCTTTTTAAATCACCATTTTATTGCCTTTAGCATTAAGATTGTTTTATTTAAACGTTGTCTTCAGAGTGAATGCAATTAAACAAATGTTATTTAATATGAAATTCTTGCGTGCTACCAAAATGCATGTTACGTGACACCTAGTGGCACGCATGCTGCATGTTTGGTATCTCTGCTCTAATTCTTCAATTGTAAATCCAACTCGGGGGGATAATATTTTCTGGGGCAATGAGCTAAAACAATAACCCACTTATTTGGAAAAAAATATTGCAAAAAATTAGAATTAAAATAAATTTTATCTTTAAAAACTACGCGACTTTCACCCGTTTACTTTAAATTTTGATAATATTTTAATTCAGCTTCATTTTGGACTGGCATCAATTACCAAACGAGCTTATTGCTCTTCTTGACTGAAAGTTTGATTCTAATTTTTCTTTTCGGAAAAGGGTTAAGACCGGCTTATCTCCAAGAATTTTTTGAATGGAAATAACTAGGATGTTTATGACATTGAAAGTAACACTACAAAAATTATCCAGTGGTTACAAGACTACCAGACACGTAAAACACTTATTCGTACTGTCATGTATGAAAACTACTTTAGGCTTTTTTCTTAAAGTAAATGTATGTTTCACAACACCTAGGTAATTCACTGATCATTCCTAGATCAACGATTACGTCTAGCTCTATATATTTGATTCCCGCTCTTGTTAAACTAGGTTTTATAACCAATTCAATCAAAATATTCCAGCCAATCCAATGTAGTGATTGTGTCGTTTACGTCTACCTCTGTATATTTGATTCCGGCTCTTGTTAAACTAAGTTCTACAACCAATCCAGTCAAAATATTACAACCAATTCAATGTAGTGATTATGTCTAATTTTATATTTGCAACATTTTTACTAAGTTTCCGATTTAAGTTTAGCTGTTTTCAAGGAAATGAATTTGAAATCACTATTTTAGTAACGTATTTTTTTATTAAAGTGCGAAATATTCAGGTTTATAAATATTTTCTGAAATTGCAGAAAATATGGAATACTTGTTACATCCAGTGCTGGTATAAAGGAGAAAGTAGGGCTCAAGCCTTTCTGACTCCTAAGGGAACTCCTTGCTGTGACATTGGTGGTGGCCTTCCAACGGGGGTAAGCTTCTACAGTTATAACCAAGTTATTTTGATTTAAATTTTTTTTTATATTTGTAGTATGTCCAAAACATAGTTCTTGAACCAAAACTCACACACTTCAACAGAAGCAAATGAGTTTTTGAGTGCAGTTTTTAATTCAATAATAATTATATAATATTTATCTAGGTATAAGTGCGATATAGCCAACAGCTCCAAACTAACTAGCTATTTTTTTTTTAACCCACTGGCGGTTAAGGAAATGGGCGAAATTGGGAGAAAGTTTCTCCCCTACACACAGTACCCCTATCTATTAACATTGGAAAACCGGTTTTGCTATGCAGTGAAGACTGCAGGTTAAAATACGACTTTCTACGTGCAGAACCGTCAGTGGGTTAATTCAAAAATTTATGAGACTAATTTTTGAAGCCTCTAACCATGATGAACCCATTCAAATTCTTATAGTTTCAAACGTTTTGAAAGCTGATATTATTTTTAATTATTAGAAGATCGTCCTACAGCAGTTTTAATTCAAAAGTTCCTCTTCACTCAATATATTTTATGAAAATAAATATCGAGGGGAATGTTTTGCTATTAAATTATTTTTTGCTGAGTATTTATAAAAAAATTAAACTGCGACATTTACCGTTTTCTTACATTTACATTACACAATAACAATTACACATTCCGCATTACATTACCATATAAACAACGGTCGAATATCAAAATGAAAATATTGATTTATGTTAACGATCAATTAATTGTTTTCTAAAAATCGAGTACATCCATGCATTTGCCAAAATTTATAAATAATAAATATTGGGATTATAATGTATGCATGAATCACCGAAAGTTAAATTGTCTTAAGTTCTAGGTAGCAAAATTTTACCAGACTCTCAGATTTTTAATATCACACTATAGTGTTAGGCTAAGTGTGTCATTTTTTCTGGCCTTAGCGCCAAAAATACGTAAATTGATTTTTGCCTATTTACTTCTCACATAAAAAAATTTCCCTTAAAAAGTTTTGACTCTATATAGCACTTTCTTGGCATAGTGCAAAATACAAATCAGATAACAGATTATTACCATAATTTAGCTTTTAAAAATTATGTAAAATTGACCGCAGTGCACCATATTTATTTCGTGTATTTTCTTAAAATAATAAATATCAGGCTTATAATCTGAATCTATCGGTAAAGAGTCAATTTTTAGTCTTAGTCTTAGGCAGTAAAATCTTACCAAACTCATAATTTTACCCTTGTGTGGCTTGTAAACACCATTTTCTGGAATATGATGCAAAAATACAAACTAACATTAATGGCATAAAACATATTACTACCAGAAAGTAGCATTTATGAACGTTGGATTCATAGATAAGGTTTTTATAAATACAGCGATCATAAATACAATATGAATATAGAAATTTAATTTTTCTTCATTTATTTATAATTTTAATTATATTTCCGTTCTTTAACTTTATCATCTTTTCCTCCTAAACAAAAACTTTAAAAACTAACAGGCAATATTAATAAATTCAGCACAGCTATTTTTCGATGCCTACAGCTACAATAACTTTTTAATAAATAAATAAATATTCTGAGGTTACGAATTTTTAAAAAATTAATATTGGTTTAAAATGATTTAGTCCCGAACAAGAATTTAGTTCTTGACTTTAACTCGTTAAACTGTTTTTCACATTTTATTTTACTTTATTTATTGATTTTTTTATTATTATTATTGTTATTTTTGAAATTTTCCTCAATTTTTGTATTCAATAGAAAATAATCAATAAATCGTATTTGCTAATAACATATTATTTAAATATTATTTTTTATTTTCTTATCTCTTAGACATGTGACAATGGGAAATGTGTTCTCTTCTGGCAACAACTGATGGTTTAATTGATGCTTGATTGAGATTTCTGACAATTAAATGTGTATCGAATTATTAAAATAAAAAAATAAAAAAAATAAAATTCTAAAGATGTTTGTTACTTTTAGAACTGTTGTTGGTTTCAAAATTCAATTAATTTATGGCTTGAACAGGAGAGGTAAGATACATTATAAGGAATGA
Organism: Parasteatoda lunata; assembly: GCA_949128135.1. NCBI lineage: Eukaryota > Metazoa > Arthropoda > Arachnida > Araneae > Theridiidae > Parasteatoda > Parasteatoda lunata. The sequence goes on along the minus strand of OX421972.1, from coordinate 91,851,361 downwards.
AAATTGCATTAGCAACCCGTGTATGGAAACGTCTGTACTATATACTCATTCGTGCGACTTTTACTGACACTTTTTAATCTTAATTTTAAGTTAATTTTTTGTTTTTTGAAAATTTTTGTCTGACAGTGTTTCTAAATAAGTTAAGTTAGGGCTGTTTTATCCTAATTTTAATGATTTGGGGACAAACAGGACAAGTTCGCTAAGATCGCCAAATTATCAAATTATTCTATTTGAAGTTAAGTTCTATTTGAATGCAGTTTTTTTTTTTATAATAATTGTTAGAGAGCCGCAATGACTCAGGGGATAGAGCGTTCGCTTTCCAATGTGGCGAGCCGTGTTCGAATCCCAGTCGATACGAATTCCGCATCCGTGCTGCACCGACTACAGTGCAAACGTGAAATATTCTCAGTGGTAAACGGATCATGAGTTAGAGTCTCCTTGCCGTCAAGCTAACCGTGGGAGGTTCTCGTGGTCTTCCTCTCCATGTAACGCAAATGCGGGTTAGCTCAATCAAAAAGTCCTCCACGAAGGCAAATTTCTCCCAATACTACATCCAGGAGTTCCCTTGTCTTTGGATTGGGTTCAAAATTACAAGGCTATGGAGTTGAAGTCGTCGTAAACCCATAAAATCGGGGTGGCTGTTCAACGGCAGTTATATAAAAAATATAAAATAATTGTTAGAAAACGCAAAATTAGAAAATCCGAACATGGTTTTCTCTGCATTTTTTATACTCATGGTAACCTCCCACCCAAGTTTGAACTATTGACATTTAAACAAATGCTACGACAGTATAATTTAAAATCATGAAATGTCGATATTTCTTTCGTGATTTTTCACTTTTATTTACTCTGATTAGAAATTCCTCTCGTTCACATCGTATTATTTATTTTATACTCACTCTTTTTAAAGACCAACCAATTTGTATCCTTTGCCAAAGCATCGGTGTAATTATTAAACATCTTTTAATTGACAGCATACTATTCAAGCATTTAGAAATAGTAGCATTTGCATTACATGCAAAAAAAAAATCACCAATCAGTTCCTCGTTCCCATTTGGGTTTTTTTTTCTCATGCAGATTGAATGCTCCCTTTCGCAGATTTTTAGCTGATTTTGAATCCTTGCTCAATGACTTTCATGCATAACACTTTCATAAAGTTTATATAAACAATAGAAATATATTCTTAACTTAACTTTTGAACTTAGTAACTATTGAATGCGGCCATTTTCGATTCTTGTGCCATTAGATTCCATCAACCTACGATTCATCAGATTTAAATACAATTTTGTTCGAATTTTAAACTTGTTCATTTGATTTCAAACCATTTACTTCACTTTCTTCCAATTTGCTTTAATTTTACTGAATTTAACTTAACACTAACCTTCAAGCATTATCAAAGCTGTGACAGCCTGTTTATAGCATTTTCTAATGGGTCAAATAAGGCTTTTTATCGCTAAACTTGGCAAATTTTTAATACTAAAATTAATTCATGTTTATACTTATAATATAGCACCGATACCAAATAATCGTCAAACATAAACCACTATTCGCTACTTGCATTTTTTATGATTCACTGTAAGTTGCTCTTTTTATAGGTTTTTTAGATAAAGGTAAAGTAAATAATAGTTCCTCGAATTACTATACGTATTAAGCATTAAACTGTGTAACAGTATAATTCAGTATTTCTTAGTTTTCAAAAGAATTAATACTTATATGGGATATTGGTAGGGTGTTGGGCTCATGTCCAAGATGTCATGAGTGCCCGTGTAGTAAATAGTGAAGATTTCCCGTGTAGTAAATAGTGAAGATTTCCCGTGTAGTGAATGGTAACTGGTACACGCTAAATCTGTCTTGTCACAAAGTTCTCCATGTTCCCAAAGCAAATCTCTGGGGGCACTGAAATGGAAACTGATCGTTCTGAATGGGTCTACCTTATAAACGGGTTGTGACGTGTGTGTGGCTGAAGTCCCATTCCTTGTCATAGATGGTTCTACTGAAAAACAAGATACTCACCCTCTGCCTTAAAGACGCTTGGTTTCACCAAGCAGGAAATCAGCATTAGAAACAACAATAACTTATAGGGACAAAAATAGTGATAAACTTTGAACCATAAGAAAGAAAATTTTCCTTTAAAAAAGTTTATTCAAATATCATGCCATACACAATGCAAGGAACTACTGAAATCTATTGTTCGTTTACCATCTGTTACGAGACGATAAACGAAAAAGATAGTTTAAATTTTAAAATTTGTTAAAATAATCTGAGAATTTTTATGAGTGAGATACGAAGCTATGATGACATTTTCTTTAGTTTTCGTTTTAAAGTTTCTTTAATTTTAGATTCTGCTTGATATTTCTTTTTTCCCTCCATCGCGGATTTGTGAAATTATTTTATAATATAATTTTAAAACATTCTCGTGCTCTTTCTGATTAAATTCTTTATATTTCCTGCAATTCTTATTGAAAGAATTAATCTGAATTTGTTTGTTGCGTCTTCTCTTAACAAGATATGAAAAATATTTAAAGACGTCAATTCAAACAATTTTATTAAAAGCTTCATTGGCTGCCAAAAATTATGAGGATGGTAGTTAAAGTTGATTTGTTTCCAGAGCACATAAAAAGGTGAAGATTCTCAAGACTTGCCTGTCGTAAATATGGAAAATGAAAATGAATTGAAACATAAAATATAAAGTTGCCTACGAAAAATGAAAAATAATGGTGAAAACTAAAACTAGAAAAATCGTGAGTGCTGAAAAAAAAGGAAAAAATAAATAAAAACGATAAAAAATTATAAAAACCGCTGTGGTAGAAAGAGGCATATCAAGGCAAAATGCATTTCCATGCGCTATGAAAAGGTAGTGAGGAATTCATGTCGTTAACAAGGAAATCAGCAGTCATATGAAAGAAAAAAGATTCAAGGGGATAAAGATTAGCTGATGTGACAGGGAGGGAAATAATTTTTTCCCGAGATTCTAACAATGTTCTTGTTCGCATTCTTGATAACGGACTTATCTATCGTGTTCTCTTTAGTTTAAATTTTAAAGTGAATCAGGTTGGTCCAATGTATCCAAGATCACTTTGGCATGACATGTGGTAAATACTCAGTTATTTTAAATGTTTGTAGGATATTTAAGTGACTTAAATTAAATAGGGACATTAGTAAGAAGAAGAATAACATCAATTGAGAGCATTGCTTTATTGGACAGGGAAAGTTGAACTAGTTGGGAAACGAAATCACGGAAATTTTAGACTTGTATTTGCATCTTTAAAAGTTAGAGATGAGATAATATGAGCTAAATAGCGAGCAAGTTTTTAGAACGGGTTATCAATTTTAGATAGCCCAAGGTCAAGAAAACTGAGATGGGCACAGTAGACCTTGGCCCTCATTGGGCTGTCGCGCAGCTGAGTTTAGTTTAGTTTATCAATTTTAGATGCAATAGGTATAAAATCAGGTTGTGGTTTGTGAACTTTAGGAATGTCAGAGAAACGAGCACAATTTGAAATAATTGGAAAAACATTACATTTAATGTAGTCCGAGAGAATACAAGAACTTTTTATTTCATTTTAAATAGCAGTGGAACAGGAAGGGGTAGAGTTATATTTTAAAACAGTGCAAGGATCAGAGGCCAACATATTCTTCACATGATCATAGTAATCAGTAGAGACCGGATTTTGATGGCCTAAAAAATCTCAATTAATGCCCTTAAAAAGTGCAAAAAATGCCCTTTAAAAGTGCAAAAATGACCTTAAAAATGCAAAAAATTCCCTTAAAATGCGAAAATTGCGCTAAAAATGCCTTATGACATGACTTAAATAAAGTAAAAATATTGAACTAAAACAATTTTTTACTCTTTAAAATTATTATGAGTCATTTCAAAAAATATAAAGCAATACAATACTTGTTCTACGTTCATTAAAGTTTGAAAAATATGTTTTATATCCTAAAGTAACAAAAAAAATTAAATAAATAAATAAAGAAGGAAAATATATTAACTCCAAAACATTTTCATTTTGTATAGAAACTTTAATGAATATAACAACTTCCATCTCATAATATTACTAAATATCCGAATTACATTGGATTATTAATTTCTTTTTTAGTATTTTGAAATGTAAACGAGCGTCTCTTGTCTGAAAGTTAATTTTTATACCTGAAGAAGCTTCTTTCAACGTCTACTGATGTTATTGGCGCGTACTTGAAAAAATACGGTCTCACTTACTGACAATTCTTCTTCAATTTGAAAAGATGTTGCTTCACCTGTTAATATCCTAGAGATTTTCTTCATTGTTTGGAAGCCAGTGTAATAATGAAAAATGATAAAAAATAATAAAAATTGGAAAAAATTAACAAAAAATTTAAAAAATGCTTTAAAATGCAAAATATGCCCCAAAATTTAAAGAAAAATGCCCTATAAATCTTAAAAAATGCTCTAAAGGACAAAAAATGTCCAAAAATGCAAAAAATGCAAAAAAATGCAAATGTCATCAAAATCCGGGCCTTAGTAATCAGATTTAATAATAACATTCTAAGAACAATAACAATGAATCTTGAGAATGGACACCTATTTTTGAGCACTTGAAACATGTCTACTCTTACTTCCATCTTTATATTTTTTGGAAACAAATGAAGCCTTTTAAAAAGAATATATATTTCTGTTTCATTTTCTTGGGATTATTTAATTAATTAACTATTCTATATTACGGTTTTTACGGTTTTAAAATTTTGCATCACTCAGTAAAACTAAATTTCTGCAGTTTCCACTATAGATAACAGTACAACGCATTGAAAACAATTTAAATATTTGGCTTATGATTATATTGTTCCTTGCCTTTTGTATTACTGACGGTTCCACCCTCTGCTTTCCAACCCTTACTATTGCTTTGCAAACTTTCGAATTTCCAAGGCTGAACTAGATCAGTTACTTCACACTTTGTTGGCCGACCCGACAATTTTATTGTCACATAAATAATGTTGCTACTTTGCGGCCAATGCTCCCTATCTAAATAATGACCGAAGCAGTCTGTTACGCTCAGTCAATATTTCTGGTAATTTCTGGATAACGTCAATTTAATAAATGTTATATTTAATTTAAAATATAAATTTGATTTATCATGTTTAAAAATTATTACTGTTTTTCAATTTAGCTTTAATTTACCCTGGGAAAATTTAAAACCAAAACTATGAATATTCTCATAATTTGAGATGTTCTATATAATCATTTATGCATTTTCACGCCTCTGTTATGATAATAAAGTAAATAAAATCATTTAAAGTAATAAAGAGAGTTTGAAAAAAATATTGTTCTATTTAAAATATAATTGTTGAATTATATAGTTTAAAAGGTACAATATCAAAATCTAATTAGTCATATTAAGGATGATTAATACTTAACCTTAATAAGGTCTAGTAGAAATGGTTATACTGCCTCAATTACTAGGTTTAAACGTCTTAAATTCTTTTAAAAGTAATCTTAATGACAAAATTTTATATATTATGTGACGTAAATGGTTGGCTTGGTTTTTTTTAAAGTTGGTGTGGCATCTGAATAATTGAAATATTCTAAATTTAAGTAATGAGCGAACCTGTATACAGACGATTACAATCAAGTTTAGCTTTGATAGTTTTTAACGATAAACAGATTTAAAAAAAAAATGATTGGTATTCAATCAAAAATATGCATTACTTTTTATAATGACACAGAAGTGGTTCTATATATTACTTTCCCCGTTCTATCACGAGAAAATTTAAACATAATAATTTTGCTCGATTATCATTCATCAATTTGCTTTTTTTTTCTTACTTCTTATTTATTTTGGGTTGCTAAGTTATTTATTGTTCTTTTCCAAAAAGATAATTTAGCAATATCATGAAAAGTCTATTCCTAGTATTTATTTGCAACTTTGAATATAGATTTTGTAATAACTACTTTGATTGCATATGTTGACTGTACAGAATTTTAAATATAATGCACTATAAAAATAAATGTAATTTATTTACTATTTAAATAATAAGCTGAAGAGATAAGAGAGTTACTTAATAATATTATAAAGTTGTAAGCTTTACATTTTGAATTAGGTTGCTAATTTCTAGATGAAGGTTATTATGAATGTTGCTTTCCAGATTTATAAAAATTGAAACAAAAATAGTTAAAATAGCAAAATATGTTTTTTTATATACATAAAATATGAAAGATATAATACTTAAAATTAGTTAATGATAATTCTAACTGGTACTTTTGGTTGGCAAGCAAAAAATCACCGAAAAATGACTCCCGCTAACATTTTTTCTAATTTTATTGTTATTATTTTTTTATTTTTTTTTATCACTAAACAAAATGGAAGTTAACAAAAAAAATATAAAATTTTTCTTTTAACCTTTGTGCTTGGCTAAATTAAAAGTATCCTCTAACAAACTTATATTAAATATCGCTGCAATTAAAATAATAAAAAAGTGCTGCAACAAATGATAAATAAATAATTTCGAGTTAAAAGATTAAACTATTCTTAATTTTATGTTGATGAAAGCCGAAAAATTTTCAGAAACTTGTTATTTGATTTTGATAAATTTTATCGCATGTTATTTTTTTTCTTTGTCAAACAATGAAAAAATTTATTTTAATTTATTACATTTTAGACCATTATCTTTTGAGTTTACATACAATTTTGATAACAAATTCAACTACAAAGCAGTAACAAGCCTGAACAATCTACTTAAAAAAACTTTATTTTCACAAACAATGTTTTGCATTTTAACAACCTCTTTACTTGTGTAATTATGACCATTATATATCTATTTAAAAATCTAATATTTATATTTGCTTGTCAAAAGTGTATCTGTATGGTGTTAAAATCATCAACATCATCAATTCTCTTAAATTAACATGCGTAAAGGTCATTAGTATAAAGGTCAGCTCATTTCCTGCTTGAAAGTTGTTGTAAATGCAATCATTAAATATTTTAAGCTCAGTAATATTAGTTTAAACAAAGTATCAACCACACCCAAAATATGTCGCACCGGGCCTCCCAGTCGGCAATACTTTTTCTAGTCTTATGCGTAAGTAATATCTTAATTACCTGAATAAAAATAAATAATCTTAGTCTTTTTTTTAAAAAAAATTATCAATTATCCAATTATTTTGAGTCTTTGTGTTAGTTTTGAATTTCATAAAAAATATAAGATTTACTTATAAGATCGCATTTAAAAAATCATACATTTGAGATAAAACATATGATTCTATTTCCTTGTATACGGCAAAATTAACATTCGTCACTGGCCAAAGGCGACAAAATATAATAAATGGGTATTAAAATATTTGCCTGCTAATCGCCACTTTCTTTTCAAAATTGCACCCCATGTTGAATTTTATTTTTAATAAATTAAGAATTGTTATGAATGTTTTGTAACATTTTAAATATTACTTCATTTCACACTTGTTTTTTTAAGTATTTCTGTATTTAAAAAATGAATTTAGCAATATTTATCATTTATAGAGAAATACTTGCAAATAAAGGCTTTATTTATTTTTTAATGGCGGGCACTTGGAACTATTGTCCATTGGCCACAGTAAGTGCCAGAACTGCTAACTCTCTTTTCGTTACCCAGTGGGCACCTGTGGCGAAGCCAAGGTGGTGGAGCAGCGTCGCCTACGTCACACTACCACAACCCGTAATAAAGGCTTTATAATATTAAGAGTTCTTTTAATCGTTTAAAATTTTGATTTTTTTGAAAAAGTGAAATTTTTTTTTGAAATGTCAGAAATAAAAACTTGGTTGTAGAAAAATGGCCTAATTTTGCCCTATATTTCCTTGACATTTTTAGCTGTCAATCTTTTAACAACATAAAAGTATGCTAAAATTCTGGCGAATCTTAGCAAACTTTATTTTGCTTAAGTATTGTTTTAGTTCTTACAAATAGTGATTTTATATGATTAATTGTAGATCATCACTAAATAACAATATGATTTGTTGGCCCCTTTTATCTTGATGACTTAGGGGGCTAGTGGAGACAATTCTTATAAATTTTTCAAAAAAAAAAAACAAACTTTTTATCGAAATTTTAAACACATCTAGTACTTTTTTCATTAAAATTTGTTAGTGTATATTTTTTTTTGAATGATATATTAACTAATTTGCATACATAAATTTTTAATGATTTAATTAAACAAGTATAAATTAGTATAATTCAATGGCGGTTTGTTTAAGAGCGTAGCCTGTTATACAAAACTAAAAATAAGACAGTAACATATTTTTATATTTATACTGCTTGGATACAGACAACGTTACTATACATTTTTACACAAAATACTTTGGGTTAAAATATTAAAAGGAAAGAATTTGAAAATATATTTTTTTTAAATTTGCATTCGTATTTGAAAAATTTTTCTGCTGTACAAATTCTATTCAAATAAAAAATCCTAAATTCAAAAATTAAAAACTCAAATAGAAAGATCCTTAACGAAAAAGTTTTAGAAATTTTTCTCCTTCATTCACTAACTTTGAAGAATGTACTTATTTCATGTGAATGTGAAAAAAAGTTCCGTAAAAAAAACTTGTGGACAGATTGCACAGATACAACTTGTTAAAAAAATTAAATTTACGTTTCTCTTTGATGTTGATGCACGCTTTACTTTCATGTTATTTTATATTTTGCTTTAGGTTATGGCAGAAGCGTTTGATTTTGGAAAATATCAACCATTATACCCTTCATCTGAAGAAAAGGAACTGTGCAAAAAACATGCAAACGGAAGAAATTTAGAAAAAGTGTATAAGGTAAAATAAAAGTTATATAGTTTCTGATTTTTTTTAAAACAGGCATAACTCGCTGCTATCTCTTTTAAGCTTTAACAATTTATTAAATGATAATTTATTTCTATAACATAATTCCCAAAGTCATCACTTTATTCCGAATTTTCTTAGAATTAATTATGTTACGTTTCTTTCAGCTCGAAAACATAAGCTTTTATAGTTCAATTTCGTATACAAATCTTAATTTTAGCCTTTAAAGATTTTGCTTGATAGTTTCATATTAAATTTAAATTTTTATTAATACTTTTTAAACACAGCAGAAGAAAATCTTATGTTAAAACTACACTTAGTTGACTGTTACAAACTCTCTCACTGTTACAAAATTTCTGTGGCAACAACAAAAGGTTTTTCCCTAACCTAGAAAGGAATGAAAAAGCATAGAAAGCTTATGCTTTTTCATTCCTTTCTAGGTTTAATAAGTTATATTTGAAAGAATTCTGAGCAACATCAGTCGCACTCGAGGCAATTAAAGCCTGAAGCATATTTTGTCATCTATCTATGTCTTTAACAATAGATCCTGCATTTTACTAAAAAGGTATTTCTAACATTTGTAACCAAAAGTCATGCGTTGAAAAATAATTCGAGGCACTCTCTTGTTCATTTTCCATCTGGAGCTCTTGAAAACGCAACAGTTGCTACTTTTTCCTTGAACAGTCAAAGACCAAGCTAGCTCTAACTCCTTTTTAAGATGTCTATTCTTTGAATTTTAGCTCTTTTTTTAAAAGCTTTTCATTTGATATCTTACAAGACCAGAAAATTTTAAACATTTGTCTCTAAAGATTTCGAGTTTTTGTCTTTTTTACGTTTGTCTATTCCCATGTTTCTTGCCATATTTGGACAGGCATTATTTATATATGAGGCAATAATACTTTCCGAAAGACAAAATAATTAACTGTTATAGTAACTTACTCATAATTAATTTTAAATGTATTCCCATTTGATTTTTAAAATTTTGTTCACTATCAAACGTAAAATTTGGAAGTTATTCAGAACTTTACTGACATCGTTTAGAATTTTGTAAAAATACGTTCTCTCAACAAATATACAACGAATTAAAAAAAAAGATTTTTTTTCTTCAATGCAAAAATAAGATACTATATCTATTTGTGTCACTATCTATTTGCATTAACAATGTACTTTTTATAAACCAGGTTATATGTGTGATGTGGTATTGCCATAAATGGCTCTTACTCTAAATTTGGGAGTTATTCAGATATCTACTAAAATCACTTGGAATTTTGTAAAAATACGTTCTCTCATTTTTCTCTCGACAAATATATATCTTATACTATAATACGAGGAATGGTTGCCAAGTCGAAAATCGCCCCAGAATTAATAAACTCCGGTAAACTTGGGGGTCTGGGGTTTTTGGCCACGAGGAATCGATTGGCGCCGGTTTTGAAGCGCTACGGTCGAGCAGTTCGGAGTTACAGATAGGATATTTTCAAACTTTATTAGTTCTGTATTAGTCTGTTTGTAATCACAATATATCGCCCCAGAAGCCTCGCCCAGGCACGAAAATTGTGTTTTGACATAATGAAGAAGTATTTTTTTTCTTTTTCAAAAATTTGGATTAATTTTTTAGTTATCAGTCATTTTGTAAGAAAATCTATACTTTTTCGTCTTCAAAGTGCCATATTCAAAAAACTTATTAAAAAAATACATATCTCTTATAAATGTATGCTAATGCGAACCATACAATTGAAATATTAATTTTCGACAACTTAAGCCAATAATATACGAAGGAATTAATAATTTAATTGTAAGGTTCGCATTAGTTTACATTTATCAAAGTGGAGAAATGTTTAACTTTTGTATTAAAAATGTGGCAACATATTAGATACGTAAATAGAACGCTTAGCTGTCGTTGTTCATAATTGAAAGGCCGTCGAAAACCAGCAGACGATCATCTACAACGAGCCGGAGAAGTACGTGGAAGCTTGCTATATCTCACCAGTTGAAGCATGTTGGCGCCTATTCAAGGATTTCGAGATCCAAGCGAAAAGCCACACCGTTCGACTTGACATTCACCTACCCGGACAAGATGGCGTTAACTTGGACCAAACGCCAGTTGACCTTGCCGATATTGGACAGAAGGGATCGACCTTAAGGGCTTACTTCCGCCATAACACCGCGCTGAAAGAAGACGAAGCGAACAGAAAGGCAGTCACCTACCACTATTACCATGAAATACCGGAGAACTACCGATGGATTGGCCAGACGAGTACTTGGCAGAAGAACGTGAATGCTTGCAGCAGAATTGGTCGCGTACATCCAGTCAACTTCGTTTCCCAGCCAGAACTTTTCTTCCTGCGCACGCTTTTGTTCCACGTCAAAGAACCAACGAACTTCAGAGACCTCTACATTGTCGACGGTGTCCAGCACGCAACCTACAAGCAAGCCTGTCTAGCCAGAGGCCTCACATACGACGACCAACAGTACGTAGAAGGACTCCGCGAATCTGCTTCATCGAAAATGCCAAGTGTTATGCGCATACTCTTCGCTCAAATCCTGATACTTGGTGCGCCAGAAAACCCGAAGAGATTATGGGAACTGTTCAAAGAGGACCTCGCGGAAGATTTCATTCGAGAAGCAAGACGCACTGGTGGTTCCATAGAAGAAGCGATAAAGCGTGCCCACCGAATCATCGCGCATAAGCTGAACACCGAAGCTACCGAAGGCCGCAACTTCCGATACTGGGTGCAGACACATGGCATGGAAGACAGCGACAACTATGAGCAAGATTTGGAACACGATATGATCGACGTCGACGAATCAGCAGCAATCGGAGACCGCATGTACTAGCAACTCAACGAAAAGCAGCGTGAAATCGTCGACACCATAATCCAAGCACTTGAAGACCCGACTCCTGCTGCGAAATGCTTCTTCATAGATGGACCAGGAGGAACCGGGAAGACATTCGTCTACAGCACGCTGTATCGCATCTTTACCGGAAGGCTTAAGAAAGTGAAATGCATGGCTTACACCGGGATAGCAGCGATTCTTCTACCGAGTGGTCAAACAACGCACCGAACCTTTGGCTTGAAAGTCCCGCTTACATCCGACTCAAGATCATCCGTCAAACCAGGATCACCGAAGGCGAACGCACTCAAAGGAGCCCACGTGTGTCTGATGGACGAAGCTCCGATGATGTCAAAACACGGCTTGCACAACATCGACGAACTCCTACGCGCGATTTGCAACAACATTCCGTTTGGAGGCAAAGTCATGGTGCTTGGTGGCGACTTCCGACAGTGCTGTCCAGTTCAACAACGTGCCAACAAAAGCAAAATACTCGACCTTTTGATCAAGAGAAGCCATCTGTGGCAACACTTCAAGACTTATTCGCTCGAAAAGAACATGCGCGTTGATCCCGAAGAAGAAGAATTCGCGAAATACCTGCTAAAGCTCGGCGACGGGGAACTCGAAGTGAATGAACTCGGCGAAATAGAAGTCCTAGAAGAACGCTCTGGTGGTAACCTCATCGATGAAATCTTCGGACCATGCCTCAGAAGTTGGAACTACGAAGCAATGAAGAATCGCGCTATTCTTGCACCATTGAACGACGATAAGGACAAGATCAACGAGCAGATAATCGCTATGCTTCCAGGCGAAGAGAAGACATACACAAGTTTCGACTCCGTAAAGGATCAACATGAAGGGGGAATTCAATTCGCGCCTGAATTCCTGATCTCGATAAACATCGCCGACTTGCCTCCACACAATCTGAAGCTCAAGAAGAACGCCATCATCATGCTTCTCCGAAACTTGGACGTCTCTGAAGGAATGTGCAACGGAACACGATTGATTGTCACCGAACTTTGCAACAACATCATCAAGGCTAAGATCATCACCGGTGAACACGCAGGCCGGCAAGTACACCTTCCAAGGATCACGCTCGACTCCAGCAAATCACAGCTTGGCGCAACTATGCAACGGCACCAATTCCCAGTTACTCCAGCATTCGCCATTACGATACACAAGTCACAAGGCCAAACATTCGAATTCGTCGGCGTGCTTCTCCTCACGACGGTCTTCGTGCACGGAATGCTCTACGTCGCGTTTTCAAGAGTCAAGCGTCAAAGTGCGTTGAAGGTCTTGCTGCCTCCTGAGAATCCAACCCACACCCGAAACGTCGTATGGAAGGAAGTCCTGAACAAGAGAAACTCACCAGCCGCACCTGCCTCTCCGACAAGAAACTACCTGGACAACATGGAAGACTTCTCAATCGATGATTAATGTTTATTATGTTTATGCTGTTATAGGTTTATAATATGTTTCTTATGTATGTATATATGTTTGGTTTTTCTAAATAAATTTGTCAAAAATATTGAACTTCAACACACTTCAATCTTTACACTGCTCACTTTGTACCATTTCTTTAATTGTATAATTTTTTGTTATCAATTACATTTTATTTCCTATGACTTTTCAAACTTTACCTTTGTATAAAATAGTTCCCTTTCCAAACTCTAACTTTGTTTAGATAGTTTACAATGGTGCACTTTAACCGGTTATCTTTTCACCAATGGTTTCACAAATTTTCTTATGGCATGTATTGTTTTGATAAATCACAATTGAAAATTTAAATCTTCGAGTTAGCTTCGATACCTGTTTTCTCCGAGCCGAGCTCGGTAACCCGCTGGTTAGATAAAAATAAGAGATTTTATTTCCTTTCACTACAAAAAAAAGATACTATATTTAGTTGTATCACGATGTAATTGCGTTTACAAAATACTTTCTATAAAACAAGTGGTATGTGCGGTGTGGTAACGCAACAAATGGCTCTTACTCTAAATTTGAAAGTTATTTAGATGTTTACTAACATCGTTTAAAATTTTGTAAAAATATGTTCTCTCATTTTCTCTTAACAAATATATATTGGACAAAAGAAAGAGTTTTGTGTCTCTTCAATATAAAAATGAGACACTTTATCTATTTGTGTCACGCTCTCTTTGAGTTAACAAAATATTTTTTATAAAACTAGTTGTATGTGCGGTGGGGTATCGCCCCAACTGGCACTTACTTTAAATTTGGAAATAATTCAGATGTTTACTAAAATCGTTTAGAATATTGTAAAAGTATGTTCTCTCATTTTTCTCTCCATAAATATATATTAGATAAAAAAGAGATTTAATTCCCTTTAATAAAAAAAATAAGATACTATATCTATTTGTGTCACTATCTATTTGCGTTTATAGAATACTTCTTATAAGCCAAGTTGTATGTGTGGTGTGGTTTCGCCACAAATGGCTCTTTCTCCAAATGCGGAAGTTATTCAGATGTTTACTATAATCACTTAAAATTTTGTAAAAATATGTTCTTTCATTTTTCTTTCAACAAATTTATACTAAATAAAAAAAACAGATTAATTTTTCTTCAGTGCAAAAATAAGATACTATATCTAATTGTGCCACGATCTATTTGCGTTTATACAATACTTTTTATAAGCCAAGTTGTATGTGCGGTGTGCCATCACCACAAATGGCTTTTAATCCCTTAACTTTCTCAACCAATCATCTATTTATGGTGATCATGTTAACCTATCTATTTGTGATACCATAATAAACTGTGTAATTCTAATTGTTTTTTTTATTGCAGAAATTTCGGAAAACTTGCTATGTTTATTGCTTGTATGAGAATGGAATAACTCCGGAAGTGTTACTAACTCCAAAAGGAACGCTTTGTTGCGATTTTGTTGGAATTGGACCCTCTGGGGTAAATTCAATATATTTTTTTGGCCCTTATTATAGCGAATATCAAGTAATGTAGAGTTTATTTAAAGTTACCCTGCTTTTATCCACCAAATAAATCCTGGCTTATGGATGTCGATGAAAATTGATAAATCAGTTATTCGAACTATTAAGAAAAATACAAGTTATGAAAGTTATAGTAAAAAAACCACTCTAAATCGATGAAAAGGATGATAACTTAAACTTAAGAATACAGTAGGTTTTAAAATGAGCATTATTTCATTTTGATGTGTGCCAGCTCAACAAGTTTCAAAAAATATTACTACTAATCAATATTTTTCTGGTTGGCTGGTTGGTTCTAATGCCACTTTCCGCACGGGCATGCCTGCTTGGTGAAACCGAGCAAAATTAAGGCAGGGTGGGAGATTCTTGTTTATTCAGTGGCGCCATCTGTGGCCAAGAATTCTGCTTTTGCCACATCATACGTATTTAAACCAAGCACTCGTGTTGTAGACCAAGTTCGTGGTGCGATATAGCCATTTCTGGCTCTTGCGCCAAACACACTAAATAACTAACTAACTAACCACATCATACGTTAGTATTTTTCTACTTTTACAAAACGTCAAAAGCTGCTTTTTTAGATTATCATTTTTTAAATATGCATTAGTATTAATTTTCTTTCTTTTTTCCCCCCTTCAAAATAAGCAGATACCCAACAACACTTCAATTTTTCATTTTATCTGTTTTATTTAACACTTTGAATATTTTTTTAATTTAATTTTTAATAAATCTTTTATTCTATTTAAAGTCATATAAGAATTGAAAAAGAATAGGAATTTTAATTGAATTTTTTTACTCTTATAGGTAGGCACATAAGTTTTGTTGTTTTGCTTTCTTGATTATTTATTCTCTCTATTAAAATATAATTGAATTAACTTTAGCATATTACTGATATCATATAGTGTAAAACCATATAATGATTTGTATACTTGTTTTTTTTTGTTTTTTTTTCAATGTATGGCACATATTTTAAACCTTTTTTATGAGGACATGGATAAAAAAATCGATAAATTTTTATTTGATATTTAAAGTAGAATTGTTTTTTTTTTTGTTTGTGTGTTTATGTTTTGATGAAAATATTGTTGTAATTTTCGGATTAAAGGGATCGAAAAAATAATTTAGAAACCTTCAACTTAAGCAATATTTCCAAATAAACATATTTAAATATGTGCGCAAAAGAATATTTTATAATGAATTATAAAAGATGCAATTTTTGAAATTGCAATTTTGATGCAATTTTTGTTTCATTTTTAAAATTTATTGATTGCTTCCTAAACCGCTGCGATAAATGTTTTTTCTTTAAAACTATACAATCATTTTAAATAATATGAATTTGAAAAATTTGTAGGGAGAACTAAAAGTTTTAAAGTTAAATTGTTTTTAACGAAGCGCATTGTTATTCTGCTTCATTAGAAAGTTTTTCCAAACTTTGTAAATAAATATTCTCTTTGCTCAAATTTATTTGAATTACAAAAACAATATTGACTCAGAATATCGTTTTAGTTTATTTCTCCATATTTCATAGTGATAAGGAAAGAAGCAATAGAACAAAATATTAAGGATGAAATATTTTTCATTTTCATAATTGATTTTCTGTTTCAAAACTTTTCCTTAGAGATATTGACTTTTGATTTTTAAAAGATGGAATTGTTGGCTAAAAGTTTTTTCAAATTAAAAAATTTTTTTAAAAATATAATACAGCAAACTTCAGCATATTTCTAATGAACTAAAATATAAATATTAGTAAATATGTTTGATTAATTTCTGCCATATAATTTAGTTTTATTCTGTAAAAAATTTTAGTGTACCTCAAACTACAAAGATCGTTGTTATTTTTGTAGGCCATCAATAAGGTATTGGGGTGCGATTGTTCTTGTTTTCCAGTGGCTCCATCTCTGGCCAAGAATTCGACTTCTGCCACATACATACGTCACACCCGTTTATAGGGCGGACTCATCCATGTATCTATTCATACATCTACAGATCGTAATTTCGATTTGAATCAGAGAATAATCAATATCCAATTCAGTAACCCAAGATGTATAATTTTTTATGGGAAAATGGAGAACTTTGTGATCCGACAGATTTAATGAGCACCAGTCACCATTCATTACACGGGGAGTCTCCGGCCTGCTGGATTCGAACTCACGAACGTGAGTCCAGCGCCATATCAACAATGCAATCCCGGCTGCCAAAAAGGGTGGCAACTGCTTTACACTATAGGGCTGTAATAAAACTCCATTCATAGTTTTGGTTCTAGTGATTCACTACACTGATCTTCTTTTTGCACTACTTGATGGAAAGTAGCTACCGCTATTTTTGTTACAGTAACTTTAAAATTTATAATTACGGTAAGATAAGATACACTTAAGAGTCAGTAAAAATAGTTTTTCAAAAGAATTTAAAATAAGAATCATTAGTTTAGTATATTTACACTTAGCATAAATAAAATTAATTTGTAAATATGCTTAGCGCAGAGAAAATCTCAAGACGAATTTGAAAAATGTTTAACAGAACGGATGCGTAGAGAAATAATGTATAAAAAAATCAGTTCCTACAGTCTTGAGAGATTTAAATATATATACAGGGTGAATCATGAGAGATGGGCAAAATTTTAGGAAGTGATAGTACACACCCAAGCAAACAATTTCTACCAAAGAATGCATGGTCGAAAACAAAACACATAACCGGTAGAGGGCGTCAAAAGTTACGTTCTTATATGAGGCAAAAACACGCAAAAGAACGATGAAATTAAGTTATAAAAGAAAATTTAATGGCAATTGATTACAAAAAGTGGCCAAAACACTGCCGGCAGCGACTATGCACGCAGTACAACGGCAAAGAAAAGATTGGAGAACATACTGAAACACACCAGTCATATCGCGAACTTCCCCTGCAGCGTCCGAAGACTTGGCGACAAGTTCTGCAAATTCAATGTGAGTCTCATACATAAGAGCCTTCAGCTGTCCCCATAAAAAGAAATCTAAGCATGAAATATTTGGCGAGCACGGTGGCCAAGCTATAGGACCACCTCACCCAATCCATTGGTTTGGAAAGGTTACATCCAGATAGTTTCACACTTCTCGTACGTAATGAGCTGGTGCTGAGTTCTGCTGGAACCAAATGCATAAACAAAATGCATATCGGCTTTTTCCTTATTGGAGAAGGGCAACATCTTCGGATGCGTTACTACCGCAATTGACAATGCATTCTCGAATCTCCCATTGTAAGGAACCGCTCACTGTGAAACATATTTTAACCAAATGTAGCAAATTTAAAATTCAGAGACAACGCCAATTCGGTTGCTTTAATCCATCATTGATTTTATTAATTGGTAACAGCCCCCACGACAACATTTTCACATACCTTAAAGCCATTGGTTTTGATACATCAATATAGATATTTAATAAAAACCAAGTTGTAGGTGCGATATAGCCACAACTGGCTCTTGCGCCAATAACTAATAACTAACTAACTAACTAGCATTCTCGAATCAGCAGCTTTTATGTATGAATCGTGACCAAAAGTTGTATACGAGCTCTGCTTCTTCTTCCCATAACATACAAATAACTCGCAGCGCGGTAACTCGCAACATGAATGGAGCTTTCACATTTGCATGAAACAACTTTCCAAATGCGCCAGCACCTTTGCATTTTGTTTTCGACCATGCATTCTTCGATAAAAATTGTTTGCTTGGGTGTGTACTATCACTTCCTAAAATTTTGCCCATCTTTTATGAATCACCCTGTATATATATATATATATATATATATATATATATATATATATATATATATATATATATATATATATATATATATATATATATATATATATATATATATATTATATATATATATATATATATATATATATATATATATTATATATATATATATATATTATATATATATATATATTATATATATATATATATATTATATATATATATATATTATATATATATATATATATATATATATAATACACCGAAGAGCCATTACATTATGACCACCTTCCATCCATAAAAATGTATGGTGTGGCAATGTATGGTAGTATGGTGTGGGCAATGTTTTCATGGGGCACATTAGGACCCATAATCCTCATAGAACAATCTCTGACGTCTGTAAGCTACATGAACATAGTTGCAGACCAGGTTCACCCATTCATGCCAACAGTTTTTCCAGCGGGAGATGGTGTTTACCAACAGGATAATGCACCATGTAAAAAAGGTCGAATCGTCATGGATTGGTTCGAGGAACATTCCAGTGACTTTCAAGTCATGTCTTGGCCCCCAAATTCACCTGACCTTAATCCAATAGAGCATTTGTGGTCCTACTTGGAAAACCAAATTCGTGCTGCCACGCTACCCCCTCGCAATGTGAGGGAATTGCAGGACCAGTTGGTGAGCGCTTGGTACCAGATACCTCAGACTACCTATCAGCACCTTATGGAATCAATACCACGGCGGATGATAGCAGTTTTGAGGACTAAAGGTGGTCCTACATGTTATTAGCAGAGTGGTCGTAATGTAATGGCTCTTCGGTGTATATATATATATATATAATTATCTTTATTATACAACTAAAAATATGCATATATTTTGAAATTTCGAACTTTTGTTTCTGTTGATGAATATCAGCGTATAGAACAGCAACACACTATCAATCCAGGTTGTAAACCAGCTACTGGAATATTCAACTTGACATTCTTAGAATTTTTAATCACAAAAAATAGTGTTTTCGGAACTAATATTAAATCTCGTGTGGCATGAAAGCGTGGCAGTTCGATGTAAGATTATTCAATTTTAAGTGTCTGGATTTAAATTACACCTTTTCAATCGTATTGGCTGACAAAAAAAATGCTTAAGGTAGATCGGTAAAAATTTTTTTTGATTTTGAAGTGCAGTAAGGTTTGAGAGAAAGAAAGTCTTCTCCAATTGTGGTGACCGATTCCAATATTTTTCATCCTTGAACAATATTTTTAACTGCGTGTAATTTTTATATGAATGAACGATATTTTGAAATCCCACTATTTACAGTAATGGCATTTCTTCTTAATTATGCTTTGATTCAAACCTTTCCTCATAGCAATTATTTGTATGTGGCTGTAAAGGATATTACACAAATCACCAATGATACTGACAATTTTTTTCCTTCAAATTTATTGTTTAGCGCAGTTTATCAACGATGAAATAATATAAATGAGACTGAAAAAGATTTAGTTTTCATTCAAGTTATAAATCTTTAAAATATAAACTATAAAAAAAAGATTTTTTTTTCTTTGTATATTACATGTTGTTCAAAAAGCTAGTTTTCCATATGTAAATATAGAGGAGAATAGTATGTTTAAAATATATGATTAAATTTCTTTTTATTAAGTCTTAATTATTTACTTCCTTTTTTATAGGTGTGCAACAATGGTGAATGCGTACCCTTTTGGAGAAGTTAAAACAATTAGCTGAAGTGAAAAATATTAATATGCTTTGTAGATATTAATATGCTTTTAAATACGATAGAGTAAAGAAAGGTTTATCAATTACGACAACATTATTTTTGAATATAAGATGCATATATTTATGTACACATTTTGAATATGGTTTATAAAGAAATCTTCATTGCTGAAAAAAACGTGTATTAGTCTTCTTGTATATTGATTTATAGAAATAATAATAATTCCTCGCAAAATTTTGAGGTTATACATTTTTAATTACACGAATTGCGGAAAAAATAAATTATTCATTGAAAAGTAAAAAAAAAATACTTTCAATTATTTAATGGTTTTCATTACAAAATAACAGCTATTTTGTTTATTTTAAACTAAGGTAATGCCTACAAGCATAAAATTGAATAAAACTTTTCCTACGGTTTGTTTTTTTAATTTAATAATATAATTGACTAACATAAATGTTTTAGAAATCAATAGAGATAAAGTAGTAAATTATGATAAATAGTTTCCTTTCTCAGAATTCAATATGCGTGCTAGTTTATTTTGCCATTCTTGAAATAATAGAGAAAAACTAATCGATGCCTTTATTTACAAGCACAATAGCTGAACTGTTTTGCTTTAAGTAAAATAAATAATAATTACAAAAACAATTTTTTTTTTAAAAGTGAAATTATGCCTTACTTTGAATCATTTATTAATAACTTAATTATAAATAAATCATCGTCAAAGTGAAGAAAAAAGGAAAACTCATATTAAGCAGGAATTTATATTCAATTAATGAAAATAAATTGATGTCAGATTTTTTTATGCAATGTAGAACTTAATTTTTAAACAGTTTAATAGCAATATCGTTAATAGCAATAACAATATAACTTAATAATAATAATTTAATAGCAGTATAATTTAATAATAAAACAATTTAATTTAAAGCTCAAAACCTGTTCTTCAATGCATCTAACATATCTATTCTTCTATCTAACATATCTATTCTCTACCATATCTATTCTTCAATGGGACATTTGAACGTACAAACACAGTAGGAAGATATAGAATATAAAAAAGATTGCAATTATATGAAAAAGAAGTTTAAAAACCAGTATGATTGTTTAAAACATATAAGGGTGATTCTCACGAAATATGACAATTCACTGTCCCTTGCTCCAAGATCTAATACTATAATACTAAAAGAATTTTTTAAATTAATAAATAGCATTGCTGTTAGCATTTTAAAATAACTTTGCACTAGCATTGACTGTTTTGTATAATTAAAAAATTTAATTGAACTTCAAAATGTCATTTTCCTGGCATGTCCCAAACAATGTTTCCAATAATAACTAGCTTCAAAACTTCCTATAAATTTTTCAATATCTAAATTTTTTTTATCTCAACTGGTGTAAGCATTTCTAGAATATACGCAGAGGGTATTATTTACAAAAACTTCGTTTAAATTAATTTTTTCTGTCAATAATTTGTTTGTCCCAAGAAAATCCGTCATTTTCCTGGCTACTTTTATTTAGTGGTTTATAACCAAAACAGATATGCCAGCAATCAATATCTTATGTTAATAAATTGATTAGATACCCTCCTATATAAACATGTCTTGTTGCATGAATCAAAATCTATTTCAAAAATTTTTTTCAAGGTGAGTAGGTTTTTGTGTTGTCATCTTCCTGGCTTCTTGAAACCATTAATAACATAAACTACATAGATTTATCTGAGTTATTTTAAGAAATCCTGTTGTTTTCTACAGAATATAAACGTCTTAGGCCAAAATATTTAATTAAAGTAAAGTTATATGGTATAAAATGGCGAATTTGTCATTATCCTGGCTGCCATTTTCCTGGCTGATTACCAGAAATTTTTTTTAACTGCTAATACTGTAAGGAGGGAAATCAAATATTATCCCAATACCAAGTTTATGTATGATTGTAATATGCTTGGATGTAATCAAAGTTATTTATTTATTTAATGATTGATTATTATCCACAACAAAAATTTTTTTTTATTCTTTCTACAGTGGATGAAAAGAATTAATTTAAGCATTTTATGGTCCATCTAACATAAAGGCTTAAGTTGAGTTACATACTATTAACTTAAAATGACTGTTTTTTAAACTTCTCTGCTAATATGTCATTTTCCTGGCATTCAAGATTTCCCGAGCAAATGTCAAGAAACTACACTGCTGTCTGTAAGATATTAATAAGTGTAACTAAAGAAGTATACAAAAAAAAAAATTATATTATTTTAACGACTTTAAATTTGAAGAAATTTTTTGGTCCAAATTGTCATATTTCGTGAGTATCACCCATAAGAGATTTTAGAAAAATATTTCCAAAATAATAAAAAATTATATATATATATATATATATATAATAAGAAATTAGGGCAGAAATTATAGTTTTTATTTAAGGAATAGTTTTCATCAGATATTATTAGAGGGAAAAAAAAGGAGAATGACAAGATGGTGGATTTAAAGAACGATATATTGGTTTTTTAAACACGCAAATATTTAGAATTTCCTACCAACTACTTTTAGAAAGTGGAATTTTTATTCAGTCACGTCCCATAAATAATTTAAAATTGTGTCATTTCTATTCTTATAATACTGCAATAATTCAAAATGAAGCTTATAGTTCTAGTTATATTATTTATTAAAACGAAATGAAACTTTTGGATAGTCAAGTGTTTTGTGAATGCAGAAACAGTCTTAAAGTATAATAAACCGTATAATAAAATTCAAAAAATTCTTTTTTAAAATGCATTAGTTTATTAGTATTATTTACTTTTATATTAACAGTACAGAATTTTTAAAAATGAACTTGAGAATGTTCGCAATTTTTTTAAATTAAAAAAATTTAGGAAAGTTTTCAGCTTGAAAAAGAGGATTAATGTTTGATAATTTTTAATTAAGAAGTATGATTTTGATAAAACAATTGAAATAATTAATAGTTTTAAGACATTTTAGTATTATAAAGAAGAAGAAACACTTAAAATGAAAGTTGCGAGTGGAAAAAATAAAAATAAATACATATTAGAACAATAAATTGAAATATTTTAACATTTTGTTAGAGAAAAAAAATTGGTAAAACTACTGACATTTCTGGCAAAAACAACAGTATATATATATATTATAATACTCTAATTATAAGGTTTAGTTTGAATCTTATAATCATGTAAATTAAGACAAATCAAACATGATTGTAAAATACTATGGCTGAATTTACACTAATAAATTCTGCAATTTAATACTTAATTATGGTTACAGAAAGCTTGCAAGATATTATGATTATAAATAATGATATCATGGTTCATCCTTGAACTATTGCATTGTTTCTTGTTTCATTATGTATTAAAAAAATAAATAAAAATTTTTATAAAGAATGTAATTTTTTTTTTAAAAACATTGTCATTAAATAAATTTTCAAGTACGTTCATCTACACCATTGAACCGAACTTTCTATTGGTAAGAGTTTTCAAACGTTTAAGAGGTTTATAAAAGACAAGACGGGGAGCTTAAGTGTATTGACTTCCAGCTATAGAAATCGATAAGCTTCTTAAAGATATTGGAAGTGGAAATGAGGAATTGCACTTTTTATTTCCGCTTTTTCGGAGAAACTTCTCAAGTACATTCTATTCTTATATAAATGGCATCAAACTTGAATACAAGGTTTAATAAAACTAAACACTGACATGTTACAAAAATGTATTCGGTGTGGTAGTGTTCGAAAAAAGTAAGTTGAAGACAATGGATCAAAGAGTTTCATATTTAAATTTTTAAAATCAAAAATCATTTAATTTCAAAAATTAAAGGCTTTAAAATAACGTCTTAGAAGGTATTTTAAGGAATGGTGAGTGGTATATTCGCCTTTTGTTTTTTCGGAACTGCATGAACATAATTACTTTATTTTATATAGTACTACCTAAAAATAAAGATATTATAATATTATTAGATAATATAATTAGATAATATCATCTAAAAATAAATTGGATAGAAATATGGTGTATTATGCATTGACGCATTATATAAGCTAAAATAACAATAAAAAGAAATATTTTTAATCTAACAGAGTTGTAAGCTGACGGACATTACTGTATTATCTTAACTTAAACCTTAAGCTAAGTGTATTAAAAAAATATGGCTTTAAAACCAAACTTTGACAGCAGTTTCTCGCAAATATCAAAAACAGACTTTTTTGATGATATTAAATATTTTTGGTCAATGTTATGTCTAGAAATTTTTTAAGAGAATATTTTGGTTTAAGTTTTTTTTAAAATGTTCAATTTTAATAAAATATTGGGTACATACTTCAATTGATTGAAATAAGAGCGTATTGGACTGAAAATTTTGATATTTTTTTATTTTTAAATGACGTTATGGCAATATATAAGTATCATTCCTTTGCATACACGTAAACATTTTTTCTTTGATCTTGTTTAAAATCAAATATCAAACATTAAAACGATGAATGAATAAAGAATTTTTTTTTTTTTTTTTTAATTTTTTAAAATAATTTTTCCCTCAGAAACTTCTGGAGTTTTGTTCATACTAATTCGTACGTGATGTTTGCGATGAGATGTTTTTTGTATGCTTTATTCGTGCACTAGTAGTATTTATTAAGAACAAATCGTTGACCACCATTAACATCTCATCAATGAAGCAGTATTCAAACTTTTAAAAAAAACAAGCCTCAAGATTTTTAAAATTATATGGTTCTGAAAAATGGTATAAGTGTGCAGTCCATAATGATAGCAAATGAACAGAAAATTACATACTTTAACTATAATTTATTTGTAAAATAAGTTTTAATGAGGGAACTATATTTAAAAAAAAGTGAATTGAAAAAAGTTTTTAGAAAATAAAGTAAGAGCTGCCTATTATTTCCAACAATTAGGAAATCCTTGACTATATAAAAGTTATTATTATTTACAACATGATAAAAAATAATTTTTATATCTCTGAAATAAATGAAAATTTCAAACGAGACATGTTAGAATATTTCAACTAAACTCTATGGTGAAATAATTTTTGAATAATACATAAGTTCATTGAAAATAGATTAAAAATTTGAAAAAATAGAAATTCAACATCCCAAGAGTACTTAAATTAAAATGAATGATTATTAACCAACAAGACCATTGCAGAAATGTATGCGAAGAATATAATTTTAGAAATTCTAGTGTGCACACTGTGCGTTGTTTCTTTTGGCAGAATATGAATGTATGCAAAAGTTTAGGTCATCTGTTGATGCTTTGACCGCCATCAAACACAGATTACTGATTTGGTCCATATGATCAAAGATTCCCTAGCAGTAGAATACCTTGTACCCTCATTTGACCAATATTCACGAATCTTGGCTCAAAGCCAAGTATTTGAGCCTTGGGTTTAAGCCAAGATTCCTGAGTTCAGGGGGCCGTTATTTTCCGATATTAGCCCTGTATAGAATTATCCAATTCACCCGATATTTTACAGCCACTTTACAACCATATCGTCTCTATATATCATTATCAGGTTCACCCGATATTTTATATTCATTATTCAGCCAATATAGGCCCCATAAAGACCGATATAGGACCTATATAGGACAAATAGTAAAAAATCTAGATATCCCAATATTAGTTCCTTGGTGCTGCTAAGGTTGTTTTTAAATTAAAAACAGATTTTTTATACTGAGAAGACAAGCTAAATACATAGTACTTGTACTTGTCTAGATAACACAATCAGTAAAAAAAAAATGGACCAGCCTGAACACCTTTTGATCTAATAATTAGATTTTTACGTTCTAGGACACAATTTTAATTGTTCAAGGGAGTGACCTATATTCTAATTAGTTAGTGCAGACAATACTTTAAGTTACGAAATCAGACACAAAAACGTACGTCCTCTGAATAAACATACCTTTCTTTCGACGTATTCGGATTTCTGACTCCCAAAGTATAGGGGGGATCTGAAATCTAGGAAATATGGTTCCCATAGTTTGATCAGGAAAGCCCCCCAAAGTTTGGACCCCTTAATGTTAGTTTTACCTTTTGCGTATTTCGCTATATCTCGAAGACTAAAGTGAATTGAAAATTTTTGCTCACAGATATAAAATTCATTTATCCAAAGATAATTCCATGCAAAAAAGTAGCATTTAGTAAATATTTGTTATTTTTTTATTATTTTATTTCATAATAATCAAAAATTTTTTAAGTATACGATTTCTTGCATCATTTTAAAGAATATAATTTTACATGGCAAAATACAGAATTTGAGCAATCTTTAATTAGCTTCCATGCCTTTTCTGACAATTAAATCACTAAGGGTCATGATGACTAAGGAGATAGAGCACTCGCCTTCAATGAGGTGAACCGGGTTCGAATCCCAGCGATGGTTTATTGATACAAATTCCGAACCCGGCTCATACCAATCACATTGCTGACGTAAAATACCAGTGGCAGACAATTTATGGGTTAGAGCCCCATGATCCGTCTACCACTAAGAAGAGTTATAAAAAAAAAACTTCTGTGAATAGCAGACCAAATAGAGCCTCTGAATTCGATGAAATAAGTGTTTTCAGGAGCAGACATTACACCAAATAATTTCTTGTGAACCCAGCAGAGGACTCTCTTGAACACGTGATGCCGTCAAGCTAGCATAAATAACTTTTTACCAAAAAGGTTATTAAACCGAACATAAGCTCCCGTTTCTGATCCTGAGTTTCAACCTGTCATTAAATACTTTTTTAAATCTCCCCCTCTTCTGCTAGGGAAAACGTAGTTCGTGTTTGTTTTTCTCCTGTTAAGTTAGTAATTATTTGAGATACCAAGTACTTTTCTTTTTTTCAACGTTTGGCATTCCAGATATCAAAATCACCAAAGTCTTTTTTTTTGGAAGCCTGAAGAATCAATTAACCATTCCAATATAGCGTTGCATGCTTTGGTGCTAAGAATGTAACCTTAATTGCTTGCACTGGTAACATTTTTGATTCTGTGCCTGCTGACTATGTGCTGTTAACTGAAAAGTTGCTATAACTAGCACCTAAGGGCTGGGATAGCTTGGCTGGTAGGGCATTGGGTCTATGCCCAAGAGGGCGTGGGTTCGATCCATTTCTGCCGAAGTCTCCCGGTAAAGCAAATGGTGACTGATGCTAAATCTGTCGTATCACAAAGTCCAATAACAAAAACAAATTTCTGGGGGTACGGATCTAGGAGTTTCCTTGTCTTATGGATTGGTTCAAAATTACAAGGTTACGGAGAAAAACATTAATAGTCGTAAACCCAAAATTTGGTCGGCTGTTCAAAGACGGTTATAAAATATAACTAGTTCTTCCTATTTCTACTTTTCCTTGATTTCCACCTACTGTAAGAATTGCTCCCATGAATTCAGTTCGTTGCCGAGTTGATAGATTTAGCCTGTCTACCATGCGTTTGATTTGATTTCACTTTTAAAAAGATTTGTATGTAGTTTTAAAGCAAATGATTGAGCGGGACTGTTACTGCGAAGTTGTTTTAAGCCTGTTATACTGCAACTTATTGTGGGTAATACGGAATCAGAATCTTCAATTGAATAAGATCCTGTATCAACGTCAGCTTCAGGGCATTCATATCATTTAAATCAAGACTACTAATTTAATCATGTTCTAGGCTAGTATGTATACATTGTTTGAAGTATTTTTCATGTGACGTTTCCTATCCCAATACGTTAAAATTTAGTAACATTTTTCGAATTAACTCTATCAACTAACTTCATTTTTTGACATGACCATTGATTTTCTAAGAATCCCGCATATTCCTGAATAATAATTCTAGTTTTATACCTATCATGCTTATATCTTTATAACAGAAATAACATAGTCATATTTTGTGTGAAAGAGCAGAAAAAAGAGATTTGTGAAAGATATCACTCTGAGCTGAGAAGAGTTTGTTTGTTTTATACTTATAAAGATTTACGCACTACATGATTAATTTCGTGAGTTTCCCTTCGTAATGTCTGTTTAGTGTCACAGCAATACTTCCAAAAATTTAAAGTCCAGAATGCTCCCAAAAATTGTTTTCAGAATAACAAATTTTATAACATCACTTTTATCTTTCTGCACGTGTCCCTGAATGAGATAATCAAATTAGTGAAGCGCATATTTGTTTGTGGGCAATTAAGGTCCTTTTTTAATCTAACATAATCTTTCCAAAATGATCTAATTGGATTAAATCTTTCAGTGCTATTCTTCATGTGCCATTCTTCAGATACTTCTTTATAAAATGTTTTAATACCAGACGTATTAGTGGAGATGGTCAACTGATACTTTGTAATGTACTTCTATTTCCGTATTTCGACTCATTTCATACATGGCAAAAATTAAATCAGACAAGTACACTGAATTTATTTAGCATTTTTCTTTTATATTTATAGCAGTACGCAAAAGCAATATGGGTTGTTCTTAATATATGCTAGGTCAGAATAATCTTTTTTAAAATCACATTTATTTTTAATCACATTTATTCGACAAAACGTAAATATTGATGTATATATTTTGCTATTATTAGAAAAAAATCATCCGGCATCAACGGAAAGTTTGATAGCTACTTCAAAAAAACTTATTTAGTATTATTTATTAAAAATATTATTTATTACAATAAATTTTAAGCTTTCGTTTATGATAGAAAATATTACTTGTGGGTCGGTTAAAACATGGGCTGCAGAACTTAAAATTTATATGCGACAATGTTTCAGTAATCGTTTTATTTTGAGAGGAGTACACTAAGGATTTAGGAAAATTCACATTTTTTGCAATGGTCTAATATACTTTACAAAGTTCTAATATACTATGGTCTAATATACTTTACAAAGTTCTAATATACTATGGTCTAATATACTTTACTTTACAAAGTATATAGTTTTCACATTTTTTGCAATGGTCTTATATACTATACAAAGTTCTAATATACTATGGTTTAATATACTTTACTTTACAAAGTATATAGTTTTCACATTTTTTGCAATGGTCTAATATATTCATTTACAAAATAAGTACTTCATAAATGCAAATTATTAATGGCATTATATCTTAATTTTCAGATAGCAGTACGAGGTTGATTTTAATGTCAGCAACAACCTTTATCCCAATGCCCAAAAACGCTTATGTATGATTAGCAAACAAACCATGTGAGATTGAAACAATGTTTAATTTAACCAAGTTAAATTACACGCTATGAGGTTCATATTAAAATTACATCAATAACCCTTTTATATCGAGATTGTACCTGGGTTTACAAAACTAGTTTAGAAAAACCTACTGAAATTGAGGATAAATCATCATTTACAAATCAATAGTAGAAATCGTTCTCAAGCTTACCCAGGATAAGTTCACCTTTTTCAAGGTTTATTTTAGATTTTATGACCATCACTGAAATATGATTTATTTGCGCAGGTTTTTTTTAATACTTTCTATAACACTATGAAAGTGAAGGTTGGCTGATCATTAAGTTTTCAACACAAATAAAATATCGTAGTAGAGAGCCTGGACAAAGTTAGAATGGAATAGAAGGTAAAAACAAGGTTTAAAATGAAAGTTAAGAATGATATTTTCTTGTAAAGATTTTTGCATGCTTTTATTGAATATTTGAGGAAACGAGCTTGACAAACTAATATTTATACTACGTTTGAAAAAGGATTAATTAGTCAACCTTTCTGTGACAATCAAATAAAAATGAAAATACAAAGTTTGCCGTAAGATTGCCTGCTATCTGAGTTTAGATTCTTGTTTTGAGATTAAAGACGCTGTCCATATTTAACTTATTGTTATAGATTAGTACTCATCAACAAAATAAATAAATTAAATATTTTTTGCGTTGTTAAAAGTGTCCGTAAGGTTGTCTGCTTTCTGGGTTTAGATTCAAATTTTGAGATTGAAGATTGTGTCAATATTTTACCTATTGTTAGAGGCTAGTACTCATAAACTAAATAAATTAAATATTTTTGCGTTGTTAAAATGCTTATCAAAATACCTCTATTTTTAAAGATTGAAAAAAAAATGAATAAATAAGAACTTTTACACTTTTATTTTCACTTTTCCTTTATTATTATTTGGGTTTGTTACTGTTTATTATTTGGTAAGAAAATTAAAATACTTTTACAGAAAAGAGCTAATTTTCAATATTTTCTCCAAATTGTAGCCAGAAAGGAACGCATTTTCCACCATCACATGTCTACAAAAGAAAAATAATGAAATATGTTTACACAAAACAATTTTAAATGTAATTTTTTAATTAACACAATTTATTACATATATTGCTTTAATTTGTCTAAAACAAATAGTATGCTTTGAAAAGATTTTGAAGGTGCTCTACGTAATCTCTTTTGCAGACACTGTCAGAAGCAAAATTTGATATTTTTGAATCAAACTGTTTAAACCATAAGATTTAAAAAAAGATAAACCTTCAGCTTCAAATGAAGTAGTGTTAAACTAAATAATTAAGAAAAATACACATGGTTCTTGTGAAAAAATATTAGTTAATCGTGTTATGCGTTTCGTTTATTGTAAGGATTTTCATTAAGAAACTTATTATTAAAAAATCACTGATAGATAACACTGGCAAATAAAGTTTTTAACGCACTTATACAATTACTTTATATTACCAAACTCGGGTGTGAGGATTTCAAATCTGAAATTAGTTCTGTTCCGAAAACTACTAATTTTTTTCAAAGTTATATTTTAAGTTTTTTCTTTTTTTGTCTCACTGTAGAAGAATGTAAATAACATATTCATTTATATTCGTATATATTGAATTGTTTACTGATTTAAAAAAAAAGTAAATATTTTTTTATTTTTTATGAGAGTAAATATAACAAGTAAATATTTATATTTAATATATATATATATATAATAAGTAAATATTTATTATTTTAAGACAAAAAACATATGACCTTAACATATTATGAACTGGAACGTATTATCACCTTCTTCCTACCACTCCTTACGTATCAGAGAAGTATATATATATATATATATATATATATATATATATATATATATATATATATATATATATATATATATATTTATGCGGCATATAAAAAATCCCTGGAGTGCCTTATTGGCTCTTGGTATTTCCGGCAAAATTAAATTCCTAGTGCACTTTAGCATCCAAATAGAGTCTTGGTGCTGCCATCTAGTGTGGCAGAAACTAGACGTCCAAATTAACATGGCCATCGGTATCTCAACCATTGTGGTCCTGAAAGAGTGGATACCAATTCTGGAGAACGCACTAGGTCTGCTCATCGGGAAGACTGATTGTGCAGCTCATAGGAAATAAAATGTAAAGAACAACATATATATATATATATATATATATATATATATATATATATATATATATATATATATATATATATATATATATATATATATATATATATATATATATATATATATATATATAAACTACATATATGGTGTTTAACAGTTTACATAATTTTTTTTTTTTAAATCAACTAAAATATATAAATAAAGTACATAAGTAAAATAAATAAATAAATAAAATACTTAAATAAATTCAATTTTATATACAGTTAAACACAGCAGTGGGTATGCACTTTCATTGCATTTCTTTGGCAACAATATTTTTGATTTTTTTTACGAGAAAATTATAGAATTCAAAATGGTCAAGGTATTTTTAAATATCCATGATTAAAACAATTTTTTTGAATTTTTTCCCCAATCCACCAACGCTGCTTGGCGTTGGATCACAATCAGTTGAAAAAGCAATATGTTTTTATTCACTGCTTTACATTACGTGAAATATGAACTTGACTGATCAAGTAAAGCTATTTCTGGCTCTTGTGCTGGGGAATTTCAGACATTTAACAAAGCAACTCTGATTAAAGCTCTTGAAATATTGTCGTTTCTTATCATCCAAAAATCAGTGACATGTCTGGTTCCATCATATAAGATTCGTTTTTACATGAATCCTGGATTCGATTTTTGTCGTATTAAGTTATATTTAAATAACTTAAGATTCATTAAGCATAATGTTCATTATATTGTTACTCAAATCAGTACCATTTGCTTTGATGCCAGTTACTCTTAATTAATTTACTTATTAAATAGGTACCGACACTGATTAATAGCGACAATTTTTTCACAACTGTTACTTCACTTTTAAAGAAAAACTTGTTTTAAGTTATACAATATTAATTGTACGTTTTTCAAAAATACGGAGCAAATTTGTTGTAGTTAACTCAGTAGGGTGTTATTGTATAATGAAAAAAAAAAAACTTTTAAGAAATGTAAACATTTTTGTTCTCTTAAAATAATAAAGAAAATAGTTCAAATTTGGATGATTGAGATATAATCTTTCATATGTCTTAATGATCTTTTATATGTGTATCTCCATTAGAGCACAACAAAAACTTGAAACACGTGATAAACATTTATAAGATTTGAAACATATGATGAGACTCAATATTCTACTTAAAGTGAAGCTGAAACTTGAAAAGCTCTTTCCTCCATCAATTTTTCTTAAATAAATTTACAATTTAAAAAAAAAAAAATAAAGCGAGTAAAAATGCGAATTTTTTAATTTTAAAATTATTCAATTTAAAGTCGCGTTTAATAAGATGGAGTACATAGTCATTTAATAAACTTAAATAAGATATTAATTATTTGAAGCTCAGTGAGCTTCAAGTCGTAATTGGGGATGGAACCCTAGACTTATACCAAATACCACTAAAATGATTTTGAAGTATAAAAATAAGAAATAGTTCTACTTACGCCAGTGGGTCCAATTCCAACGATATCGCAGCAAAGAGTTCCATCAGGAGTTAGAAAAGATTTAGCTTTGCTTTCGCCTTCATATAAACATTGAACGTAGCACGTATTTCTAATTTTCTGTTTAAAAAAAATTCATTTTAATATTTTGATGCAAAATTATAATTTTGCATTTGTTTGAATAGAATTATGTTGTAAAAAATTTTGTTTGCCTGTTTTAGCAATCATTAAACTTTAGTCAATAACAATTATTGGCAAAGTTTTATTTTTTAATGCTTTGAGGGACTGTACAAAATGACGTTTCACAAATATGAGAAAACAAATTAGCTTTAAAAAATATATCAAAATCAAGATTTGTAGGAAGGTACTTTATTTACGTCGCACTAGAACTGCATAATGGGCTATTGGCGACTGTCTGGAAAATATCGTTGAGGATGATTTGAAAACTTGTCATCACAATTTTGATCCTTAGCCTAGGGGATGGTTGCTCCCTTTTCGTAGCCCGATGACTTGAGCACGAAGTTGAACACTTTAAGGTAGAACAGTTTTAGAAGACCGAAACCACACACTTCGTTTCCTACGCAAGCTGATCAAAGCGGTCATTCAGCCTGTTTTATGCTAGAAGTACTTCTAAATCTTAAGAAGATTAAGATAATTAAAGAAGTTCTTCGCTTACGTATTGGTCATGCGCGTATAACTCATACGTATCTTTTATTAAATGAGCATGCGCTCGAATGTTTCTACTGAAGGGAATCGCTTACAATTAAAAATATTTTTACACTGTGCAACAATTTTAAAATTCAGAGATAACACCATTTCGGTAGCTTAAATCCATCATTGACTTCATTAATTTTAGATAATCATCATTATAAATTTCCTCTTACTTCAAGGACATTGGTATCTGTGCGTCAATCTAGCTTTTAACCCACAACCTAGATGTATAATATTCTCCCAGTTGCAGGCGGGGTATAGCCACAGCTGGCTCTTACGCCAGCAGGAGGCAGTGATGCTTGACTTCGGTGTTCTGCTGGGAACTGCAGGAAGTTAGGATTAAGATAGATATGTATAAAATTTTTAGACAAATTAATGAGGATATATGTAAAAATAAATATGAGAAAATATGCTTTAAAATGTTTACAAAACATGTTTTTCTAATGAAAATTGACTAATTAACATTCCAAACGCTGTGTATTCGGGAAATCATATGCATTTATTCTTTTTAATTTTTTTTATTCTCTTCTTACTTTACACCTCTCAACAATCTTTACTCATTTTCCCGTATTTGTATAACTTCTCAAATTATTTCTTTTCATTGTAAAATTTTTCAAAACTAATTTCTTGTTTTAATTTGATTATTTCTGAACTATTTTGTCACTTATAATGCTTGGACACTGATGGTAATGTTGGAATATAGTATCGAAACGGCCGTCTGTATTTCGAACGGATTTAAATGTTTCTACGTTGTTCAATTATTTTTCTTAGGTTATGTCACTATTGCAAAGGTTCGAAATTTTATTTGCAAAAATCATCTTACTTTAAAGACGGCTTTTACGTCTTTTCCATCTGCGTTATTTTTGCAAATTTCTTTCTCCTCGTCAGTTGGCGTTAGTGGTTGGAATTTCCCAAAGTCAAAAGCGCTGGCAACCACCTAATAAATAAAATACAAATAGCAATTAGCTTTATAAGTTAGAACTATAAATGTCCATAATTTCTTTTGCAAAACGAGAGAGGTGTCATACATTTTATTTAATTTATACACACAAAAATTCCCCAATATTTCACATATTTGCGTTACATTTGAACAGGTCTGGAAATTTATAACCCCACATAGTAGTTTCCACTGCATGCAGAATTATTTTTATTGTGGTTTTAGTTTACAAATTAATTAACTTTATGAGTCTAAAAAGAGTTCATCACTGTAAGAAATCCACTGTAGATGACTTATTTTCGAACTCCTTTGATTCAATAGAATGATAAAATCAGACTTCTAAGAAAATCAGATTAAATAATGTAATAAATCGAAAAGTATACAAAAAATAAATCCTGCTTCTTACTAACATTACTGCATAAGTGAAATGAGTAAATTATTTTATCAAATCTGTGAAAAATTGCATAAGTATTTCAAGTTATTTAATAATAAAAAAACCTTGCAACTAGAAAACATAATTTAAAGTTCGTGCAAGAGCTTATACAGTGCACAACTGCGCCAATTGGAATAAATATATAAATGAATAATTCTAAAATTTATCTACAAAAAAAACTTTGTATGTTATCTCCGTATATAATTTTCAATTTATACATATTCTTAGATATTTAAACTATTCTCAAATATGCACGGCTTAGAGCTACATAAGAAAATAAGAAAAAATAGATTGTTTTGTTAAATTTCACATCTGCGATTTCTATTGAAAAGAATAGAAGTATATATATATATATTTGGTAACGCACGCACAGTACCTTCGATTAGGCGAACCTTCACCAGACTGCTTAAGAAGTGTATAAAAAGTATAAGATGAATTATAGAAGAATTATAGATGAATTATAGATGAATTATTAAAAAAAAATGCAAAACAAAGTGTATAGTAAAAAATAAAATATAGAAAGGCGAAAGTTTCAAACTGTCTATACACTTTCAACTATAAACCACACAAATTAAACAAAAAATATTAAGACTTAGTTCAGAAATGGAGCTGTAGAATGAACATTATATACTTACAACAACTGTTAATACCACTAGAGTCACTTGAAATATTGAAGAAGTCATGTCTATGCCGTTTTCAATGCAAATTTTGATTGATAAAGACTTCAATATTTGTTTTATATTTATAAGAAACGTATAAGGAAATTATAGAGAAAAACACTTTCATAGACATATGTTTTTTGTGTCGGAATGATCCAGAAACTATTGACATCTGGCCTTTAATTTTTTCTCATTAATCAAATAGATTGGTTGTGATTGTAACTTAATTCAAATTTAAATAACTTGTGTCTGAAAAGAACAATGAAATATTATTTATTACCTTTCATTTAATTTTGTATCAAATATATGAAGACAAACATAATTTATGTTCAACAAATAGCAAAACTAATCTTGTATATTTCAGATTTACCATTAATAACTATTAATATGAAAGACGAGTTATACTTTTTTGTGCATGTTAACAATTTTAATTAATTGTTATTAGTTGTTATATATGAGTAATAATTAGTTGCTATATTTTATTACTAACAGAATACCCATTTTTCGTAGGGGAGAAAAATTAAATAATTAATAAATTGACATTAATCAATACTACTGAGTTCTGTACAAAATTGAAATTCATACGTTGATACAATTAGAAAGAAATAAAATAATTCCAATTTTTTATTATTCATTATTATTTTTTTGCATTTTCAAGTGGCTTTACTTTACTTGATTAAACGAAACGCGTATTAAGAAATTCTTCCCATTAAAATAAATGTATACTAAATTCCGTATGATTTGGCTTAATGTAGTTGCTAGCGGCATAATACTAAGCAAGAAATTTTTTCCAGTACTTATCCCTTTTAAGGGGCGCGTAAAAGCTTAGTTGACAATTTCTGGAATACCAGTGCGCAAAATAATCAAAATTCGTTAATTTTCTTTGGTAACCATAACAGTTTTGTGCTTTTTTAGTTTCCTCGAAACTAATTAGTTCCTTTTCTTCCCTAATTTTGTTTTCTAGAACAGAACTTATTATTTTTGTTTTAATTAGCGGTGATTTTAAATGATTTAGTTTTAAAAACAGTTTTCAAAAGCATTCTAATAAACAAACTAATCACGTGGTTTCGAATAAACACATGGGTTTAGATAATGTAGGGAATACTAATTCGGTGACATAAACTCATATTCCACTCACCTTTATCATTTAATTAATCTAACATTATATATAAAATATAATTAAGTATTAAAGAATGGGTAATATTTTTTCTGTTGATAAAATAGAGCTGTAAGTCAGCAATCATCACTGGTTTAACACGTTATTTTCTAGATGCCGGGGACGTTCATAGTTTGTTTGTAGAAAGCACATCCTTCCCTTTGCTATAGATTCTAACGCCGTCTGCTGCCATGGATATAAAAAAAAAGCGCATTTCTCTGATTCCCTGATTCTCTTTGTCTCGCTAACCCCAGCTAAAATCTCGCTTAAATATTGACTCAACACCTACTTGAAATATTTAAACCTCGTAACCTTAGTCACCGCCTCTGCTTCAGTCAAATGGTAAGGGGAGTTCTTTTGCAGACAAACTTTACCTCCTTTATCTGTGCAGGTCACCAGTAAAAATTCTATTGTCACCACAGGAAAGAAACGCAACTGAGGAAATTTTAATATAAGTTCTTCCAGTTTCTTCCGATTCTTTTTTATCTAAAAGTTCCTTTGTTTTCAGAATCTTGTTCGGATTTACGGGGTTAGGTTGTAAACATAAAATCATTTAAAGTGTTGTGTTTGAAAACAAAATATATATTTCTCATTGTTTCATAATTCATTACTAATATATTTTTTAAATGTAATTAATCAGCGGAATTTGAAGATACAACTTCTAAATTTTTTTTAATTAAAAAGAATATATAGAGTCAGGAAAATTAAATCACGCTTGCTATTTTCTAACAGAATTTATCGAACAGTTTTTTACAGTTTAATTTCTCATTAACAGACGGCAGCACTGTAGAACGAAAACAATCTAGTCTCTTCCTTTTCCTTTCTTTCTATAATTTTTTTTTCTCGCTATTTCATATCAAAATTCAGAAGATTATTACAATATCATAAATATGTTAATTGGTACTTTTAGGTGATATTAAAGATTTATGTCTTTTACTTTATAAGTGAAAACTTGGGACCGCTGTTCAAGGACGATGATAAAATAAAATATAGTTATTTTATTTGTTTATTTATAGTTATAAACAAAGAATTTAAAAATTTTTTTATTTATAAGCACATAAGCTTATGTTTATGGTTAGCGATATGACCCATCCTTTACATAATTGACCGTACAGAAGGCGAAGAATATCCCCCACCTTTCTTTAAAAAATTGTCCACAGAAACAAATTAATTTTTAGATAAAAAGCTAAATTAATTCGTTTTATAAATTAATCTCAATCCCCCAAAGCTTCGATCCTAATTTTACTAAGAAAAATGGCTTATGAAGGATTAAAGAACTTAGGATACATTTTTTGATTAAATATTCTTCTTAAACGATCAAAATTAGTAACTTAAAACTAACATGCCATGTCTTACTTTGCTTAAATATTTGACTAAAAATTATATCGATATTAAACAAAAATCTTTTTCAACTACTATTGACTAGAAAGGAAAGCAAGACTTGTTCAATGTTTCATAAACTTCTGGGGTAAATATTGATAAAATATTTGCTTAATAACTGCGATTAAAAATACAAAAAGGACTTTCCTAATATTATAAATGAATTAGCCGCGACAGTCAGTACACTTTGATAAATGTAAACTGTTAGCAAACATTGATCTTTAGAAGAAAAAGTTAATGGTTAATAAAACATCATGCTAGGAATAGCAGTATTTTATTAAAATCACGTTATTTTAATGTCACGTTATTTCAATGTTTTATTTAAATCACGTTATTTTCAAGTTTTGCGAATTATATTTTTGGGAAATGATGGTTTATTAAACTATATAGTATTTTGTGATTTTATAAATTAAAAATGCGCGCGATAGTTTAAAAAAAAATCATAAAAGATAAATTAACTTCTACAACTATTAATAAGTATTATTTAAAAAAACTTTCAAAAATTTTGTAGTGAGTCGATTGTTAGCCTTAAATTGAACCAAATATGAAAAAAGAACAATATAAATGCATTTAATATATGCATTTAGCAATTGTACGAAGTATAATATTGTAGTGTGTCTACCACTACCAAAATACAATTCCAGTTCACTAGTATATGAGACATGTTAACTCGATTCTATGCCACTTTGGCCTCCAAAGCCGCACGATTGTTTTCAAGAAATTTCCAGAAATTTCCAGATTTTTTATTACAAAAAACGTTAAAAACCTCTAATTGCTGCATTCTCTATACTTTTTTAATTGATTTAGCGCATGGTTTAGCTAAGCAGGTTCTTCTTGGGATCTTGCACCATCAGTTCTAAAAAAAAAAAAAAAAAAAAAAAAAAAAAAAAAAAAAAAAAATTGGTTTCAATGTTCTTTTTTCATCTTGTGCAATTTACAAATAATTAACACACAAACAAAGCATATGTAAATAAATAAAAATGAAATTTTTTATTGAAAATTTTGATTTTCGAAAACATACTATTTAAATATTTAATATATTGCAATTATTTCTGCAAAGAGATTTGTTGTACACATTTTACCTAATGATTCGTTTTAAAATTGTTTGTTAGGCGCAGCATGTCCTTATTTGGACTGTGTGCCATTAAACCCTTAATTCAATGCTATTTTTTAGGATTTCTAACAAAACAACTGTGTAAGTTGTATAAAATTTTATAAATGCCATGCTATATTTTTGGTGTTAGATTTATGAAGCTTTAATTTCATAGGAAGCTTTAAAATCTACTCATTTTATATTCTTATAAAAAAATTGTGTAATGATTTTGTTTCTTTTATTACTTTAAATAGTGTTATTTGTTTACGTATGTATCATGTTATGCCACTAAAAATTACACACCTTTTCTTTATTTGAAGCTGATAAAATTTGAAATGATACGTAATACAGAAACAAATTTTAAAAGGAATAATGTTTCATGGCTAGTAAACCACGATAAATTAACATTTACTACTTATGGGCAAAATTGTGCGCCGCAGTTTAATTAAATGTGATCTCTAGGAAAATATAAAAAATGTATATTTCACTTCATTTATTTTATATGTATATTAATATATATTTCATATGTATATTTTACGTTATGTCAATAAAATTTTACACTTTTTTTCAAAGTTTTCAAAATTCAATGCAGTGCTAAATATTAAACCGCACTTTAAAGGTAATAAAGTTTTCTTGTTAGTAGAAACGATAAATTAACATTAACTATTTAAGAGCAAAGATTGTGTGACTTTTTTAATCAAATGGATATCTCGGAAAAATCAGGAAAATTTATTTAAGGAAGGAAAAAAAGTAAGGACAATTTTAAAAGAATAAAGAATAGTGTCTTGACTTCTCACGCACTCGTCACTAAACACGGAGGCGTTCTTTAAAATGTGATGAATGCAAAAATTAGATTACGCCTACTTCCTTCTCATGTCTACTCTTTTGGATATCTGTTGTCTTCTAAACACATTTTGGAATATGCATGAGCTACAAAATACGAACTTTATCAATACAGATCAGATTTTTTTTTCTACATAATATAATATGTTTAATATAATATACCTTTGATTATGTATGAATTTTGATTGTAATTTTTTTTTATTAGTTTTTTAAACATATATATATATATATATATATATATATATA